>OX352314.1:8248289-8805789 GCA_947086415.1 Pammene aurita | reverse complement strand
CAATTATTAGTTATTTGCAAAGGATTAACACGTTAGTTACAATTAATTTCAATTCTAATTGAAATCAATTTGCACTAAACTATTAGTGTTCAATTTTTACTAACGTGTTTCAATCTTCAATTTTTAATTTTCAATTACACTAACGTTCGGCCAACACTGAGATATTAGATAGACGTATATAATTCATGTAGTGCAGATGCCCCGGTTTTGGTCACAGTTTGTCTATTCAGACGTCCGTCATTCTGTGTCAATAAGGAAATATGACATTCTTTATATACTGAGTCATTGAAAATATATATAAAAAAAGTAAAAGTAAAAATATTTTTTGACCATAAATACTTTTTATATAACATTTACAGATCATCAGTGACTCCCACACTAGTCTAGGCCTGTGTTGTGGAAGTCAGAAACATACGAATATTACCAAAAACGACGCGACTTTTGGAGTATTACTATATTTATATGAATCTCCGCTGTTAAGATGCTGTCTTTAGATCTTTCTTTTCTTTAATGAAATGTCAGAAAAGAGCCAAGGAGCTCACTTTTGGCCACTTCTTTCAATAGCTCCTGATAAGACAACTGAATGCTGGTACATGACAGATGACAGTGTCATCTGTGCTGCCATAATGTATGCCTATATCAAGTATAAACCACTTGTTAATTTGTCTATATCTTAGTAAAGTTGAAAATGGCCACAATTAACCAGGGCATCTGCCCTGTGTTAGAAAAAAAGGGAATGGTAGAGTTCGGTATTCAAGTACATAACCGTCACCTAAATCTGTCAAAAAAGTAGTATTTTACGTACTTCCGCAAATGCGATTACTGCAATTTAAGTTTCCTGTAAAACATTCACTAGACGACCAGCAAAGTTTACGACTGGCCAGATTGATTTGCCACCCGGAATCAAGGCGTTTTAGTAGAACCGTGTTTTTACTATGCCATATTGCGTGTGAGGATCGCATAAATCATGTAATAAGCAGAATTACTAAATAACAAACGTAATTTACAAGTAATAAATATACGTATCCTCGCACTCGCTTTTCGTTAGATTTTGTTCAAATACTTAAATTAAAAATATGGGGCAATCTTATGGACACAAATCGGCCAAGTTGTGCTACTAAACGACAATCAATGTAGGTGTGTATAATATAATAAGCACATAAATAATTATACATAGAGTATTTAAAAAGATCTTTAATGTCCAAAAGTAAGGAACGAAGGATTCGTGATTAAAACACACAAATAAATATTCGCATCCCATACGATTAAATAGATACTCTAGGTACCGGAAATCGCCAAATTAGGGTGTACCATATATTATTTTAGTTCTTAGTTAGTTTATTTTAGTTGTCATCCCACTGTTTAAGAATAATTGTTAGTAAAGGAGATCGTCAATTCTGGGCCACCTGATATAAACCGTATACAGTTTGTACTGCAATGTAAAATAAATACTAATTTTATTACTAAAGTAGACAAAATATTGCAAAAAAATGAAACGGGAATTAGAAATACTATATAAATAAACATTATGTGGATTTTCCTGCGATTAAAATACAGTAAGACCAGTCGTTAACGTCCTTATGGCATTGACATAAAGTTTAACTTCACCCTGGCCTGAAACGGGATTGTTTTTTGGTTTGACACTGTCAATGTATACCGTTACATAATCTGCGTTTTGATACTGTTCGGTGAGTTAGAACATTGTAATATTAAAATAGTATCTAAGCCTACGAATACGGAAGCTTAAATTAGAAATCGACTGTATAAAAACGCCTAAATATTGAAAATGCGTATTGCATTTTTGATCGGAGTTTGAATATTAAAAGTGGGTTTCATAATGGCATAAAATCATGCTCCTTCGATAACGAAACGCATCTTTTTTTTCAATTTTGCAATGTCAGATACTAGTGGTATCGCACTTAACGGTGGTAAACCTTATCCCTTCGCAATAGGTGTTAGGAATGTTCAGTTAATAGTATCAACGATGGTTTGACAGCCGTCTTTGTTTACCGAAATACAGGAACTATAAATACGATCAAAATATGACTTTTTATTATTTCATAATGATTCCCGTTTTGTTTTCAAGTCCGCTTTTGTACATTATCTTTTAAAAATCGGATTTTTTTTACATTAATATATAAATCATAGGCAAGCACGCTTTCAAATATTGTCCTTGTCAGATTCAAGTTTTCCCATGATGCATGATTTTTCAGTTTTCCCATTAGATTTCGCAATATTTTTACCACCATCCTGATCTAGAAATTATGACGATCCTTTAAACCATTCCCAAAACGGTCCTAAATAATCTGGGCCAGATCACCTAACAAAAATTGACGATCTCCTTTACCGTTTTTTTAATTTTAATTGAAATTACAGCAATCACAACCACCTTAAAAACTACAATAAACCTATGTATATGATAGGGACCAAGAACTTTAGTTACAATATGAAGATCTGAAAGTGATCCAAGGGCCAGGTTTTTCCTGTTTACATTTTGGAAGCATTTTTGTTATGGAGCAGTATTAAATAAAAATACTTTAATATACCTCTTTTCATATTTAAAAATCACATAAACCTGTAAATAAATTGTAGTACCTAAATAAAACCTCTGTGAGCACGTTTTAATAGTCGCTCCACCATTTACCAGCGATTACCACAGACCACGGCTAAACACTGTCGTTTTTGCCGCCACATTCCTATGACTTAATAGATAATGTGCTATTTTCTAGTTTTTAGATTGACTGATAATTTGAGTGTAAGAGGTAATTATAATGGACTAGAGTAGAGAAAAGTTACAGAGTGACGAATGCGTAGGTATAACTGTGTTGTGAGTGTGAGATTGATGACAGATTCAGGCTAGCAGTTGTGTCTATACCAGTAATACTTTGAACGAAGCCCTACATAATTAAAATTCACACCTTTTTAGTAGTAGTAGTAGTAAAACACTTTATTGTACAAGAAAAAAGAACCTTTGAGCAATTGAGAGAGAAAGTTGGAAGTGCTAGGCAGACTTAGGTACTGTACGACACGGTAAGATGGGTTGTATTATAATTTATAATCTAACTAGGTACTACGTAGGTACTCAGCTCGGTATCATACATAAATATAAATAAATTACTTACATAAATACAACATATATACCATAAATACATACATGATTAGTATGTTGTGATAATACTTGCGTATTAGCTGCACTTCGACACTAGCGCCGTTTAAGTAAAGTGAATATATTCCCAATAGAAATAGACTTACTGCGGCATTTCTATCTAAAGTTGTACCCCTGACTTTTTCTGATGTTGACCCTGGCTTTGCCTTTTTTGGTTTTCTCTAAAGAAAATTCATTTATCAGGTTTAAAGTCATTTTTTGTTATGTTTATACTCCTGTGCTCTAACCGCATGAGATTAGAGGTTGGTATGTGGCGTGTCTGCTTACGTGATGCTGTAACAATTGAATTGCGCTATTATCGCCGAGTGCACATTGAGATAAAATCATCCTGATCTTGTGTTCAAAAGTCAGGGTTAATGCACTAAAAGTGAAGTACCCTTTCCACCCAGACACATTTTATTTTGGCACGACAGTCAAAAAAGGGGTTATGCGCGGATGGTCTAGAACGCAATATGACTAGTGTAATATTTTACCAATATTGCTTATAGGCTGCATCGCGAACAGTCTAGAACGCAAAACGTCTACATCATTTTCGTCGTTTTATCTTTACCTTAGCGATGTCGACGGAGGCCCGCTTCCGCGGGGCTCCTATTTCTGTGCGGTTTGACCTTCGGCCATTAGAAGATAACTAACGAACTTTACCTGCCTATGAGTGGTCATTTTGCGTTCTAGATAGTTCGCGATGTACATAGACTAAAAGCGATATAGGCAAAATATTACACTAGACATTTTGCGTTCTATTAGACCGTCCGCGACTGTACCCAAAAGAAAAGGAATGCATTGTTTTTTTATTTTATTTTCTCCAGCTCCTGTCTTTAGTCGGTCCCTCACTGCTGCGGATCGTGTCTTCGACGGAAACGTTGCAATAGGCCCTTCATTTGTCCGGTCCAGTGTTGTTCTTGTTGAATTTTGGGGTTGCCGTATTCCGAGGCGTAATTTGCCGTATCCCTATACAAATTTTTAAAATAATTGCCGCTGAATTGCCGTATCCAGAAAGTTGGCGATAACGTGTCTAAAAAATGTATGGAGATACGGCAATGGGACCGCTGCCGTGTGCCGTATTCTTGACTGTAATGCCCCTGAATTGCCGTATATTACGGCAATTACCGTATCCGGAACAACACTGGTCCGGTCTCCTGCTGCGGTGGAGGGTCTATGAGTTCTATGACATTGGCATCTGGAATTATTTGGCCGCCTTGGTGGCGTTTAGGACGCGTAGGGGCGTATAGGTTTATAGCCTTATTAGTGTAGGATAATATACACCAATAAAACCGTGCAAATGCATTTTTATGACGTCTTAAGCATTTCGAGCGCGTTGCTCTTTCATCGCGTGACTGACTCCATTGCAACGGCTACTGCACATGATACAACTAATATGGCTGATAACGCCGCGATTTGTTAAACAGAGTTTAAGTTATGTTTAGATAACTAAGTAATTTTGTAATACGTATAATGAAATAGGTAAAATATTGACGAATGGAAAAAGTGAAGTAGATAATAGTGTAAAAACCAAAGCTGACTTCTGTTCTTTGGTAACGGGGCTAGATAAAACCTAATATCTACATGGCTTGTCCCCCAAGAAAGACCCCAACGTGTTGTGGGTTGTACCAAAATTGGGCGCATTTATTGACCAACATCATATCGCCACACTATAGGAAACTGTGAAGAGAAACATCATATAATTTTTATATCATCTGATATTTTTTAAGAGTGAGATTTACAAGAACTTAGAACATAAATCCTTGGACATAAAGGGCCTCCGTAGTCTAGTTGGTGGTGAACCTGCCTATGATGCTGGAAGTACTGGTTTGAGTAATAGGATCCCGGTAATATTTGTTTGTGTGTTTATCACGAATTATTTTTGAGTTATAGACGTTTCTATGTACCTATGTGTTTTTACCTAAGTACGTTAGGTATATCGTCACCTAGCACCCGTAGTAGTACAAGCATGGCTTACTTGGAAGCTAGGTCAATGTGTAGTACTGACCCAAATATTTATTACCGTAGAATGGGGTGAGTTGGGACAAAATCGAAGTTCAAACCTGGATAAAAGTAAGTTTATTTTTGTATGTAGCATGTTGAGTTAGCATAAAAAATAGTCCGGTAGCATGAATTATTTGTGGATTAATTTTATATTTTTTATGATAAACACAAAATAGTGGGATATCCCACCTCACCCCGTAGTTGGTAGGCATAGCAATATAGGGTGAGTTGGGAAAAATTCTAGGATTGACATTTTTGGATTATGAACATTGAAATAGCTTCACTTGTAAAGAGGATATTTTATTTAGGTTACACCTGGCCATAATGTGAGTTTCATCGCACGCTACGCGTACGGTAAAACTCGCATTATGGCCAGGTGGAGACGTAAAATTGTGCACTCACCACGGGCAGTAAAAAAGAAAGCCCTCTATCGCATATTTACAACCCTCGCCTGCGGCTCGGGTTACAAATAACTGCTATTTCGGGCTTTCTTTCTTTTACAGTCCTTGGTAAGTAATGTACTATTACGTAACGAGTTAACAACCTTGGTCTAAAAACATCAACTCGCTCCTCTAGCATCTCTACCCTCCCCATTCATGAACCAACCGCCCATCCCTTCTTACCCCGTTTAACAGTATTTATTTATCTATACGATTTTTTAGGTGGGTTATACTACTCCTAAAGATATCTTACAATTGTATTGTAGTTGTTATTGCAGCTTCCAAAATCCGAGTATTATATAACAGTGTGATCAAATCACACAGCCTTACAATTTACCACCCACGTGTGCCCAAGTATATGATCTCATTATATCACATGAGCCGTTTTAGGTCATTATACCATTTATGCATTATACATGTCGGCTTAAATGATGTCTAGCATGATAGGTTACGTTTTTATTGCACTGCAATATCAAGCGAAGTGTAAAGTACCGTCACGAACCTGGATTGTTGAGCCACTTGCCATTGTTCGTAATTTCGCCGTGTAATAAATGTAACTGACAGTTGACAGCTAGTCGGCAACATCGGTCGTTCATAATACGGCTAAAATACGACGTGCTAGATAATTTCCCCAAAATCATGATTTACCTGTAGCATAATTTCTATTCGCATTTTTTCCTATTCTTAATTTACACCAGACGTATTAATTCCTAACATGATTTTTCCATTCGCATATTTTCCCATTAGACAATTTAACCACGCACAAATATCGATTTTTTTTCTTACAGATCTTTTTTCCGACTATTTTTTTTACACATGCCTAATTTTTCAACCCACATTTACCCCTTCAGGGGCATTAATTAGGTCTAGAGTATCAAAATGTCCATGTAATCAGAAAGTCCAACTGTACAAAATAACTAGATTTTCGAAACTACATTTTTAAAATTATCGAAACAACTATCTTAAATCGGTATAGTCGCGGACGGTCTAGAATCGAATATCGCTTTTAGTCTACATCGCGAACGGTTTAGAACGCAAAATGACCAGTCATAGGTAGGTTAGGTTCGTTAGTTATATTCTAATGGCCGAAGGCCAAACCGCACAGAAATAGTCGACATCGCTAACGTAAAGATAATCGATTGTAGAATAAACGCCGTTAGAAATATTTGTGCGTGGTTAAATTGTCTAATGGGAAAATATGCGAATGGAAAAATCATGTTAGGAATTAATACGTCTGGTATAAATTAAGAATAGGAAAAAATGCGAATAGAAATTATGCTACAGGTAAATTATGATTTTGGGGAAATGATCTAACCAGCCTAAAATACGAACAAGTGGCTCAACTATTCGGGTTCGTGACTGTAAAGCTTGAGAGACATTATTTTAAAAACAGTTGCTGTATATTTTTTTAAATATTGTTTTTACATTGGCGGAAATATCTTTGCTTCTCGAGACCTGAGATTCAATAAAGCAAGCCAGTGGAAAATCTTTTACACCCTTGTATCAAATAATACTTTTTTAAGTAGGTCGAAATACCGGAGCGACGGAGTCACGAAAGCAGAAAACTGGGAGATCGTACAAAACAGGGCGAGCCGGTCTGCACCAATTTTTTTGTCGGCTAAGCAAGCGGAGTACTTAAGTTCGGGTTACGGCACGTCCCAAATAAATAGACTTATTTAACGTATTTAAAAACACCTAAAAAAACCATTAACCTTCCATCAAGGAATGTAGATACAGTTTTTAAATGGTCTGCTCTCAACACACATGTAACAACTCTCGGGTTTCAGGCATAGGCATCTACAGGCTACCGTAACCGCTTATCATTAGGCGGGTTGTATGCTCATGGAACAACTATTTAGTTCCAATTGAATTTAATTATACCTTGCAGTTTATCCGAGTCTGATTGGCATGGCGTGTCTATTCCCGCCTCCTATATTGTTTGAGAGCTTTGTTCTGCCAGTTCATTGCTCTTGCTAATCTCTTGGTACGATATCAAGTCTTTTAAAGAATATTTAACGGCCACATAGATACACTTGACTGCAAAAATGCGTACCCACATTATGAATGAATCCATTCATTCATAAATTGGGTATGCAATTCTTAGTTTCTGAAAATTTTCTTTTATAATTTTTTTTAACTAAGTACCTAAGTATGTATTACGAACGTGTCCAAAACTATGTCGCGAGTTCAACAGTACCTACATATTACTATATTGTACACAGTACATGTTAATTGAAGAATAAATATCTTATCTTTTTTAATTTTGCAAACCTTTTGTTATATAGCACGGAATGTTTGAGTTGCTTTGTACCAAAACAAGGTGTAACAAAAATTCGCGCGAAAATTTTTTTTGTATGGAGGGCTGGGCAGCTGGAACAATAATAAAAATGTTTTTTTCGCGTCGGAAAATTTATCTCCTGCTTTTTCTTAGTCACAATCAATCAATAATAGTACATTATTGTCGAGAAGGTGAAGTAGCACATTGATGGCTGAGTATTACGTTAAACGGACGACTTTAGGAGTCCGTTTAATTTAATACGAAGCCAGCAATGGCCCTTCACGCCGAGTCCAATATAGTGCTTTATTCAAAAATAATGCAAAACAGCCAACGTTGATGAACAACAAACAATATTGACATAAATAATATATTCATGATAACTTCTCTTCTAGGTTAAAAGAATGACCTCTACCGCGAGCATCGAATTTCGATTCGAATCCTATAATTATCTCCATCTCCGTCGCTTCTCATTTTGAGTGAGAGAGACAGATTTATTCGAAACTACAATTTTTTATGTTCGCGGTACACGCTCAGCATTGCCGCCTTTATATCTTTTTATTAAAAAGTTTGAAGTGTATTTTTCTTTTGAATTTACCGTAAGCTATTTGATCTAAATAAAAAATCGCGGTACCAACATTATAAATAACAAACACCGATGTTGTGTTCTGGCTGTTTAGGACCTTTGCCTTTCTTTTTGTATGGCTGTTGAACTTTTTAAAAAGTTTGTACCTCGCCAAAAATGGAATTTGTATGCAACATTTATGTCGCGAAATCGAGCCTGCAATTTCCGTAACTTTTTAATTTTTATTTGACCATAAACTAGGCACTTCGCCGCCTAGTTTTTAACCGTAAAAGTCAACCTTGCCGGACATTTTTGAATAAATATATTTATTCGCAATACGATACCAATTATGCCCTTAAACGAATCACCAGTGTTTTTGTTACACTCTGTATAATTATATTTAATGTAATTTAAACTGTTTAGTAGTAGTTGGTAGTAAAAGTAAAATAAAATCATTAAAGGCTAAGGTGCGTGTTGATATATTTTTGATCGAAAATTACATACATACAAAAACCTCGGTAATTAGCAATTTAATTAAAAATTGTGATAGAATCTACACGCAATCCCGATCACGACGGATGTGACACTATCGAATTTATACACGCGTTCCTATCCGTGGGCATAAAATATTTTTTAAGGAAACTTGAAAACGCTTCCAGTGCCAATCCAAGTCCTGGGTATTCTAACTTTAAAACACGTTTAGACACAACCCACTTTCAATACAACTCCAATGCAATAACTACGCAATACAGCTAGCGCCTAAACGTCTGAATCAGAAATATCAGAATTTACTTGACAATTTTTCCGATGCAACTCCAATACGACTTCAATATTGGTTGATTACCTATTTGTTAGTTAAAGTATTGACTGAAATTTCAAATTATCAAGCAATCTTCCCGCCGACAATTTTGACAACGTTTTATAGAGACAATAAACATCGGCTTTATGATATTGACTTCTTTAATTTAAATGAACTTCTGTATTCTTATGTTTGTGCATTACAAATATTATTGTAAATGTAAAAACAAGTAATCCGGTAGCTAACTTTGTATTTACTAATTCAGAATTATAATCACTACCATTTTACTACGATTACGTAAATTAAATGAAATAACCAACACAACTCACCTAAAAAACACTAAAAAAATCCACAATTCCAACACACACGCGCGATTATAAAGTAAATGTTGTCTATGTTGCGACCGGCCAGCACGCGCGCGTTCCAACGACTGTACGATCGAGTCTTAGGAGCTTTAGGAAAATGCGAAGGGATAGTCTTTGAAAATTGAGAGTGCGACTTAGGTAACAGTTTAACAGAAACTTAGATGTAATTATAACTATAAAACTTAACTTTTATGGTGAGGTTAATAACTGTAAAGATACCATTAAAGCCTGGAGGTGTTATCATTTATGATCCAAATTATATGTCCGCAAACATTATGTGAGACTATGAAAACCTAGTATTTACGCAATCAAAAGAATATTATTTTTAAAATAAATGTCATAATTGGCAACAGTACCGGGCCATTTGGTGATCTTTTTACCAAAATAATGATACGAAAAATGTTTATTAGAAGTGCGTATTCCATTTAACTACATAACAAGTTGATCTCATTCAACAACAACATATTAATAACAAGTTGGTCATTGTGGACTGTGGATAGTACTAGTATACACATATTTCAGTTGATGTGATGATGGTTATGATCAAGGATGATTAAGACATGGATGGACAATGCCTATACAAAATCGCGTTCCTCGAATCTTCAGGTTATACGTCTGTTTTCGGTACTGAGTGCCACAGCGCCATCTGTTGAGTCTGGAGTCGAGTTATTCTGTCAGCGTTAATCGCCGAACAAAATATTAGAAGCTAGAATTTATTTATTTAATCTTAATTGCACAAAATAAGATGGTACAAATGGCGGACTGAATGCCATAAGGCATTCTCTACCAGTCAACCAATGGGCTTAACAGATAGGTTAAGTAGGAATTTAGTGTTTGTGGTGACCGATAGATGACGCTAGTGCTTTAGCCTGAAATAAGGGAACGCGATTTTGTATAGGTATTGTCAATCCATGTCTTAATCATCCTTGGTTATGATGATCGAGATTCTAATCCTTTGTGAATTTTGATAGTTATTAATAGAAAATAATTATCTTCGCTGGGGGGTGATTTTTGAGATTCGAGCGCTCGAATCTGACATTTACAACTCTGAATATAATAAGGAAATGATGTTTTAAAATTAACAGCGATAGGAATTTTAAATCACGATAATTTAAACTATTAATTTCATGCAAAAATAATGGCGACAAACTCTTCTGTCTGTAAAGTCACTCGTACCAGTACTGAATTTTTCGAAACCTCCTATGTACGAAATATTATTTGATATTTACGGACCTAATCCCGATAAGGCCTTGTTTCCCCTCTGGGTTGGAAGGTCAGATGGCCTACACCAATTCCTGGTATTAGGTTGCCAAGCGGACCCCAAACCGGGACAAACGCTTATGAGGAGGTTAATGAAAAATCATTAAGAATAAATGTATAAGAGTCCGGTAACTATTTTGCAGTAACTAACAATTTAAGACTTCTATCTTTCAGACGCCCTCCCTTCGCCCCTACCTACCCGGGCCACAGCGGCACCCGTGAATAAAATTTAAAATTTGTATCTTTGCAAACGCCAAGGCGCATTTCGCCAATCAATCAATCTTGTTCCTTTAGCGGCCAACTCGATTGTGCGAACGGTCGGGGAGGAGGATAACCGCGGTCGGGGAGGAGGGCTGGATTTTCATTACGTTACCGATATATCGATGTCGTAATGAATTTTCATACATTTTTACAACATTTACATATAATACACTGTAACATTACTGGTTGCAATAATGGTGGTAATTAATTAATTACCTATGGTTTTCGAATGCAGAATACAGGATCTACTCGTATGATATGGGTGTAGAAAAATATATATTTTTAACTGCTGTCAGTTTAGGTAGGCGTTTCATATAATCCCAGATACAAGTATACGTTTGCAAAATTACAATTCTAAAAAGAAAATGAACGTACAATTAGTGCATCCGAACCCGATCCAGCCTTAACACAGAAGTGAAAATGCATATGTAATCCAGCCGCGTAAGACGAGACATGTGCTGGCCGATAGCGAAAGCCGCCCTAACCTGATCACTTGATCGTGCGTTCACCGCAGTTTTTTATTCATATCCCTTTAATATAATCTTAGATGGTCGCGTGGAGTTACAAAAATATATAGTATACGAAATGAATTTATTCGAGGCAGCTTCAAAGTCACTTCCGTCTCCAAAAAATTGGAAGAAACCCGCCTAAGGTGGTACGGCCATGTTATGCGGACCATGTCGCACAAAAAGCACTAGCCCTTCCAGAAGGCCAAAAATGTAGAGGACGGCCCCCTGTGACGTGGTGGACGAGTATGGCCAAACTACTGAAAAAAGCCCAACTGCCCAACCCGACAACTCAAGACAGATTGTCTTGGCGCCGTAGGATTAGGAGAGCCGACCCCACCTAATGTGGGATAAGGCAAAGAAAAAGAAGAAAAGAAGAGATCCCTTTAGTACACACACAGTGGAGAACTCGCGATTTCCTTGCAAACGAAATGACCAATATAACAAGATCCTTATGATGATTTTTTCGCGCCAACTAGCTCCATGACCCCTTGGTCGATCCTGCTTATATACGAAATCTCAAATTATATGTATCTCTGCTACAAACCCAACAAATTCCATGAAGATCAGAAATGCGTTACTAAAGTTATCGCGGAACAAACTCTCAAAATCAAAAAGCCATCGAAATGCCGCGACGTCCCACTAGCCAGAAGTTGTTTGTAAGAACTTGCTTCGCTTCCGCTCCGCTCGTTCGATAAATATAGTAATAAAGTAAAGTAAAATCGTCTTTACTGCACACCTCGGAATTAAAACACAATTACAATAAACCTATTACATATTGAACAGAGGCAAACAGCAGGCGGTTTCACCATGTTTTTTTTTTAAATATCACGACGGTGGCAATCAAGCATACGGCCCGCCTCATGGTAAGCAGCTACCGTAGCCTATGATTGAGGAGGATGATGATTGAAGATTAGTAGAATAAAAATAAGTTTCGTCAAAATTTGCAGGGCTCCAGTATGCGTATAACAAAGAAGAAGACTTAAGTTCTTATCAACTCGACTGTACGTACCCAAATACAAAATTACGAATGAATTTCAATTTAGCAACTCACAGTACATCCACAGATCATCTGGCTGGCGATTACACGTCATTACCCTCCCACACGCTTTCACACTCGCCGGAAAATGATCCATTTAGCCCTGATGGAACCACAGACCATGTACGGAACTAGATACTTATTTAATATGGGGTCGTCCAGAAATCATGCGATCATAATAAAAATAATAAGGTGCGATAAAAAGATGCGATCATAAAAAAAATAAGGGTAAGTAAACGTGTCACGCGGTCTAGTAAAATAACAAAATTGTTTCAACCATCGGCAGGGAATTACTATGGACGAAGAACAAAAGAATACTTAATCCCTAAAATGTATAACGATTACCCACTATTACTTGAAAAACCAAAACTTGGTATAGGTACCTTGAAAACTAAATTTAAGCGTCTGTTACTAAGTAACTTTGAAAAAAGTAGGGTCAGGGAGGGAACAGTCGCTCGGTGGGAACAGTGACTCGAATGTGCTGTGCGAGAAACAGAAAGAGCTTTATGTCTGTCCTCTACATCAATCGGAACCGTTCCGTACCCGACCATGTACGAACTAGTTAGTGAGGCGCTCCGGCACCATGCGAATGTGTTATGGTGCGTTTTTGTGTTTAATGCTATCAAAATTACATTTCCAGATCAGTTTCACTCCTCTTTTTTCTTAAGTCGTACGAGATTTTCAATTACTTATGTTATTTTCGAAGAGTGTGTCTAATCTACTTAGTATTGGCTGATAATTCAAGGCCCTAGGTGTTTGTTTGTGTTTTTAATTTGAACTAAAATACAAATTGACGCCAAGGTCAACAGTCGTTCGTTTTGGAAAAGTACACGGTGGCTCGCGAACCACTGTGCACCTTACAGAGTTGGACTAAAATTTACTTGAATATGAATAAGAATAAAAATTCTGTGATTATATAAAAATAATTCATGCACTCTTTTTTTTAAATAAAATGAAAATGAATAAATCATGCGAAATTTAGGTAGGTACCTATTTTAAATCAAGAGTGAAATCAGGAACGATTATTCCGGGGGTTGTGCTTACCTATTCTAATTACCGTTTTATTCAACAAAAATGTTATTTGTTATATAATTTAGGTTCGATTCCTACGTACCTAGCAATTGTGTTCTGTTAGAACTACTGTTTACAGGGCGTAGTACACAGTGACTCGAGCCACTGTGCACTGTTAGAACCACTGTGTACTAGCGGGTCCTAGTCACTGTGTACAGCAACCGGTACACAGCGGCTCGATTCCCAATTTCTAAAAAAGAATGGATATATCTTTTTTGGTGAAAGTAACAGCAAATATATTTACTACATATGAAAGTTTAATAATGCACGGTGCTCTGTGCTTGCAACAATTGGTTCAGGGGTTTATATTTTTCATGCAACAGCCTGTTGAAAAAATCCTAGCGACTGTTCCCTCCCTGACCCTAACTGTTGTTGAACTAGTTTCCTGATCACTCGTGAACCTTATTGAAATGCGATAGCGTTCACGAGTGGTTGGTCGAGTCTGTTGTCTATGTTTTAGTTTAAGATTCAATTGAGCGCTACGCCAACAAACTGTTTCACAGTTTGGCGAAAACTAAATTTAAGGTACTATGTATATGTTTTCTTATTTAAATAAAAAAAATTGCCCGATTTTTGACCCCCCAACCGTGGTGATATTTGGTGAGTTTAACGCAACCCTCTCCCCCCCTGCCACAAGATCACGTGATAATTATGATGCCCTTACCCTAAGGGTACCCTTAGACCCTAAGAAAGTCTAATGTCGTTTCTACTGTATTGTGTATATGTTCAAGATGCCCTGAAAAACAGGCGTCGTAATAATCTGCTTATCACTTAATATTAAAAAAATAGAGCGGCTTATTTAATCTGATAAAAATTTTGAGTAAAATTGTGTTTTGCTTTCCCGCTTTGAAAAAAATAAAAAAATTACACGTGATATCATCTCTGACCTCCACCCTCCTCCATCGTGATATTTTTCTTCCCCCCCCCCCCACGCTTAAACGATCACATGATTTCTAGACGACCCCTATGACCTATGACCGAGATTTAACAGCCTCCCTGATGCGCCGCGTGCAAGAGAGTACCAACAGTCTCCTGAACCTGGCGACGGAATACCCGGCTAGTCCAATATGGAAGCACTGGAACTCCATCCACATGGAATCTAGAGGTAATGTTTATGGGATATTTTTAGTACCTTAGTATTTAATAGAAAATTGGTTTTAAGTATGTATCTAACCTAGGATGTAAGATTTACGCTTTGTTACCTACCAACACTCAATGGACATGTCTGAATTACATAAATTGAATTGAATTGAAATTTACTGTTGTGGCTAGGAAGTCACAGAATAACTAAAATAATTTAATATAAAAATTCCCGAGCTACTGTAAAATTACTCATATCGCTATAGGTGTGCCTAATATTTGAGGAGTTCCCTCGATTTCTCCATGTCCATACATTTTAACTGCGAGATATTTGTTGCTACCTAAATTATTCATAATTCAACCAAAGCTCAGAAGCATATAGCTCGACGGCCCACCTGATGGTAAGCAGATACCGTACTTTATGGACGCCTGTAGCTCCAGATGATTCACATGCGCATTGCGGACTGTTTAAGAATCTATACACTACTTTTTAGGGTTCCGTATCCAAAGGGTAAAAACGGGACCCTATCTATATATATATAAAAGAAGAAACTGACTGACTGACTGACTGACTGACATATCAACGCACAGCCCAAACCGCTGGGTCTAGAGATTTCAAATTTGGCACATAGGTTCCTTATAAGGTCTAGGGGAGCACTAAGAAAGGATTTTTCCAAAATTCACCCCCTAAGGGGGTAAAATGGGGGCCCAAAGTTTGTATGGCGAAACAAGATTTGTTAGACTATTTTATTCGAAACTTCACAGGAGTATTCCTAACGATAAATGAGTAAACACGTGTTTCAGGTTTTTTGAAATTCAACCCCCAAAAGGGGCAAATGTGGTCACAAAGTCTGAAAATCAACATGGGTATTGTATCCTTTTTGAGTACTTATAGTACGCGGGCGAAGCCGCGGGAAAAGGCTAGTTACTAAATAAGACTCCGCTGTCCGTCTGTCACCAGGCTGTGTCTCATGAACCGTGATAGTTAGAAAGTTGAAATTTTCACAAATTATGTATTTCTGTTGATACATGATTTTTTGCCGTTTTTATACCATTATCTATAATACGGAACCCTTCGTGCGCGAGTCCGACTCGCACTGGGCCAGTTTTTATTTGAAGAACATAATTGTTTAGTCCCTTGGGAAATCCTTGGCAGTTTGCACTGTAGTGCTTGGCAGTGCTTGCGGAGTCTATAGTTTAATTAACATATGGTCTGTGGATGGAACCGAGCTTATTGGTTATTAAATTTGCTATTAAGGTACCGCAACTTAATGTCAGTTTTAATTTAATGTCAGACTCCTGGTAATGAAAGGTGAGGACTCGACACATGCCATGGACTAATGTCAGACTCCTGGTAATGAAAGGTGAGGACTCGACACATGCCATGGACTAATGTCAGACTCCTGGTAATGAAAGGTGAGGACTCGACACATGCCATGGACTAATGTCAGACTCCTGGTAATGAAAGGTGAGGACTCGACACATGCCATGGACTTGCACACTTTCGTAATAACAACATTATTATCAGGTTTTTATTTACTGCCGTCCCCCAGATAAGTCAGATTTTTAGTAAAACTGGTTGTCGGAGTTACAATTGGTTTAGGTACTTTTTTTTAGGAATGTGTTTTCGAGCTCAAATTATTATCATTTTAATGAATCTTAATTGTGAATTTAAATTATTAAATCTTTTTTTATTTTGTTTATTAGCAAAGTAACGGTTACTAAGTAAAAGACATCAACGCGCACATGAGTATCTGCGTTGAAAAGCGACTGTTGGTCACTTATTGGGATTTCCTATTTTTTTGTTATAGTTATTTCAAGCTTATTGTAGTAAATATTTATCCTTTTTTAGGGTTCCGTACCCAAAGGGTAAAAACAGGACCCTATTACTAAGACTCCGCTGTCCGTCTGTCTGTCCGTCTGTCACCAGGCTTTATCTCATGAACCGTGATAGTTAAACAATTGAAATTTTCACAGATGATGTATTTCTGTTGCCGCTATAACAACAAATACCTACTAAAAAACAGAATAAAATAAATAATTAAGGGGGCTCCCATACAACAAGACATGATTTTTTTGCCGTTTATAGATAATGGTAGTGGAGTCTGACTCGCACATGGCCGTTTTTTTTAATGCACTGCCAACAATCTTCTCTGCTTTGACTGGTAGAGAATGCTTTTTTGCATTAAGTCCGCCTTTTGTACATTAAGTTTGTCTTTTGTGCAATAAAGTTTAAATATATAAATAAAGGTGTCACAGTCACACAGCAACAAATAACAAGGCGCCACTCAACCGACATGTAAAACGTCAGTCAAACGCCACAGTTACGTAAGTTTGTTTACAAGCTCCGTGGGAACGTAGCTGTAATTAACTGGTAACTGGTTGACCAATTACAACTGGTTCGTACGAAAGTGTCGGAAACTAATGTTCATTAAGCATTTTGGGTTTTCAACTCGTCCCTACTTAATATAACTTGAGATTTTTATAAAGGGTTTCTCGAGTTACTGGGTTCACCAAAAATATGCTTGGTTTTGTAAAGGTCAGCAACGCGCAAGTGACATCCCTGGTGTTGCAAACGACTGACTACTTATCAATAAACAAGCAGTAAGATTGATTGACACCGACATGTTTTATATACTTAAAATATATCTAATAACGTTACAATATATCTAAACTAAGTAAAGTTTTTCGATATTCTTACTATTAATCGATGAAATCAATGCGCGATAAAAAAAAAATACCACGATGGTGGCAAACAACCATTCAGTCTGTCTGGTCAGCAGCTACGGCAGCCTATGTACGCTTGCAACCCAGAGCTGTCACACTCGCGTTGCCGACCTTTACAAAACTAAAATCAAGGGGGCCTAGAGAAGGTCAAACGCTAATTGAAACTAAAATAATGAGACATTGTCATGTTGGCTGCGGCCAGATCCGTTTATAGTGGTTTTCTTAATGCGATACATATTATTTGTGAATAGATAGATGATGTTGTTATTTTGGTGAAGCGGAATGCCTGATAAAATTACTAGAGAATTATCGTGATAAAATATAGAATTGTGGCGCCATTGACTTGCCTTTAACTGTATAAACAAAACGCAGGAAATTCTCCATTCCTCCATAAAAAGGTGGTCATTATTTTTCTTCTTAGGTAGGGCTTTCAATCTCGGGATTGTTTTGTATGTGTGTGTGTCCTAATTAATTACGGTAGGTACGATATTATACCGTTCAGTCATACGAACCCGGATTGTTGAGCCACTTGTAAGTAAGTAAGTTATTCTTAATTGCACCAAAAATACAAGAATAATAGAAATATTTTATACAATAAACTTAAAATAAGGTAACAAAAGGCGGTCTTATCGCTAATAAGCGATCTACGCCTTTGGATAGCAGGAAATGAAGAATTAATTTAAGGTAACAGGTAGTGCAAAGAATTTAAAGTAAAGAGAGCAAATTACACACCAACACACAAACTCCTACAAATTTCTAAATAAATATTAAAAACTAACTAAAAATAAACAGATAAAACATAAAAATATCATACTTATACATACATACATACATATATATATATACACATATATATATATATGTATATATATGTATAAGTTATAACACATACAATATATACATACACATAATACAATTAATTTTGTATTAAGCAGAACGTCTGCTAACGATACCACAATGCTTAGAAATAAAGGAAAAGTAGAAAAATCCACTGCCTCGGGCGAGACTCGAACTCGCGACTCTGGGATACATGTCCATCGCTCTGACCAACTGAGCTACTGAGACACACCTGATGGCTGCGAATTTCTCCACTATATCCTTTAAGCGTCTTAGGGGCAGTCTCGCCTGAGGCAGCAGTGGTTTTTTCTACTTTCCTTTATTTCTATATGATTTCTATACACATAATATATTGGTAAATTAAGGTAGAGACAAATAAACCACTTGTTCATAATTTAGCCGTGTTATTATGAATGACCGATGTTATCGACTAGCTGTCAACTGTCAGTTGATAGCTAGTCGATAAGCTTATTATTAAAGTAGAGTTCGCTAATTATTGTGAAAAACACGCGTGTTTAATATCTAGGATTATGAGCCTAAAAGCGGTGGAATAAGAACCTCGTTATGAGCAAGTATGTTGAAAATAACTTTACCTAACCAAAGTGGTACTTTGAACTATGTGAAATACAAGTAGTTTATTAACTATCTAAAGTTAAGTGTGTACTTACATGATTGCAATGTGTTGTGCTATCCAACGAAAAGTTTCATCAACTTAGCGAAATATGTCGTAAGTACATAAATACGTGAATACAAGACATTGCAATCAACATAGTCCCTTTTTAGGGTCCCATACCTATAGAGTAAAAACGGGACCCTATTACTAAGAGTCAGCTGTCCGTCTGTCACCAGGCTGTATACCCGTGATAGTTAGACAGTTGAAATTTTCACAGATGATGTATTCTGTTGCCGCTATAACAATAAATACTAAAAAACAGAATAAAATAAATATTTAAGGAGGCTCCCATACAACAGACATATTTTTTGCCGTTTTTATAGATAATGGTACGGAACCCTTCGAGCGGCAGTCCGACTCGCACTTGCCCGGTTTTTCATATTAAGCAGAGTTTAAGACTGGTGGGTACTATGTGATGTGTAAATTTTTGGAAAAGGTACCATTTGACGTAAGGTGTTTACGTTTATATATTAATTGTTTTTCGCGCTACGCATTTATATATATTATAGTACAATCTTACACAAATCGACCTAGGCCCACAGTAAGCTCAATAAGGCTTGTGTTATGGGTACTAGACGACGATATGTATAATAGATAAATATGGAGAAATACTTAAATACATAGAAAACACCCATAACTCAGGAACAAATATCTGTGATAAACACACAAATAAATGCCCTGACCAGGATTCGAACCCGGGACCTCCTGCTTCGTAGGCAGGGTCACTACCAACTGGGCTAGGAGGCCGTTAACAACAAATAAACACACAACACACAAAACAACACAAACAACAAAACGTTAATAACCAGAGCTCGGATTTTTCACGGCAAAACAAAACACTAGCGTAATTTAGCCAGTGCTTGAAATATTATTTTATCGATATCGATAATTCAGAACTAGAAGAAATAAAAGTCACCAAATAAAATTAATATGTAATAAAACTAATAAAAACATTTGTATAAAGTTACTATATATTAGAAACAGACGCAATTTCTTCTTCAAAATCTACGTCAGTACACACAGCAGCACAAGACATTTTATTTGGGTAATAGTGATAGGAGTAGATGATCATTATCTTTTCAACATTCTCTGGGAGTAAACAGTTGCGTTTATCACTATAAATCCATTTATGTACTCTAAATGTACGTTCAACTTCAGTTGACGTCAAGGGAGCAAATTTATAGAATTCATTATCAGTTCGGGTAATATTTTCAGATATGTCTCTTGAAATTTCGTAATCAGGATTTCGTTCGAGCACGGCTTCAAATTTACGTATCACTGGTAAAAGTTTACTCCAGTTTACGTAGCAACAAACAGTATCCAGAATGAGGAAGGATTCCGCAATGGATAAAGTCGAACATTGCAATTGTTCTATTGAAGAGGCTATTACTTCGTAGTTGTCGCGAATGAAATTTAACTCCGGTCGTAGTTTGCGTGTTTGAAAACATTTTTTTGCAGCTCTTATAGCTGCCGAGTCATTAGCAAGTATGGAGACGACATCACGTATTTGCTCATAGTATTGAGCGTAATATACCGCAGCAGATATCCAAGTTCCCCATCTGGTGATAATTGGCTCGGGAGGTAGGGGAATGGACGGATATTTTGCCTTAAAAAGGCGTACACGCTCTGGAGATTTTAGGAATATCTTTTTGACATTCGATATCAACCCATCCACACCTTTGAAATTATCTCGCACTTCTTCGGCAACCCGGTGCAGACCATGAGCTAAACACGTAATGTGTTTCATACGAGGAAACGTTGCTTTTAAAATACGACCGGCTTTAAGCATATATGCGGCACTATCTGTGCAAAGTAAAAGCAAATTGTTTACGTTGTCATTGGAAGAATTTTGAAACAAAAATTTTAATTGGTTTATTATTAGGTTTGCTATTGTTTCCCCATTTACCTTCTCTAAAACCTTCGACCCCAAAAGATAAAATTGCTTAGAACAATTTTTTTGCAAAGACCGAATCACCACGTTTGTCACACATTTTCCCATGAAATCTGGTGTTTCGTCTATAGATATCCACAAATAATTGGTTTTGTTTACCTCTCTTATACCCTGTATAGTTTTTTTGTACACGAGATTTAAATAAATTTTTCGCAGGGTCGATTCGTCCGGTAAAGAAGTCATAGAGCAGTCGCAACATAAATACTTGTTAAAAAAATGACGAAAATTATTGTTGTTGACTGTTGCCCATGGTATGTTGCATGAAATAAGAAAAATAATTAAATCGAAATAAAATTGATGTTTCCTATTTGGTTGCCCCGAACGGTAATTGTGGCGGTTGCTTTTCACATGATTCTCAATATTGCATTTCTTCAGTTTTAGATGCATATCGCACATAGAGCAGTATATAGTGGAGGTCACTTCATTATAGACTAACTCAGGGTGATTTTCAATCCACGTTTTGATCCGATCTTGTACATTACTCATTTTTGTATTAATTGATACCTTGCAATATTAAGTTATTATACGTATATCCAACACGTCGGATTCAATGCGTTGCGAAATAAATAATACCTAGATGCAATTTACGTTTTATACATAATGAAATGACAGTTAAAGTGTGAATGTCATATGTCATGTGAGATGAAATTTGCAGTCGTTTCTATCATTTTAAATGAGGTGGTATAGTTACTTCGTTCTAAGTTGTACATGCAGACCTACCTCTTTGTTGCTCGACTATGGCAAAGCTAAAATGAAAAGTTATTTTATTACTTATACAGGATGTCCGGTAATTAATGCACAACCTTCTAACCCCCAGTAGGTCACCTTAGACTGGTCAAAAATATTGATTTTGAGCTCTAGTAAGTCTCCTGTTTTTCGAAATTTTCGCACGTTTGTTAGTTTTTAAATTTTGACATTCACACTGATAGGTGTACCATCGAATAAAAAAAGAAAAAATGTACTGAGGCAATACCTGTCATATACTCTAGTAAGACTCGATAGGTGTCGATAAAATAATATTTCAAGCACTGGCTAAATTACGCTAGTGTTTTGTTTTGCCGTGAAAAATCCGAGCTCTGTTAATAACATATAAAAACATACTTTACCTATACCTGATTTGATGTAAGGCTACACCCCTTAACAATACAATTAAATACTTAATATTAAATATGGCGGATGCACCGGTTGTGGTCACTGTGCTTGGCCATTTTCAACTTTATTAGGGTATAGACAAATTTACAGGTCTATGATCTATAATTAATACAAGAGTAAATTATGGCAGTACAGATGACACCGTCATCTGCCATGTATCAGTTGTCATACGGTTATCAGGAGCCATGGAAAAAAGTGGCCAAAACTGGCTCCTGGGCCCCTTTCTGACATTTAATTACAGAAAAAAATAAGATCTAATGTCAGAATCTTAACAGCAGAGATTCATATAAATATAGCAATATATTTTCAATGACTCAGTGCATAAAGGTTGTCATTATTCCTTATTGACGTCTGAATAGACAAACTTTACTTAAAGTGGCCAAAACCGGGGCATCTGCCCTATATAAGTTAAATAAATAAATACAGAATTAGCCATCTTGGGTCAGTTGTGCTTGCTTACTAATTTAAAATAAGGATTACGTACAAACAGCAATACCCTCAACCGGCCATCGTTAGATTTTATGCCGATGCAATAGGGATTACGAATTGCCGGTTAATAGTGTTGACGATGGTACTTATTAGGTCATAGGATAAGAAAACCTGGTACAAAAACTGGAAATGAGTGTTACCATCGTCGATAAACTTTAATGTTTGGCGAAACTGATATTTTTGTAAATTTTACCATACTTTTATTGGAAATAAATTTAAAACAAGGTGTAGATCAGAGATCAGGGTACATTCATTGCCTACTTTAATCAACTTGGGATCAATTGGCCATACGGCCAATTGAGCCGTAATATAAAACCAATGTTAATAATTTATATCAATATAAATTATAAAAAAATCTGTGACGCGTATCGTTACGTAACTGCGTCAAGCGTCATCAATGATAATTGATAATTTAACAACATTTTATATCTGTAACTGACACAAAAACGCCAGTTACTTCAGTCCGACCGTAGACCTTTGACACCAACCCGTCACAACCATAAAATCATTTCGATGTATAGCTTAGCGCAATTCATTTAGCAAGCAATTCATTTGCTGATGGAAGTGAATGTGTAACCATAATGTCGGACTTAAACAAATAAACATACTTGCATATCTAAATATGTTAATAAATTGCAACAAAGATGATAAAATATTTTTAGATTTGTTGCATTTATGCAAATTGACTGACATTTATTTGAAGGACATTTACGCAGTGCTATTAGACGGAGAGCTGGCCACGTCATATATGACACAATAATGAGAGCAACGAAACCCCTATAGCCTGTTTGCTGTTATGCTTATTTCTAGATCTGTACAACTGGCAGCTGTAAAGTGGTGGAGGTCAAATAATGCAAACCATTTTAAGAAAACAAATCCTAGAGTTCTGGGTTTGATGCAATATTATGAATAAACAATTAGATTATATCATTGCCAAAAGATTCCGTTGGGGGAAAGTAGTCCTAATGACGTATAATGTAATTCATAGTTTCTCGCCTACTGTTTTTGTTTCCGTAGTCATACCTATTTTGGTATTACTATTTTCCAATCCAAACATTTTGCTACTTTGTCACTCTAACCTCCACCCATTAAAAGCTGCCAGATGCCCGGATCCAGCGATAAGGATAGTATAGCAATCTAACCAGACGGGTTTTGTTGCTCTGATTATTGTCTCATATATGACGTGGCCAGCTCTATATGAAGGGTACAAGGAAGAAACATGTCTAGTCACATTGACAACATTTTGAGTTATAGCGCTTTTAAAGTTGGGAACGATTCGATTAACCATACTATTTTCGTAACTAGATAGTTTTTATGAGTTAAGAAGTGGATATACGTTAAAATTTACATCTGTAACAGAAGTTGTTACTAATAGTTCATTGCAAGCTTAAATAAGCTTAATTTTTGATATAAAAATCTAATTTTACAAAAAAAGTGACTAGACATGTTCTTTCCGTGTACCCTTCATATGTAATTACGAGTATTAAGGATCGTTTGAAAAGGTTTGAGATTAAGGAGGTTTTCAATTCGGCTGTAGGTTTTATTATCTCCGTACGTTGTTACGCTACTGTACTGTTGACGTAGAATATTAGAATTATACTGCACTGAAATAGCAGCAGTAACTGTAACAATGTGCATTATGCAACATCCAAACGAAACTATTCACTTATCTTTCACTTCTTTCTTATATTTCACTTCTTTTTTTTTTTTTTTTTTTTTTTTTTTTTATACCACGACGGTGGCAAACAAGCATACGGCCCGCCTGATGGTAAGCAGCTACCGTAACCTATGGACGCCTGCAACTCCAAAGGCGTCACATGCGCGTTGCCGACCCTTTACAAAAAGGAGGATTCACTGTGTTGACGACTAAAGGAACAAGAAGGTCCCTCATCGTCAACACACTGGGTCCTCTTTGAGCTCTTTGGCAACCTTACTCACCAGCAGGAACACAACACTATGAGTAGGGTCTAGTGCTATTTGGCTGTGGTTTTCTGTAAGGTGGAGGTACTTCCCCAGTCGGGCTCTGCTCCAGATTTGAGCGATGACATTCGCTGAACGTGCCCTACCACACTTAGCGAGATGCCATTCGCAGTGCCCATACCTCTCTTTTTGGCGTAGTTTAAGGACATACCCAGGTCCGGACGTAGTTTAAGGACATACCCCGGGTCCAAACTTCTTCTCTCATCTACTCAAAGGTTAACTGGAAGAGATCCCTTAAAGGGATAAGTTCGCCTTTGTACTTACGTTTCCTATTATTGTATTATTTTGACTGGTTTTTGTACAATAAAGAGTTTATACATTACATTACATTGCTATTTGAAAACGGCGAAGTTGTTTTGATAAAATAAATAAAAATTACGCTCGTGCTGCCGGTAGATAAGGGCTACTCTATTTTTGAAAAACCAAGCTCCTTGCCTACCTTGTACGGTCAACCAATTTGATTCCTAGGCCACTGAAGAACCTTGTCGTAATGACAGTTACCCGTGGATACGTATAAACGTAACCATTCGCTACCAAACTAGCTATTGTGACAAGGTTCTAGAGTGGCCTAGGAATCAATTTGGTTGACTGTACGTTAAAAAGTCCTATATGTATAAGCGAGTGGCCGCACGGTCACATCACAACTATATAGTAGGATTAGTAGGTACGAGCCCCAATGCATATTAGATCGTCTAGTCACACTTAAAAATACGATATTTTTTTAAAGACTGCTATTTAAATCCGGATTGACTTTGATGATTAAAGGAATACGCTACATACAAAGCCATTGAAAGTAGTTTAATGTTGCGTTGTACAAAGTGTAATAATGTTATTTAATTTAGAGTAATTGTATCGTAAATTTAACATTAAGCAAGCAAAAAATTACGTCTAGTTCATATTTTAGGCAAAATAGGTCGTCTATATAAGATAAAAACTGTTTTTTAAGAAGTTTAATATTTAATTATATTTCAAATTGAATATAGAATATACTCTGTCATCTAAAATGACAGATGGCTATATAAAAACGCAATTGCAGTGCAAATTTTCATAACTTTATAATCATTATTCTATCGAGATGGTGCGAGGTAAACCAGTGACTGAAGAAGTGCGGAAAATTATAATTTCCTGTAACAATAACGGCAAATCTACTTACCAAATATCCAAGGAGATGTCGTTGCCACGATCTACAATTCAAACGATTATCGAGCACCACCGAAAACATGGAACAATGTCCTGTACCTCTACCACGAGTCATGTAGAAAATCCTGAATATTTTTCTATAGGCGTTAACGAATAATCGGGCTTCGAATCGTTTTCCTTCAGTTTCGACAGCAACACATACAAACGATCTATGCTGACATTTCATGTCGGATTACGTTTAGTGCGCTGCATACATCCGTCTCATAGGTAGAACGAGACGGATGTATGCGGCACGTCGAATGTGATCTGTCATGTTAACGCACTGAAGGTCAGTACAGTTTGTTATCGATAGGTTTTATTAAAACGTTACCATAAGACACTACATAATTTGACTTAAGTCACCGAAAAATACCGTATCGACTGTAGAAAACTCTTTCACTATCAAATTATAAGGTGAGATGTCAAAACATGGTGAAAGTGAAAACCATTCGTATTTATTGTGTTTTATTTATATATTGTTAGTTGACGAAATAATATTGACAAAGCCTTATATTAAGCATAATTTGTTAATAAGACTGCATAGTATGATAACTGGAACTGGAAAACGAAACGGTAAATTTCAAGCCGATATGAGAAATAGAAATATCCACATCAATAAGAATAATTTTAAAAAAGAAATCTAGACCCAATAAACTGCTGAATATTTGTGAGATTTATGTATTAATAGTCAATTAATCTTATTTTAAATCGACACAAAAATACCAACTCTAACCTAAAATGAATGGTAAGTAGTTGAAATTTGATATGATAGTTACAAACACTTTCATTTTTAATCATAATAATTACAATGAAACTGTGAAAAATAACAAATAATATTGAAACATCTTTTACAGGTTCTTGTGCATCATTCATTTCTGATTGATTGCTGTAGCAGCTAACTTATCACCAGCAAGGCAAACTATTTATCCCAGGAAGGTGTATTATTTTATATTCAAGAAGTAACAACTGCGTTACAGGCCGGGATCTTCGAATTATTGCATACAAGTACTATAAAATAGTGCTTACTTAAAAGACATCCAGATTTATACAGGGCACTTTGAAATTATAATGTACATAATTATAAGTATATTAAAGATTTATTTATTGCGAAATAGCCTTTTAAAGTAACATTGTCACAAACTAGAAACTTATAAGTACTACTAACAATTACTCGTACGTGTAACTTATAAGTACAAATAAAGCCATCATTATGCAAGAAGCGGCAAAGCCGCAATCCTGCATTGTGTTATGTATGAAAACCGGCGGCTTGCTGGAGCATCTTTAGCTTCCCTTGTGCGTTTGTTAGGTCGTGAGGCTCCGTGCCCCTTGCTCCTCGGATCGATTGCCTCGACACCAATAATATTTAGACGGACGACAACTATATTTAATAGTCTTGTAGTGAATTCGGATGTCGGGCGCCGCTCCAGCTTGTTCGCTGGTAAATAAATTAAAGGACTTGGCCAACGTGTCGGCGTCGACGCAGGTGGGATGTGTAACAGTAGCGCAATGCCTATACTTTAGAGAATCAACAACATCCTGAAAGGGTACTTATCCTTTTGTGATTATACAATAGACCTAAATAATAAGAAATAAACCTATGATCCACTATGATCACTAAAAGTCGAACTGTCATGTTGACAAAATAACCAAATAAATTAAGAATCACCTATTACATATGGACGTAGTTCTAGGACGTTTTAAACTAGTAGTGTTATTTGTACATTTGAAATTTCATCAATTTGGTTTTCTTAGGTAATCCTATATCCTACGACGAAATAAATATATGGATGGATGGATGAAGGACTGACAGTTTTCACCCCTTTTCCTAGCTTTGAATATGTATGACGAAATACGTAATTTCCCTGTTTAAAAAAAAGTTGCAATCGGTGAACATTATGAAAAAATAGTAACAATAAAGATTCTGACGAATTGAGAACCTCCTCCTTCGAAATCTTGAAGTCGGTTGATAACATTTTATGCGTTAAAAGTCACGCACGTTTAAATCAGGTAAAAAAAGGCTTACTGTCATAGCTTGTATTTCCCCTGGCATGAACCGTAAGCCAAGAACAAATTTCATGACCAATCGCAAGGCATCCCAGGCGATGATAATTTTTGAAGTGGTTAAGGACGAAGTATAATGATGACTCGCGTAGGTCAGCTGTCGCTCCGTTGGTGGGTTGTGAAACGTCAGTATTTGATGCTCTTATTATCAGGAAAATCGTCAGCCGGCTGTATTGAGGTAGAAAGACCGTCTGCATACCCTAAATACCATATATTCATGTGACTAGTTTACGGTCTTTTCAGTGCTATACAGCCGGCTAATGATTTTTACTTTATTTGTAATAGCATATAAACTATCACCTGTTTCAACGGGGACGCGATGGTCATTTTATTTTATATATATTTTATGTGGCTAAATGGGTGCCGTTCCTCAACCCACTCAAGGAACGGCAGCTGACCATCACGAAGCTTGATTATTTACCGCCCTTAACCACTTAAAATTTACCGCTTGGGACACGATGACCAACGAAAATTATTCCTGGTTCGTAAACCAGGCCGTGCCTAGCAAGCATATTAAACACCCACAAAAAGTAGGGTAATTTTTCAGAGCTAGTACGGTTTCTATGCTTATTATTGTTCACTGCTCATATAATTGTCTACAGTTCTAAACCTTCAGATAAAATGTACTTAGGAAGTAAAATCTTTTTGGCTTACCTACAATCTGTTTCGGTTGGTGTGAAGGATGTGACGTTTGTCACGTCACGTCACTTTGTAAAGTATTGAAATCTACACAAACGAAACAAGCAATCGAACTTTCGTGAGCAAATTGCATAAACGATAATTTAACTTATGGTATGGCAGTAATTTTTAGTTCTATAAGTGACCGCTAGAGGCTCTGCACAAATTCTCCATACAAATAATTTACGAATTCGTGAACGAATCTCGGGGCTTATTTGCATGACTCGTGGTAGAGGTACTGTTTAAAGAAATCTGGCCGTCGACGAATAACCTCCAAGGCAGAAAACGGGATGTTGAAGAAGATTATCAAGAAAAATCGTCGTGCAAGAGCAGGAGAACTTACCGTATTGTGGCGGGACGCTATTAAAAAAAACATTTCAGTCGATACCTGCAAGAGAGTAATGAAGAGAATGGGCTATAGTTTTACACTGCTAAAGAGAAACCGTTACTTACTAAAAAACAGAAAACCAACAGATTGAAATTCGCTAATAAATACAAAAACTGGACTGTCAATCAGCGGCGAAAAATAATATGGAGTGATGAATCCAAATTAGAAGTCACAGTTGGTGACGAACGAAGTAAAATCATTCGGGAAAAAGGAGAGGCATTTCATAAAGACTGCCTCAAGCGAAAGGTGAAATTTCCAGCATCTTTAATGATTTGGGACTGTGTGTCGGCACAGGGCGTGGGCCGTCTGCAATGTATAGATGGAACCGTCAATGCCGAGAAATACCAA
This sequence comes from Pammene aurita, assembly GCA_947086415.1. Classification (NCBI taxonomy): domain Eukaryota; kingdom Metazoa; phylum Arthropoda; class Insecta; order Lepidoptera; family Tortricidae; genus Pammene; species Pammene aurita. The sequence continues at coordinate 8,776,516 of OX352314.1, read as the reverse complement.
AGCATCCTGCAAGAGAGTTTGCTGTCGTCTATACGGCAGTTAAAATATAAAAATGCATTTACTTTTCAACAAGACGGTGCTGCATGCCATACCGCGAAGACAACGATGGCGTGGCTGAAGTCCAAAAAATTCCCTACCATGCCATGGCCGTCCAGCAGCCCGGACTTGTCTCCCATAGAAACTTTGTGGTGGAAAATGAAGAAAAGGCTGCGAAAGGACCCTTCTAGATCTAAAACTGATCTTAAAGAGAAACTTACCTGTGTCTGGAATGAAATAACCACCGAAGAGTGTAGAGAGTTGGTAGAGTTGGGTTGGATGCAAAAGGTGATACCACCAAGTGGTAGACGGTCTATTATGCATCGGCTAAACCGAAGACGAACTTTTTTGCGAATATCTCATTTGGCAAAACAATGTTTTTTTTTATCACTGTGGAAATTTGTTATTTTTTTCATTCGATACATAAAGTATTATTCATTTTCTATATTGTTTTTATATTACATGATCTTCTAAACATCGCTGTCATCCTGAATTTTTAGGTTAAAGTTAGGTTAGTACATTTTTTACCTGCTGGACGAACTCATTTGCATTGGGATTGCATAAATAAGAAGTCATGTTTTTTTTAAATACCACAACGGTGGCAAACAAGCACACGGCCTGCCTGATGGTAAGAAGCTACCGTAGCCTATGGACGCCTGCAATTGCTGCTGCTGATTCACATGCGCGCGTTGCCTACGTGTCTCTGAATAATGGCTTAATTAGTCAATAATTATGGGCAAGGTAGACATTTGTGAATATTTTTGGGTCACTAAGCTAACTAGTTTCCTTTAACTCCGAATGGGGCCGTTTCGAAGCCGTTGAAAGCTAAATTAAATAGTTAATAGATTACCAGAAGATTACGGCATCGGGGTCAATAGAGTGATAGAAGACAGGTTGGCTTTCTACTTACGGGAACTGAAAATGCGAGATTTAATTGCGATTTAAATTTAAAGTGATTTCCACTTTATACGGTGGTAGTAAGGTGCAAGTTAGACTAGCGCGAGAATATGAGTTCGGACCTTTCTGATTGGCAACATATTTTATTATGATACGCACCTACATATGTAATTAGGTATAGTGTTGTGTAATACATGGATTGTGATAAAGTACGTCGTGATTTAGGTGTTGGACAAATAAAAAACCGGCAAAGTGCGAGTCGGACTCGCGCCCTGAGGGTTCCGTACATCACGCCATTTTGTTACAACAATCACCATTGCTGTAACGAAATGAAATTTGAATTGAGGGACAAACTTTAATTTTGCCGTTGAGAAACTTTTGTCTCCATACATCGACATAGGTATTAGTTTAACAACTGCAAATCAGTTTGTAATCGCATTTAGGTATTTATTATTTTTAGGGTTCCGTACCTCGAAAGGAAAAAACGGAACCCTTATAGGATCACTTTGTTGTCCGTCCGTCCATCTGTCAAGACCCTTTTTCTCAGGAATGCATAGAGGTATCAAGCTGAAATTTATATCAAATACTCAAGTCTATTGTCCTTTAGAGCTGTGAAAAAATCAAACTTCTAAGCTAACGCAATCAAAAGATACAGCCGTTTATGCCGCAAATTTCCGCAAATTTTCGAAACTCGCAAGGGTATCAAAACCTACAGGGTACTTCCCGTAAACTCAAAATCTTGAAAGGTACGCAGCAACGTCTTATAGCACAGAGAAAAGAAAAATTGCGAAAACCTTAAATTTATAGTTACGTCATATAATGATAATAATAATTAAAAAAAAAAAAAAAAAAAATGACGCCGTCAAAGTCAGTCGTGATTTTTCTGATTTCCGAATATTTTTGATAAAATTATGTTTTACGGGCATTTATACATCTGTTTTTATACGATTATTTGCGGAAAAGTTGCCCGCCACTTAAATGAATCTATGTAATCGCAAATATGGTTACAACACGTAAACAGAATCCCGGACATTAAACGTCAAACAAGGAAAAGGAAGGAAATGATTACGAGAAGTAAATCACGACAGCAGCAAGCGTCCCCACCAAACGCACGCCCACCATCCTCGCCCGCCTCGTTAGTCTCCTCACCATCGTTGTCGGGCAATGAGTTCGCTACTGTGCCCGACACCAGCGAGTCGAGCGACGAGTGCGGGCCGCCGCCGCCGCCGCCACGACCACCTGCGCGACGAGGACGGCCACCGCTGCCGGCACGCTTGGGGCCTGCGGGACAACCTGTCCCGCCCAGGGCCCCCGCTGCCGGTGGTATAGTGCGTCGCATGAGATGGACTTCATCCATGAATGAAAACGTCATGCGCGCCTATTATGGGGCTACAGAGGGGGGAACTAATCTGTGCGCGTATCGTGACCGGATACTTCCTCTGTTTCAGGCCCTTGAACCAACCATTGACACGACTGCGCAGCGGTTGTCGGATCAGGTGCGCGTCATTCAGCGGCTAAAGCGGTTGGATGACGCGACACTTGATCGGCTTCGCCTGGAGACTCTCTCTGTTCGCGCGACCACCACCTCGGCGCGGGATCCGCTCGCCACGTCGCCGGATCCGATGCCTGCACCAGACTTGGCATCGGGGGCACCGCGGGTTGATCCCAGTGCCGATGAGGAGGGGATCGCGAATCAGAGTGTGAGTAGTTCAGCCAATGAGCAACTGAGGAGGACTTTGGAAGAGGCAATTACGCAGTATCGCTCCACAAACATCCCTAGGCCACGATTACCACGCTTGCCTATGAATAGACGCAATCTAGCGTTAATGGCAGTCCTAAATGATTTGCTAGATCCATTCCTGCGGACTAGTAAAGACTTAGATGATACGCACTCGATAATGTACTGCGGAGCCATCGCGGCGTGCCGTGTTGCTCGAGTCAAGTTTCCGGACGCTGAACGTGCACCTAGGACCGCCGGGGGTGTCCCCGCATGGCAGGTGCGGATCGAGCGTCGTATCAACTCATTTAGGACTCTCATTGCAAAGCTGATCTGCTTCAGGGGGGGCAATAACCGCCCCCGAGTAATGCGCTTTGTGCACCAGGCGTTCGCGGGGACGGATATCAAGCCCCGCGACTACATGGCCAACGTCGTAGAGCGCATCGACTTTCTGAAGCAGAAAGTTTATGCATGGGCAAGCCGTATTCGCCGTTACAGAGAGCGTGTGGACCGATTCAAGCAGAATCGTCTTTTCCAAAGTGACCAAAGGAAGGTTTACCGAAGGTGGGAGGAAACCGACCCCCGTGTGTCCGACGTGCGACTGCCGGATGCTACTGCCATGACTAATTTCTGGCGTAGCGTCTGGTCAGCGCCCGTTGAACACACGGAGGGCGAGTGGATGAGTGTTGTTGAACGTGGGTGCGAGTCCATCGAACCAATGGGGGCTATCACCATCAGCCCCTACGACGTAAGTTGCGCGATCCGTACGGCCCAGAACTGGAAAAGTCCTGGCCCGGATGGGTTGCACAACTTCTGGCTAAAATGGTTTCGGTGCTCGCACTCGCGGCTGGCAACGCAATTTCAACAAGCCCTTGAACTTGGCTCCCTCCCGCCTTCCTTAACAACTGGTGTAACCTTCCTGCTCTATAAGTCCGGTAGTACCACGGAAGCGAAGAACTACCGACCCATCACGTGCTTGCCTACGCTCTACAAGCTTCTTACATCCATTTTGAGAGCAAAAATTAACGCGCACATGGTCGCAAACAACATTTTGGTCTCCGCTCAAAATGGATGTAAGGTTGGGTCCCGTGGTACTAAAGAGCTCCTCCTCATAGACATGACCATTTGCCAACGAGTCCGGCGGAACAGGGGGGCCCTCTCGGCCGCTTGGATTGACTACAAGAAGGCCTATGATTCGGTGCCTCATTCATGACTGGAGAGGATCTTAGAGCTGTATAAAATTGATGCAGCTTTGAGGTCCTTCCTTGGCGCGTGTATGAGGCAGTGGACCACAGTCCTTCGTCAACCAGGAGGCGGGGATGACCCCCCTGGCCCGCAGGACTTTATAAGGATCGAGCGAGGAATATTTCAGGGCGACAGTCTGAGTCCCCTGTGGTTCTGCCTAGCTCTAAATCCGCTCAGCAATCTGCTGAAGGATTCAGGGCTAGGTTGCCGGCTTCGGAGAGAGGGTGAAGTCATATCTCACCTTCTGTACATGGACGATCTCAAGTTATTTGCACCAAATAATCGAGACTTGTTGGAACTACTGAAGACCACTAAAGACCACTAAAGTGTTCAGTAGTTCCATCAAGATGGAGTTTGGTGTTGATAAATGTGCGGTTATGCATTTACAGCGGGGGAAAGTAGTAAATTCAACAAATATACAGCTTTCTGAGACAATGACGTTCAGATCTATCTCTGAATCAGAAACCTACAAATACCTTGGTATGTCACAGTCTTTGGGCATTGAGGATGTGGGTATTAAACAGGCGTTGAAGGAGCGCTTCTTTGGTCGGCTGACAAAAGTACTTAATAGTCTTCTGTCAGGTGGCAACAAGGTGCGCGCCTTCAATGCCTGGGTAATGCCCCTACTCACATACTCCTTTGGCATACTAAGGTGGACACAGACCGAGCTGGATGCCCTGGATCGGAGAGTCCGTCTATTGCTCACCACACACCGTATGCTTCACCCACGCTCGTCTGTTATGAGATTGTACATCCCACGGAAGTGTGGAGGTCGCGGCTTTTTAAACGCCAAAAATCTCCACAACCGTGAGGTGTACAATCTCAGGAATTATTTCCTTAACAACGAGTGTGAGATGCATCGTGATGTGGTGGCTGTAGATAAGGGTCTCACGCCGCTCTCCTTGGCAAACAAGAACTGGCGCAAACCTGTGGTGCTAAGCACCGAGGATCGCAGGGCGGTATGGAAGAGCAAGGAGCTACACGGGCGGTTCTACAGGGCCCTCACGGGACCCGACGTAGACCTGCTCGCGTCGGTGAACTGGTTACGATTCGGGGACCTCTTCGGAGAAACCGAAGGTTTTGCCTGTGCAATTGCGGACGAAGTTATCATGACGAATAACTACCGGAAATATATCCTGAAGGACGGTACGGTCGACATTTGTCGGGCATGCCGCCGTCCCGGAGAGTCACTCAGGCATATCATCTCCGGTTGTTCTCATCTTGCTAACGGCGAGTACTTGCACAGACATAACCTCGTAGCCAGGATTATACACCAGCAGCTTGCTCTCCTATACGGTCTTGTGGACCACGAAGTGCCGTACTACAAGTACACACCTGCGCCAGTTCTCGAAAATGGTCGTGCCACGCTCTATTGGGATCGATCTATTATCACGGACAGGACTATTGTAGCCTATAGGCCTGATATCGTGGTAATAGATCGACCGCAACGCCGGGCCATGCTCGTCGACATCACCGTCCCATGTGACGAGAACCTCGTGAAGGCCGAGAAGGACAAGTCCAGCAAGTACCTAGACTTGGCTCACGAGGTAACCGCCATGTGGGAGGTCGATTCGGCGATCATTGTGCCGATAGTTGTCTCTGCGAACGGTCTCATAGCGAAGAGTCTCGACCAACATCTTGAGAGACTTTCGCTACGGGGTTGTGGTTGGATTAAGGGTCAGATTCAGAAGGCGGTAATCTTGGACACGGCGCGCATAGTCCGACGGTTCCTCACTCTGCGGCCCTAACCACCGGCAGCCTGGGCCTTGCTCCGCTGCCGGCGGCACCCTAGGTTAGGTTTTTATAATGTTTTTATTGTTTTTGTATGTTTTAGATGTATTTTTATATTTTATTTTGTAAAAATATTATAAAAACTAACCTGAGACAAGAAATAAATAAAGATAATAATAATAATAATAAATACTCTTTATTGCACACCTCATACAGTTACAAGCACAAATTTTACAATTAGATAAATTTAGGTAGAGGTAACAACAGGCGGTCTTATCGCTAATGAGCGATTTCTTCCAGACAACCTTTGGGTAGTGGAGACTAGAGAAAAACAATAAGCAGTAGGTGGTGCATAGAAACAAAAGAGACGAAATAGATAACACAGCACATTCATATGAATATACATACTTAAATAAATACAAAATAAACATACATATACGTACATATATACATATATAATACACACAATAAGAAACAACAGTGTCAACTTAAAAACCTAAGGAAGAGATAAATAGTATTCCTTAAGTTGCGATTTAAAGCTACCAATAGATTGCGCGCGTTTAATGTTGAGAGGGAGAGAATTCCACAAACGAACGGCCTGGAACGTAAATGAGCAATTATAAAATTTGGAAGATGAAGATGGCACTTTTAGGAGCAATTTTTGAGAGGATCTAATAGAATTAAGATAAGATAAACGCTGTTTGAGGTAGCGGGGAGTTGCAGGGTTAAAAAGTATAGAAAAGAGCAAAGAAAGTATGTGAGAGTTACGGCGGTGACGGATAGGGAGCCATTTGAGTTGAGAACGAAAACTAGAAACATGGTCGAATTTGCGTAATCCGAAAATGAACCGAATGCAGGCATTTTGAATACGCTCAAGCTTATTAAGTTGCTCCTCGGTTAGGTCTAAATAGGAGATATCTGCATAATCAAGAATGGGGAGAAGTAACGACTGAGCAAGCGCAATTTTAGTAGCATTTGGCAGGAAATTCCGGAGCCGTCTGAGAGACCCTATGGCAGCAAACATCTTCCTGCTCACTTCACTCACCTGAGGCACCCATGATAGACAACGATCCATGATTACGCCAAGATTTTTCACTTGGTTGGAAAAAGGAATTTGGATACCATCGAAGACTATCGGAGGGAGCCTGAGAAAGTCAATTTTGGGGATTTGTTTAGCGCTACCCATCACAATTACCTGTGACTTTAGGGGGTTTACTTTTAAACCGTAATTTTGACTCCAATTTGATATGCGGAGCAGATCAAGATTCGTGGCTTCTATAACTGAATTGAGATCGCTATGCATACCCTGCGAATATATTTGAAGGTCGTCGGCATAGAGGTGATACGAAGAGGAGAGATCAAGAGTTATGGAATTAATGAAGATAGAAAATAAAAGAGGAGACAGCTCACCACCCTGTGGAACACCAGCTGATGTGCTGCACCAGGAAGAACACGAAGAATCTAGTTTTATTCTTTGCCGACGACCAACCAAATAGCTGCGGAACCAGTCAATCGCTGCAGCCGATATGTTAAGAGACTGTAAGAACGCGAGCAAAATGTCAAAATCGACCGTGTTAAAGGCATTACTGAAATCTAGAAGTGCAAGAACTGTAAGCTTCTGGTCATTCATACCCAAACGGATGTCATCGGTAACCTTGACAAGAGCCGAGGTAGTACTATGGCCCGGACGAAAACCAGATTGAAATGGGTTTAGGAGGTCATTTCTATTCAGGAAGGAAGTTAGTTGCTGATGCACTAGCCGTTCGAGGACTTTGGATAGGAAAGGAAGAATGGAGATGGGGCGATAGTCAGAGAAGGAACTGGGGTTGGATTTTTTGGGTAAAGGAATAATATTGGCATCCTTCCACAGACTGGGAAAAGTACTTGATGAAATGGAAAAATTCAGAATACCGGTGATAATAGGAACAAACAAATCAAGGAGAGGGAGTATCATATTTCGGCTAACACAGTCAACACCAACGGCGTTAGAAGTGATATTCAATATACCCTTCCTAACATCACTCTCACAGAAATGGCTAAAATAGAAAGAAGAGAAATCTAAGGCAGGAAGTGATGAAAGATGATGAAGTGAGTTAGATTTCTTAGGACCACTGAAACAGGTGGACGATGAAAAATGCTGGTTAAGCTGGTCAACGCTAATATTGTTTAAATTGGTTGCCTGTTGAGATTTGCCAACTCCGAGACCTTTCAAAAATTTCCACACTTTGGCTGGATTTCCATCTTCAACAGAACTGTGAATATGACGCCTCTGAGCATCTCGACATAGTGCTATACAGCGAGTCATATAATTAAAATATTTTTAATAATTTTAAAGTTAGCACTCCATGTCCCGCGTCCCTGCCCTATGCTACAAGTCCTCGTCGCCGCGATCTCTTCGCTGTCCCTTATGCCCGTACTCGAGAGCAGGCTGCCTCTCCTCTGCACCTAGCTCTTACTCTGCTTAATGACATTCTGGACAGTGATAACCAACTAGATATATTTTTTACAACCGAAACCAAATTCCTAGCCGCATCTAGTAACTACATTGGAAAAATCGTTACCACTAGCTCCATTGTCTAATATGAATGTACAAAATTAGTATGATCTAGATTTAATTATTATTACACCGACATTATTTTTATATGATCCAATGAGGTAATTTTTAGTTAATTTAGTTAAATCTTGACATTACTTAATAATATCTGTTGAATTTGATTATTTTGACATTATTGGCATCTTACTTAATTTAATTTGACATTTAATTTATTTTTCAATTTTTATTTATTTTCCATTGTATTGTAATTTCTTGACTTTGTAATATATGTACCTACTACTATAATGCATGTTAGACACTAAGTTATAAAACACCAAATAGCACGTAAGGTTTAGCTGTAAGTGCTTTTTGTGGAAATATATAATAAACAATAATAAACAATAAACTACCCCTTTCCTCATGAACGCGTAGCTATGACTTGATTGTCGTGATGGGTGAACTTTTACTTATATGTATACTTACAGGTTTGTACGGAACCCTCGGTGCGCGAGTCCGACTCAAACTTGGCCGGTTTTTTTGCCAGACTTTAGTTGTCCCTAAGGAGAATAAAGTCCACCACTTATCCTTGCAAGTTTTTATTTCAAGTTCATAACGTATTAATCCAGTAACTTTATACAATCATCGTGTGCGTCAAATTCGGTAGATCTGATTTTTTGCAGACTTGTTTGTGACCTCGAGCGCCGAACGTAACTTTGTCAAAAAACTAAAAATCAGTATTTTTCAGATTTTGGCGATTATAACCCTTAAAGACTAGTTTTTGACAGTACCTTTTCAAGACATTTTTAAAGTAGACTAAATTTTCTACAATATAAGACTAAAATTGTCTCTGTAGACCCAATAGTTTCCAAGATAAATAATTTCAAAATATAACCGTTTTTCCCAGAAGAGAAGGGGAAGGGTAAAGTGTAAACGATTCTGGAAAAAACGGTTCTATTTTGAAAAGCTTTATCTTGGAAACTATTGGGTCTACAGAGACAATTTTAGTCTTATATTGTAGAAAATTTAGTCTACTTTAGAAATGTCTTGATTTAGTCTCCATTAAAAAATCCTGAGAAGGTACTATCAAAAACCATACCTTTAGGGTCATAAAGCGCCAAAGACTGAAAAAAAATCTATTTTGCGATTTTTGACAAAGTTGCGTTCGGCCCTCGAGGTCCCAAATTTGGATGATTCATTGGGCCAACATCATAAATAAGTCTGCAAAAAATCATAACTACTGGATTTGACGCACAGTACCCCGTACTTTCAGGCGACAAGGTTCCTGGATCATTAGTCCAAAACGCCTTTTTGATGGCGAGGTCGCCCTTTATGGGGTCCAGTCTAGACCTTAATGACAGATATCAAAGTGACAAGGAATATTTTGCATAAAAACTTTACTAATAAATATTTATTTAAGGTGATAGTTTTACCAATAACATTAGTGACATAAGTCCTGTACATAATTGTCGGTTGTCAATAAAGAGTTATTGCCACAAAAAATTACTTAAAAATAAGGTCTATTAATAACCGACAATGATGTACCTTTGATTTGATAACGCCACATTTATTTCGTACGCACAAAAACATTATTTTTTTGGCGAAATTGACCTAAATTTATACTCTTTATGACCTTAGGAAAACACTGTTAAAATTATTCGGGTTCCTCACGTGACACCGTGTATTTTATGGAACTTTATTAAAAATAACTCCATGCTTCAACTTAAGTTTAAAAAAAACCCTATTTCGATACTATTCAAGTGTAACTTATTTTAAAAGCACATTTTACTGCATACCAGCCTACGTAACTATCTTAGTCAAATCCAGTCTATAATATTATCTGCTCCACTTACTTTCGCCTGAGGCGAACATGTTAAAAAGCTCTGCAAGTCACGCTGACAAGGCAATTTTTCTGATCATCAGCTTTACCATCTAATGAAAAATAAAGATTAACTATATTCGATCGTAAAATTCACTTACGATATTAGTTTTTACTGTTGGTTTTGCAGTCACCATAATTACCTATATTGTGCATTAAAGGTCAAAAATATATGACATCTTTTGTGACAGGCATAATTGGTATTTTATTGCGACTAAGAAAAAAAATTGGACGTGATTTTGGTCTTCCCAGCCTGTCAAACCTCCATACGAAACCAATTTTTTTTTCGCGTGTTTTTTTTTTTGGATTTTGTTAATTAGAATACGATACCAATGCCCTTAAACGGATCAGCAGTATTTTGTTACACCTTTGTATATGGCTAAATGCTGAGAGCGTTTTCACATTTTCCAATCCGATATCATATATCAGATAGCTCAAAGGAATTAAGTTCGTCTTTTTTGTGTTAGTGCTTTTTTTGAGCACTAACACAAACTTTTTTTGAGGACATTTGAAATAAAAATAAAAAAAATTAAATCACAAATTTTTAATTTGTCTTCTTCGTGATCTTTTCTGACATCCGATATCGGATCGGATAATGTGAAAGCGCACTGAAGCTAAGACGTCCTTGGATTCTCGTCTCCGTTAAGGCATAGTTTCCTCTCCAAGTTGGAAGGTCAGATGGCAGTCGTATTTTTAAAAACTAGTGCCCAGGTACGCCAATTCATGATATCAGGTTGCCAAGCGGACCCCAGGCTCAATTGAGCCGTGGCAAAAGCCAGGACAACGCTAGGAGCATAATGATGCTCTTACGGCTGAACAAATAAGATTGTGTAGATGCTTTTGCGTGCTTCATTTAAGCTAAGAATGTCAAGTAAAGGTGCGACCACACCACTGCTTAAAATACGGTCTCGCTACGGAATCGCAGTGACGCATCGTATCCGGATCGTTTTTATCGCATGCCCTCCACACCGCTGCTCAAAATACGCTGACGGTACGGCATCGCAATGACGTGCCGTAAACGCCACGACTTTAACGCATGCTCTCCACACCGCTGCTCGAAATACGCAGACGCAACGTGTACGCAGTGACGTGCCCCATACGAAATATTTTTGAACCTTCCAAACCGTATTTCGAGCAGCGGTGTGGAGAGCATGCGGTAAAGTCGCGACGTTTATGGCACGTCACTGCGGCGCCGTACCGTCAGCGTATTTTGAGCAACGGTGTATAGGGCTTGCGATAAAAACGGTACGGACACGATGCGTCACTGCGATTCCGTAACGTTGTCGTATTTTAAGCAGCGGTGTGGAAGCACCTTAAGGTGGTTGCACTGATGCGGTTTCCGCATGCAGTGACGGTGTGTGAGCAAGATAGCGCTCTGCATGTGTACAGAGCTGTCTCTTTCACCGGAGCGGGACGCGGCGACAGTGTGAAAGCCGCTAAATCCGCATGCCGAGATATGTCTCAACCATGTCTCAACATGGCGCAATTCTTCCCGGACGACTCGCATTACATTACTGTTACATACGATAATTAGACGACTTTGAGACTCGTTACGTCATGTTTGGATTCACTAACCGGATTTTGGAATGAAGTATGGAGCGTAAATATGTAACATGTCATGTATGATATAATGTGGGTTGTTAATAGTACACGGACGACTTTAGGAGTCCGTTTAATTTAATACGAAGCCAGCAATGGCCCTTCGCGCCGAGTCCAATATAGTGCTTTATTCAAAAATAATAAATAAACAGCCAACGTTGATGAACAACAAACAATATTGACAGAAATAATATATTCAGGATAACTTCTAGGTTAAAAGAATGACCACTACCGCGAGCATCGAATTTCGATTCGAATCCTATAATTATCTCTTTCTCCATCGCTTCTCATTTTGAATGAGAGAGACAGATTTATTCGAAACTACAATTTTCTATGTTCGCGATACACGCTCAGCTTTGCCGCCATTATATATTTTTATTAAAAAGTTTGAAGTGTATTTTTCTTCTGAATTTACCGTAAGCTATTTGAGATAACTAAAAAGTCGCGGTACCAACATTATAAATAACAAATACCAATGTTGTGTTTTGGCTGTTTAGGACCTTTGCCTTTATTTTTGTATGGCTGTTGAATTTTTAAAAAAGTTTGTACCTCGACAAAAAAGGAATTTGTATGCAACATTTATGTCGCGAAATCGAGCCTGCAATTTCCTTAACTTTTTAATTTTTATTTGACGATAAACTAGGCACTTAGCCGCCTAGTTTTTAATCGTAAAAGTCAACCTTGCCGGACATTTTTGAATAAAGTTAATTTCAACTTTTTATTTAGTTGAGAACAGAAAGGAGGGCATTGTGCCACTGTACAGGTTGTAACAAAAATGCTCTTGATCCTTTTAAGGGCAAAATTGGTATCGTATTCTAATTATGAAAAAAAACCGGCCAAGAGCGTGTCGGGCCACGCTCAGTGTAGGGTTCCGTAGTTTTCCGTCCGTCACAGTAAGTGTCCCCACTTAAGAGTTTTTGAAAGCACGTCATTTCATTGTGATTTTGCAGAAATTACAGGTACAATAAACACCTGCTTATACGGTTAAATTACAAACTTAGTTCAGAAATTATTTTGTAATTATTTTTCAAAAACTATTCAACCTATCAAGTTCAAAATAATTTTCCTAGAAAGTTTTTATAAAGTTCTACTTTTGAGATTTTTTCATATTTTTAAAACTTATGGTTCAAAAGTTAGAGGGGGGGGGGACACATTTTTTTTAACTTCTGGAGCGATTATTTCCGAAAATATTTACATTATCAAAAAATTATTTTACTAAACCCCTATTCATTTTTAAATACCTATCCAACAATATATCACACGCTAGGGTTGAAATGAAAAAAAAAATCACTCCCCACTTTACGTATAGGGGAGGTACCCTAATAAAACATTTTTTTCCACTTTTTATTTTACCACTTTGTCGGCGTGATTGATATACTCGTACATATTAGTACCAATTTTCAGCTTTCTAGTGCTAACGGTCACTGAGATTATTCGCGGACGGACGGACGGACAGACATGGCGAAGCTATAAGGGTTCCTAGTTGACTACGGAACCCTAAAAAGTTAAAAAAAAAAATCTCGCGTAAAAAAAAAGGTTTTGTATGGAGGGTTGGCCAGCCGAGATGACTTGTCCCATACAAAAAAAAATCACCTACTTTTTGTTACTCGCGATACGATACCACATTTTGATACACGCTGTATATCATGAAGCAGGTTGAAACTGCGACATTTCTACCCTACAGAGTTTCACATTTCCAGTAGATACCTATATTTTTTTTTCTATTATTATTTTTATTATAATATCCATACATTTCGACCCCTTACCACCGCCATTGGCTAATAAAAATTAAGTCCCTCAAGGTACAGTCACCATCAAATATATTAGAGCAGCCAAGTAACTCAAAAATAACTGAACATTCACTCTATCTATCGTATGTATAGTGTATACTTCCTTTCGAGTACCTACCAAAATATCTCGCCAGAAATGGAGCCCTGAATCCCTCTAGTTAGGTATTTCGCATAATAGAGGTACATTCGCAAAAGAAAATAAACTTTGACACACACAGATATGACAGATAGCACAAATTAGGTACGGTCACCGGCAAAAGTGTCTTCCTACACGAAGGCCGCAAAAATATGTGACACGCTCTTATTTATAGAGCCGTAAGAGCGTGTCACATATTTTTGCGGCCTTCGCGTAGGAAGGTACTATTGCCGGTGCCTGTACATATGTAGTTAGTAATTGTTAGAACATACATTCATTACATTAGATTTGCCCATAACTTTCGGGACATGAAATCTACCATATCACTCTTATTTTTATTATGTAACGTAAAATTGTAAGACTAAATAATATCACGTATAGTATAACACATTAAATGTAGTTACTTTAAGTACTTATTTAACTGTTATGTCTACGCTCGTAGTCCCATTAACGAGGAAATTACCAGGGCCCGGAATTAGGTGAGCTAAAATACCTAAAGTTCGCGAGAGGACATAATATAGAGTGGTTACAACCGGATGAAAATAATATTTTATTTGGATTCCGGGTATTCGATATTCATCCGGGCACTGCAAGTAATAGTCGTAATGATGAAAAATGGTTACATTGCAGCCATAAAGTTAATATTATAATAATAAATCTGAAAATGTGACATATATTTTAAATTAGTAATCTGTATTTTCCTATTCATTATCAATGCTTGTCAGAGTGGCGTATTAATATTACGACAAGTCCCCGAATAAACATCGAATACCCGGAATCCAAATAAAATATTATTTTCATCCGGTTGTAACCACTCTATATTATGTCCTCTCGCGAACTTTAGGTATTTTAGCTCACCTAATTCCGGGCCCTGGAAATTACAAATTTAAAGGGAAAACGGAAAAATCCAAGCTACAAGCGTGATTTGAAATCGACACCTTCTAGTTACCGGTTCATATATTCTCTAAGATAATTGTGATAATCCATATTAAAAGGGCCCTTATGCCGGCAGGCGCTTACGTATTTATTACTTGAAAATTATATTGGATTTTTACATCATCTACAACGTAAGCGCCTGCGGCCATAGGGCCCTTTCAATATGGATTATCAATCACTACATAGTATAAAACAAAGTCGCTTTCCGCTGTCTGTCCCCTAGCTATGTATGCTTAGATCTATGAAACTACGCAACGGATTTTGATGCGGTTTTTCTTAATAGATATATGTATTTATGTATATGCTCCACTATAAACAACACAATTATATATAACTTGAATCAACATTAAGTTTATTGATGCATGCCTGTCTTCTATATGTATAGATATGTTTAAATACCACCCCACCCACTTCCAACTTCCAACTTTTTCCTCGATTCGATAAATATTACTTGCTGAATGACACTCTCACTGCCTTTACTGTTCTGAGCTATCTTCTGGCCCTGGGCTCCACGGAAGACCAGCGCTGTGGCATATCTATGCTAGAGCATATGCTGAGTGGCGACCTTTTGTAGCCTATATTACGTACAGCATCAATATATTTAATAATGTCATTAAGCAATATTAGGTACTTAGTTTTAACTGTATAGTGAATAAGATTTTTATTTTTTATTTTCTACTTTTTGTAACTTATGTGGTGCTGTATGTGGATGGTTTCTGCAATAAATGTTTTTCTTTCTTTCTTTCTTCTTTCTATATAATGATTCAAGAGGAAGGTTTATATGTATAATACATGCATAACATAGTCGAGAAACACAGATAATTTTAGAGGTTTCTAATGTGATGTCGTAAATAAACACATTTTCTTGCGCTTATTTTGCAATCGCTGGCTGAACCCTACGAGATAGATCAAAATAATGTACTACAGTATTGTACACCTTAAAAAGGTCTACAAAATAGTCACCGATGGTATATGTCTATCTCTTAGGGATAACCAACAATAACCATTTTTTTTATCCCGTGCGAAGCCGCCGGGTCGCGAGTATTACAATAATTTACGAAATTTGCCAACGATCTTTAGGTATTCTATTTTTTCACGCTAAGAAGTCTTAGAGTAAGTACTTATAAAATATTTGATTTTATTTTTAGGATTCCGTATCCAAAGGGCAAAAACGGGACCCATTACTAAGACTCCGCTGCCCGTCTGTCCGCCTCTCACCGCGTATAACCGTGATAGTTAGACGGTTGAAATTTTTACAGATGATGTATTTATGTTGCCTCTATAACAACAAATACTAAACAGAAAAAAAATATTTAAGGGGGATCCGATTGATTTTTTTGCCGTTTTTATCTGTCACAAAGCTGTATCTCATGAACCGTGATAGTAAGACAGTTGAAGTATTTCTGTTGCCGGTATAACAATAAATACAAAAAAAAAACAGAATAAAATAAATACTTAAGGTGTCTCCCATACAACAGACATGAGTTTTTTGCCGTTTTTATAGATAATAGTACGGAACCCTTCGTGCGCGAGTCCGACTCGTACTTGGCCGGTTTTATTAATTTAGGGCCTGCTAACAGGATAGTCCACAATAAATAAGAAATTGGAACAAAGAGAGAGAGAGTACCTAGCAAAAGAATATTTTTATTTTCTAACTAGCTTTTGTCCGCGGCTTCGCTCGCGTTAAATTCGGGGTAACAAACCATACAAACTTCCACCCCCCATTTTAGGGAAGTGGGGGGGTTAGAAAGAGACAATAAGTAGCCTATGTCATTCTCCATCCCTTCAACTATCTCCACTTAAAAAATCACGTCAATTCGTGGCCCCGTTTGGGCGTGAAAGACGGACAAACAAATAAACAAACAAACACACACATACACTTTCCCATTTATAATATTTTCCCATTTATATTCGTATGGATATTTGTTATTTGTGTAGTCTGATCCCAATTTCTCACTGCACCTACCTTGACGCATTTCTGTTTGGCCCTATGGTGTTAACTGGTAGACAATGACTAAAAGCATTAAGTCAGACTTTTCTACCTCATTTTTAAGTATGTGCATAAAAGTTTAGATTAGTAAATCTTGCACTCATAATTAGGAAAAGTCACTTACCTACTACCCCACATAGACTATCATGAATTCATGACAATGCTTTGGTGTCAACCATTAAGTTAGGATTAGTAGTTTATGTAACTGTTACGTAATAAGGCCTAATTACGTACAGTTGCATACACTGCTTTGTAATCCTAAATAATGTGTTCGGAAACCATTAGAATGACCGACATTGCACCGCCATGGCCAACTCGATTGTGTGAACGGTGGGGGAGGAGTACTGGATTTTCATTACGTTACCAAAATCGATGATGGTACAGTCTCAAACAAGATTTATCGAAAAAATGGCTCGTGAAAATTTGAACTGTCGTCTGCGGTGTTTCCGGACCGACACGGCCTTCAAACCTTCAAGAAAAGTGCGTATTCCCATCTTAAAGGCCGGCAACGCGCTTGTAACCCCTCTGGTGTTGCGGGCGTCCATGGGTGGCGGTAATTGCTTACCATCAGGCGATTCGTCTGCTCGTTTGCCTCCTATTTCATAAAAAAAAAAGTGGTACACCGTAATAAGACTATCAGAGAAACTGCTGTACGAGTCGTTCTTACGGCTCTATTGTGTGGCCATTTTTTGGGTTAATTGTGTATCTTGTTTTTTATTACATATAGGTGGTCCCAACTGGCCCCTTTCGTACAAAATAAACCGAAGGGGGCCTAAACAACAGCTTACTTTAACGTAGTTACTTTCAATCATGGATTTATACAGGGTGTTTCCTGTAATAAGAGCAATAAATTAAAACGTAGATTCTACTCCTCAAACAATGAAACGTTTGTTCTACAATAAAAAAAAATGAAGTTTTTATATTGTCTCTTTTTCATACATACTAAATAGTATTTTCAATGTACGTTAAAATCCGTCTAATTGACATTGCTTGTCACTCTTGTCACCCAACAGAAATAATCAATTTCGCAATACATTGCGTGTTCGAATAAACTTTAAAGTGAAATAAAAATCAAGTTATAAGTTATTTTTAAAAGTCGCTGAACTAATATTGTCCAGTTTCAGGAGTAGAATCTACGGTTTAATTTATTGCCCCTATTACAGGAAACACCCGGTATGAAGTGGATCTAATTTTACACTTTTTCCCTTATCACAGTTGAATCTTATTACCGAGTAAAACAGTCGTTCATAGGTGACTAGTAAAAAGTAGTAAAACCGGCCAAGTGCGTGTCGGACCACGCATAGGAGGGTTCCGTACCTTCAATGGTATAAGAACCAAACTAATACCAAAAGGTCGTATCTGATGCCTATGGAAGAAGTTTTTTGGAGATAACTCAAAAATGGCTGAACCGATAATGTTCAAAACAATTTTCGTTGAAAGTATATGATAAGACGCATCTCTTAATTTTTTTTCCTACTAGCTTTTTCCCGCGGCTTCGCCCGCGTACTATAAGTACTCAAAAAGGAGGTTCTCAGTTAGACTGGTATGTTTGTATGTACGACATTTTCCCCTTTTAGGGGTTGAATTTTCAAAAAACCTGAAACACGTGTTTACTCATTTATCGTTAGGAATACTCCTGTGAAGTTTCGAATAAAATAGTCTAACAAATCTTGTTTCGCCATACAAACTTTGGACCCCCATTTTACCCCCTTAGGGGGTGAATTTTGAAAAATCCTTTCTTAGTGCATCCCTAGACCTTATAAGGAACCTACGTGCCAAATTTGGAATCTCTAGAACCAGCGGTTTGGGCTGTGCGTTGATATGTCAGTCAGTCAGTCAGTCAGTCAGTTTCTTCTTTTATATATTTAGATTTTTTGAATTTACGGTTCAAAAGTTACGGGGGGGGGGGGGCTACACAACTTTTCTGACTTTCGAAGCGATTATTTCAGAAAATATTCACTTAATCACAAAATAGTCAAAGAAACCTCAATGTTATTTTGAAAGACCTATCGATTGATATGTCACATGTTGATATTTGGTAATTTTTTTTCTTTTTTTTTAGTTACCTGTATGGAGCGCCCCCCTTAAATATTTTTTTTTTTCAAATTTAACTACATAACTAAGTAGCTGCATACAAAATACACCTTATGTGTAAATTTTATTCAGATACGTCGTATAGTTTCCGAGTAAAATGCCTGTGACATACGGACGGACAGACAGACAGACAGACAGACAGACATGACGAATCCATAAGGGTTCCGTTTTTTGCCATTTAGCTACGGAACCCTAAAAACGATCGGATATAGAGCATAATGTAGGGGGGCGGTGTCTCACTCGCACTCGTTACAAAATTGCCACGTTTGGCACATATTGACATTTTGATTGTCTGATGACGTCATTACCTCCTTAGTCAAAACGAGACACAGTCCCCTAGATAACCTTCTCTTTCGGCCTCACTTTGTGACCGAAGAATTAGATCCACTTCATATAAATCCATGGTTATAATACGGTGTAAGAAGTATTCTGTCAAGAAGGAAGTTAACCAAAACACACCACGTAATAACTATTAAAACTTAACAACTGCAATCGAGAACATTTATATGCTGTTAGCTTTAACCGCCCTACAGCAAAAGCTGTCTATATATTTCCAGCTTACCGTTACAAACCACTTTAAAATTGACCCTTTCACCCAAAAGAAGTATTTGTACTTGAAGCTCATTATATACTAGTTTTATGATAGACCTTAGTAAGCGATTGAAATTGAAATTGAAATTGAAATTGAAATAATTTATTTGCTCAACATACACTGGTGTTGTAAATTTACATGTCAGTAGTTTAATTGTATTACATGAAGGTATGTTCCACCGTAATTGGCATGCAAAATCTTACATTAACTATTATAATTATTTACAGTATTCACACAATTATATTTACATTTATAATTAATTATCAATCATATCATAAATATTAATGTTATAACTTTAATTATTAATACAAAATATATTCTCATTATTTTTAATTATACAATTTATCAAAATATTCATTTAAATTATAAAATGGCCGAGTTATCAGGTATGACTTTAATTTTTTTGAAAAATCGTTAATATTATTACATTGCTTAATGTCAGAACTTAAAAAATTGAAAATTTTGATACTATTATAATCCATACTTCTTTTAAAATGCACGTAATTTTTACACTCGGGCAGTTGAAAATCCACATTGACTTTACATAATCTACGTGGTCTATTGCCACTAACACATGCGAAATTGGATTTATTTTTGTAAACAAAAATACATATTAAATATATATATAGCGATATTACCGTCAATATTCCATGTTTTATAAATAGCGGACGGCAATGTTCAAGAGGCTCCGCTTTTTCAATATATCTAATAGCCTTTTTCTGCAAAATAAGAACATGGTGCACGTGAACACTATTGCCCCAAGCCTCGAGGCCGTATCTTACTATACTTTCGAAGTGTGCAAAATAAACAGTTTTAAGTACCGAAGAGTTTAACATGGTGGAGAGGTTTTTTAAGGCATAACAAGCACTGGCTAGTCTTTTTCTTATAAGACTTATATGGTTTGGCCATCGCAACTGTGAATCTAGTTGGACTCCTAGGAATTTGACATTATTGACTTTTGCTATAGGTAAGGGTAAGTCATAAGCCAAGCTGTTCGTATGTCTTAAAAAAGGGAAATACAGTGTTTTGTCCATGTTAACTTTCAAACCATTACATTCAAACCAGTATGTTAGACTCGCCTATGCCTGACTAATTTGGGCCGTAAATTCTTCATCATTTTGATTTTCAAATATTATGCTTGTGTCGTCTGCATACAGGTATACGGTTCCATAACTTATATTATATTGTAAATCATTAATAAATATAATAAATAGCAAGGGGCCAAGTACAGATCCTTGAGGAACCCCGCAGTTAACCGATTTCTTGGCAGAATTTACAAATTTAATACAGCCAGTTCTATCTATATCAGATATTTGTACAAATTGAACTCTGTTCGTGAGATAAGACGTTACAAGTTTTAATATAGATCCCCGTATTCCATAATAATATAATTTATCCAATAAAATGTCATGATTAACGCTATCAAACGCCTTACTAAGATCGCAGAAAATACCTGCACATTTTAAATTTTGGTTTAGATTGTTCATAACTTGACGAACCAATTCAATAATGGCTGTTACTGCATTCCTATTTTGTGTAAAGCCAAATTGCTGAGAACAAAAATAATTATTGTTTTCAAAATGACTAATAATTCGTGATGCGATAGCTTTTTCAAAGATTTTTGATAAAACTGATAGTAGTGAAATTGGGCGATAATTATTAATGTCAGTCTTGGAGTGCTTTTTATGTAAGGGTACCACTTTTGCTATTTTTAGTTGAGAGGGGAAGATTCCGTCACATATACATGCGTTGAATATGTCACATAGTGGTACGCATAAGCTTTCAATGCTATGCTTGACTAGTGTGGTACTTAGGTCATCAGGACCACAGGAATTTGTATTTTTTAAAGATTTGACTATATTTATTAATTCTGCCTCAACAATAGGTGACATGAACATCGATTTTGTGTTATTAATGGGATTATTTTTCAAAAGGTTCATATGCTGACCACTATATTTTGCATTCTTTTCAATAACCTGGCCAGTTCTAATAAAATAATCATTAAAAATGTCACTCACTCTTAAAGGATCATCAATCATTTCATCATCAAGAATTAATTTGACCGTATCGTTAGCTATTTTCTTTTTGCCCGTATTTTCACGGTGGAACGCGGTCACGATGGAAATAATAGCCATATTAATATCTACCTTAACTAAGATTAATGAAAGTAAAAGTTTTCTTGCGCTTCCGCTCCGCTTGATAACAAAAAGGCTTAACTGTAAAGATTTACAAACGAATTTGAATCTTATTAGGTAAGTTTAAGATTCTAGTTATATTGAGAGAGTTACGTCACAAATTACGTTTTTGTAAGCGAATAATTACGTCATAGATAAAGTAAAGACATGGCAAATGGTTATTATTATTATAAATTATTTTTAAAATATAATGTGGAGTGGACAGGAATGTACTTTCTAAATATCTTAAAAAGGTAAACTAAGTTTATAATATATCTACTTACATTACTACTGAACCGATATAAGAATACAGTTGAGTTAGCTGTCAACCGATACTAATTTTGACATAAGTAAATCCTGACTAGAAATATATGATCATTGTCAAGAGGGCGCTATTACTCTCATTTATATGGCAACAGTTTAGTATAGTCAAAAAGTACATTGTTCTCTATGGTATAATGTCATCTTGATTTTTTTACCTGTCAGCTCTGATGTTAATTTGTAAATGTTTCGTAGCGAAATTGTTTAATTTCCCGAGCATTTTATTTCTAGCAGTTTATTACATACTTATAATATTTTTCTCTTGACTATGAATACTTTTGGGCATTTCTTGAAATTTACTAAGTATTTAATATTCAACACTTTACTATTAATCAAATAAACCGTGAAAAAATAAAAAGTAAAAATGACACTGACAGTCACTGTTGTCAGCCCAACCCATCATTAACCTTTTGAACGCCACGCATCGGACAGAAAAATCGTGCCACCAGCGCCAGAGCGAAATTTGCACGAGCGCACTCAGATACCGTAGTGATTGGAAAACAACATGTCGAAGAAACATTTCTTTCCGCCTAATAATGGATTTAGTTAGGCAAAATCACTTTAGATACTTAGAAATCATAACAGTAAAGAATATTCATTTCTTATTTTTCTTATACACCTAAAATCAACTACAAAAATATGTAAATTAATATACAATTTTATTTAATTTTGTCAATATAGCCACAGCACTACTCAAGTGATAACGTCACGCGCTGACGTGTTATGACGGCTTTGGCGCTGGTGGCACCGTAACTTAGTATGAATGTTAGAGTTGGAGGTGAGAGATATTCATTCATTTCTGTATCGATATTTCCGTGGTGTAACTGTATGAAGGAAAATACGTTAGGTTTTTTAAGTGTTTAGTTGAGTAAAAAAATGTTTAACAATGCCATCAAATAAATAAATTTTATGATAAAAACTAATGAACATCAGACAGAACGGGTGTGTAGGTCAAAAAAACCACCTCGCGCACATTTCATTCTTTTGTACCTAAAGAAACTTGGTATATCCCTAATAATGACATATTCTTTGTTCACTTAAACACGGTCTCTCACCGATAACATTCATATTGGTTGACATTTTATCTAAAATACCATTTCATTATTTTTACTTACTTGGTATGAATGAAATGAACCGAAAGCCCACGTGTCGTGGTATTTATCATTGTTTAAGGATTAACAAGAATGCGGCGAAGCAATAAGATTATAAGAAACGACATACACATTGTTAGGTTTTAAATACGGCCCTTATAAGTCTTATAACACGCATTGTATTTATTCCATTGCGACTTTAATAAAACTCTTTCTTTTTTAATAATTCATATATTCAAATAAAAATTGTAAAAAATTAAAATATATACCTTTTTTAACATTACGATGTCACATTAAGAATCACAGTTTAATAATTAGTCTTATTATATAATAAAGCTTAAAATGCGAAAAACATTCATAATTACAGTGTTTGGTTAAAGTCATACAATAATCAACATCGACCACTTTGCTTTCAAACGAACAACACTATTTCGAAGTGACGTCACGCCGCTTGACGTGATTATCCGTAAACGGCGAGGAGGGCAGTGCCTTTTTGTTCTTTTAAATAGCTTTGAGGTATTTTAAATTTTTTTCTTGAGTTACGAGTTATTTTGAATGAAATTTTAACTAAAAAGATGTAATTGATGTCTTGATGCAATATCTTAATCGGACACTTGTTACGCCGAAGATATTGCATCAAGACGATTTTCCGCCCACAAACGCAGCTCAGACAGTGGATGCGTTCGCCGAAGGATAAGGAGCCCTTGAATGTTCCTGGGGTTTACATGATCCCTTGCTCCTGTGGGAAGAGTTACATTGGAGAGACTGGCCGGAACATCGTTACGAGGCTCTCTGAACACATACGTAGTATGAAAAACCGGGATGGGCCGGGTTCCGCTGTGACGGACCACATATTGGATTCGGATTCGACGCATTATATTAGGTTTGATAAGGTAACCGTACTGGCAAGGGAAAAGTTCCTCGTTCAGCGAAAAATACGGGAAGCTATAGAAATAAGTCGTCATTCGAATTTCAATCGGGATGGTGGTTGGTCATTGCCCGCTAGTTGGAAAACGGTTTTCAATACTACGTCGGTGGGCAGTGTGGACGTGCCTTTAGCAAGTGACGTCGTTAGTGTAGTGTGCAAACATTTCGGCAATAGTGAAGAAGTGAACGAGGGTAGATCTGCCACAACACCGCCGCCGCCGCCGCCGCCTTCCACCGCCAGCAGCAGGGCACACCGCGCGCAGGCGCGTAGTAGCCGTCGCGCTGCCGTCGCGGAAGGCAGCTCGTGAAAATGGTCATCGTAAATTGACCGAAACATGTCGAGCAAAAATCGACTTAAATTACGTGAGTAACCCGTTATAAATATTTTTAATATGTTAGAGTCTCACGAAAGTTTTATAGTTAAAAAAGATGTATGGTGAAGGTAAAGGTGAATGGTAGAGCTATAATAAATATACAAAAATATTTCTATAAAGGTTGTTTATTAAGGAGTATTTTGATCTCCCATTTTGGACGTTTTAACACGTCATGGCGCTGAGGGCACGACTTTTCGTTGACGTGTTTGAACGGCTTTGGCGGTCAAAGGGTTAAAATGATTGCCAGTGTATGAAATTAGTTCCAATGAAATTCCGCAACATGGCGCATGATCATATATTTCTGGTCAGGCTTTAAGTATACTGGAAACCTGTCAACTCTAATCTTATTCTAATCGCGGGTTTAGAACCGCAAGTAGTCATTTTGACTATTGATTAGATGGTTTACGGAGTAACACTCTCTGATCGTGGCGCATGCAACTGGCCGAAATAACGGGTGCGCAAAATCTCCAATATCCATGGTAAATACCCCGCTACAAATCTTCTTCTATCTTCTAAATATATAAAAGAAGAAACTGACTGACTGATTGACTGACTGACTGACTGACTGATGACATATCAACGCACAGCCCAAACCGCTGGTTCTAGAGATTCCAAATTTGGCACGTAGGTTCCTTATAAGGTCTAGGGATGCACTAAGAAAGGATTTTTCAAAATTCACCCCCTAAGGGGGTAAAATGGGGGTCCCAAATTTGTATGGCGAATCAAGATTTGTTAGCCTGTTTCATTCAAAACTTCACAGGAGTATTCCTAACGATAAATGAGTAATCACGTGTTTCAGGTTTTTTGAAAATTCAACCCCTAAAAGGGGCAAATGTGGTCACAAAGTCTAAAAATCAACATGGGTATCGTATCCTTTTTGAGTACTTATAGTACGCGGGAGAAGCCGCGGGAAAAGGCTAGTAATAGTTATAATGTTAAGATTAATTTTATTTTATTTGTAATGTTATCTAAATAAAATACCCTTTTGTAAGAACGTACATGAACACGCAAACGAGTACATTATCTTAAAACATAAAACGTCTATGCTTTATTGATTCCGAGAAGACGCGTTATGTCCGAACCGCATGAACCCTCTGCAGTTATTTAGTCTTTAGGCACAGTAAGTCCGATATTATTGCTCACGGGCCAAGCACAAGTATATGTAGTACAAGAGTAGACGTGTGCGCCGCCATAAAAATCCGCGGCGACGGCGCGCCGGGAATTTTTGGCGGCGTGGCTGCGCCACGCCGGCGTCAAGGTGACTTTTCACGGCTCACGTTTCGCATTAAAAATATTTTAAATATCAAAAACTTTTTAGGAACGAGGAACATATTATTAAAATGATATATAATGCCATTTGCTTCAGTCCTGCCTATTTTCTCACCGATTAAGCGATAAGCGATTTCGCTTTAATGTTGATGTTTTTCATAATTGTGCTAAATTAAGATCCTTTTAAAGCCAACTCCATCTAGCCAGTGGCCGAGAGACTGGACTGAATCCATGGTTATACCTCTCCATAAAAAGGCTCGACGCTAAAATGTGACAACGATAGAACTTTGTCTATTATATATATCGCATACCAGTAAAGTATTTCTTTACATCATGAATACGCGATTGACAAAGTTCCTGGAGCGGCAAATACCTGCAGAGCAGGCTGGCTTTGTGTCTGGGCGAGGGACACGGGAGCAGATTTTCATGTGCGCCAGATCATCGAGAGATGTCGTGAATGGAACAAGCCATTAGTCCTATGCTTCATAGATTACGCCAAAGCATTCGAATGTGTTAGATGGAAAAACATGCTGTACGTGCTCCTAGCAATGGGCGTCCCTGCTCATTTAGCTCCCCCTTATTGAGAACTTGTACGCCGAAAGTACTGCTAGAGTGCGCATCGAGAACACCTTGTCGGACCAGTTCAAGCCGGAACGAGGAGTAAGACAGAGCTGTATGTTGTCTCCGGAGCTCTTGAATATCTACGGCGAATACATCTTACGTAAGGTCACCGAGAACTAGGACGGTGGCATATCAATTGGCGGCAAAAAGATCTGCAACCTACGCTATGTTGACGACACAACGCTCTTGGCTTCCAAAACCAAGTTAATGTTCGTACACCGGAAGCAGTCTCCTCCACGAAGCCTAGAACTGAAAGACCTAGAATGCGTCAGCGCCTTCACCTACCTCGGCTCACTTATATCTAGCGATGGTAGCTGTGAACGTGAAATCATCCGGAGGATTCACATAGCGAAGGGTGCTATGACTCGGTTAGATAGGATCTGGAGAGATCGCGGCATACAGAGGCAGACTAAGGTTAGACTCATGCATTCCCTGGTGTTTCTAATTTTCCTATACGGTTCTGAAACTTGGACTATCAAGCAGATCTGAAAAGCCGTATCGACGCGTTTGAGATGTGGTGTTGGCGACGGCTTTTACGGATACCTTGGACTGCGATGCGCCGGTTGTTTACGACGTGCCAGTACCACATACTTCGGACACCTCTCTCAACGCTCCTCGGATAGCCTGGAGAGAATCATCATGACGGGAAAAGTTGAAGGCACAAGACTAAGAGGCCCTCCCCCTGCAAGATCGTGTGCCCAAATCACTGCACCCATGTAATTAAAACTGCAGGAAGCCATGCGCTTAGCAAGGGATATAAGCATAGGCTTATCCATCCTCCATAGGGAGGAGCCTGGTCTTCAACAAAAGTGATGATGAAGATCCTTTTTTGACTCGCAAGTCGCAGTAGGTCCAAACATACCGATCAATCCTGCCACCGAAAATACTTCTTTTCTCAGGATAATTGAGTTGGTGGTACAATTTTGATGGCAGATTTATTATTTTCGTTACCAATATTATTATATTAATTAGGCCATCGAGTTCATATTTGTTAGGTGAGCGGTTAATCATACTCATTTAATAATCTCCCGAAAGAGAAGGAATTGACCAAACCCTAAATATTTCAATGTGTAGATGTTTTCATGGTTTAATTCGTCAATATAAGTTGTAAAATTTTCATTTTACTTTCCTTCATCGGTAATTATTATTGGCAAATTTTTGCCGAATTCTAAAATTTTGGCCAACGGCGTGGATTTTGAAATCCGCGGCGGCGGCGGCGGCGTGGGTCCCACGGCGCGGCTACGCCACGCCGGCGCGGCGCACACGTCTAAGTACAAGGGAAGCAAGGAGCGACGAGCGACACAGCCTCTTCGTCTGAAAGCTAGCTCACAACTGTCAGCAATGCCGTTTTCTAGCTACCAACGCACGACATGTGGAATTATGATCAAATTGTTTAAGATAATCGAATCAATTTAAATATGCTACGTTGTGTTTGTTTGTAGTGTTCTGTAGTTACCTACACATTTTTTAGTTCAACAATTTCTTAAATCGAATGAGCCGTTCACTAGATATAAACAAAATTAACCGTAAAACGACATTTCGTTATATTTCATTTACGGAGAAACTATACGTTACAGGATTTAATAAAACGTTGCGAATATTGTACATGAAATAGTAATTAACATATTTTTTTTTTTTTTTTTTAATCACCCTTTAAGAAGATATATCCCTTAGAAAGTAACAGTTTTTGACCACAATCAGCGCCTAGCGCCCTTGAAACTCGTATATTATGCAATTATGAATCATGAAAAAAGTAACAAGCCGCGCTACGGGTTGAGTTCCTGCCGGTCAGGAAGGTCGCCAGAAGGGCTCTAGTCTATAGTTATAGAACTATCAAGAAAACAAGCCGGCCAAGTACGTGTCGGACCACGCATAATAGTGGGTTCCGTAGCTTCAATGGAATAGGAAAAAACTAATACCAAAATGTCGTATCTGCCTATGGAAGAAGTTTTTTGGTGATAACTCAAAAACGGCTTAACCGATATTGATCAAAACAATTTTCATTGTATGAGTGTACAAAGACGTATATTCTTGATTTTAATGGTTATTGTTTGGACATGCGATCAAAAGTAAGCGTGGGGACACAAGCGATATTAAATAATGAATTTACGAATACTAAAATGATGTACCTACTTCATTGATATATTATGTATTCTACTAGATGTGACACCTAAAACAAATTTTGTGCGCGATGCGCCATGTTTGGCAGTTGACTCAAAGAGTAGTATACACTTGTAGTGATTTTCACTACAACTTTTAATAATGGTAATAAATACAGGCTTTCTGGCTTTGGCTGATAAAAAATAGAATACATAAATATAATTATTATACCGGGTGTGGCCTGTAATAAGAGCAAAAAACTAAAACGTAGATTCTACTCCTCAAACTAGACAATGTTTGTTCAAAAACTTTTAAAAATAACTTGTAGTTTGAATTTTATTACAGTTTAAAGTTTATTCGAACACGCAATGTTATACGACATTGATTAATATCTGTAGGGTGACAAGACTGACAGGCGATGTCATTTAGGAGGAACTTGATGTGCATTGAAAATACTATTTAGTTTGTTTGAAAAAGAGACAATCTTATATACTAGAACACTAGTTTGAGGAGTAGAATCTACATTTTAATTTTTTGCTCCTATTACAGGCCATACCCGGTATGTTGAGTTTGTTCAAAGGTGAGATGCATTGTATGTTGTTGTATGAATAAATTACAAATAAAATGTTTGATATTGTCAATTTATCATAAATGCGCTTTTATAAACATTGGATACAGCAAGTGTTAACCATACAATATAAAATACAGGATAGGATGCTTCGCTTTCGCCTCTGGCTATGAAATCGCTGTAGCTGGATACTCTTGTAAAAATGCTTTGGCCGTCGTAAATAGCGCATGCTATTCCGACGACTACTCCTTCGCCTTTGTCGTTCTTGTCACCAGTCTTTGTGCATACCAGTGCTCCTCCTGAGTCACCCTGTATGGATTACAACAGGAAGATTAAGTGAGAAACAATATGAATGTTTGAACCCGGGGTATGTCCTTAAACTACGTCCGGACTTGGGTATGTCATTAAATTATGCCAAAAAGAGAGGTATGGGCACTGCGAATGGCATCTCGCTTAGTGTGGTAGGGCACGTTCAGTGAATGTCATCTCGCTCAAATCTGGAGCAGAGCCCGACTGGGGAAGTACCTCCACCTTACAGAAAACCACAGCCAAATAGCACTAGACCCTACTCATAGTGTTGTGTTCCTGCTGGTGAGTAAGGTTGCCAAAGAGCTCAAAGAGGACCCAGTGTGTTGGCGATGAGGGACCCTCTTGTTCCTTTAGCCGTCAACACAGTGAATCCTCCTTTTTGTAAAGGGTCGGCAACGCGCATGTGACTCCTGTCGAGTTACAGGCGTTTATAAGTTACGGTAGCCGCTTACCATCAGGCAGGCCGTATGCTTGTTTGCCACCGTCGTAGTATAAAAAAAAAAAAATGAATGATGTTTTACATTCAGGTTGTTACAATAATAGTGGTGATCCGTTTAAGGGCATAATTGGTATCATATTGCGATTAAGAAAACAACTGGCCCAAGTGCGAGTCGGACTCGCGCACCGAGGGTTCCGTACAAACCTGTAGGTATATAGGGGTAGTAACTTTAAAATTATTAAAAATATTTTTATTATATGATGTAACTAAAAGTTTACGGTTTTCGCAATTTTTCCTTTATCTGTGCTATAAGACGTTGCTTTGTACCAAATTTCAAGATTCTGAGTTCACGGGAAGTACCCCGTAGGTTTTGCGAGTGCCGAAAAAGTCTAAAATTTGCAGCATAAACGACTGTATCTTTTGATTGCGTTGGCTTTTAAGTTTGTTGGTTTGTTGTTGGTTTTTTTATACAGCTCCAAGGGACAATAGACCTGAGTATTTGATATAAATTTCAGCTTGATACCTCCACTCGTTCCTGAGAAAAATGGTCTTGACAGACAGACAGACGGACAACAAAGTGATCCTATAAGGGTTCCGTTTTTTCCTTTCGAGGTACGGAACCCTAAAAATGGGAGAAAAAAAATTTGACACCAAAATTTTTTTTTATGGGAACCGTCGTCCCCGCCGTCCAACCCTCCATGCAAAACCAATTTTTTTTTCGCATGAAATTTTTTTTCTTAGTTTTTCGTAATTAGAATACTATACCAAATTATGCCCTAACCGATTACCAGCATTTTTGTTACACCTTGTCTATGCCTACATAAATACAGTTAATTAATACTGACCCTCTACCTATACTAGACTTATGTACTACTTTTGTTTAATCGTGTTGTTTTTACGTGTTTTTGTACAATAAAGTGGTTATACATACAAATATACTAGAATAAACTACTCGAAAAACCCGTTCAAAAAGGTAACCCATTCATACAACAACCTAACCGTTTTGTAACTTTGCTTACGCAAACAAAACCCGTTTTTTCTTTAACTGCTGACTTTATATATTAATAATTAATTGATTAGGCCTTAATAATTAGGTCTTATTACCTTAAACTACTATTAAAATATACCTAGGCGCAATTTGAAGAATACGTAACTACTATAATAATAGGAGAAAATGTGTCAAAAAAGTTGTATGAAAATCGCACAAGGAGTACCAATCATTAACCGGTTAGATAAGTAATGTAAGGTTACCAACACGTTTCAATAATTAGCGTTATACAAACTCGGGTTTTTGAACGGGTTAGGGTTACCAGGTTTCGGATCACCTCTAAATTGTATAATTATCAGAAAAGTTGCATGAACATGTGACTTTTAAAAATATGTTTTGTTAAGAGGGCCAAGGCCCCGGGCGGCACATGACAGGAGGCAAGCACACATATACGCTACGCCGCTGTACGTAATATTTGCATTTTTTTATAATTTAAAAATAAAATAATTTGTAAATTCTCCATGCAATTTTTCCAGTTCGTATGTAATAATAACGTAGAACCGACACATTGCACGTAGAACCGATAGCCGTTGGGGCGGAAAGGTTCTTGAGTGGCGACCACGAACCGGAAGGCGCAGCGTCGGCAGACCCCCCACAAGGTAGACTGATGACCTGGTAAAGGTCGCGGGAGTCCGCTGGATGCGGGTGGCGCAGCAAGACCCGTCATTGTGGCACTCTTTGGGGGAGGCCTATGTTCAGCAGTGGACGTCTTTCGGCTGATATGATGATTAAGATGTTCTTACTTGTAGTACATCCGTTTTGGCACTAGAGGTGCATACGAAATCTTGCATATTTTCGGAAAGTCGTTTTGAACACTGAGCCACGGATAGCAGCTGCAGGTTGGCCCACATCAATACGGCTGCGTTCGACTTTGGGTCCTGTAAAAAAAATGTGGGACAATCTTATACAAACCCACCTAGTCCCACAGTAAGCTCAATAAGGCTTGTGTTGTGGGTACTGTTTAGACGACGATATCCTAACGAGCGGAGTGTAAGCGAAGTGAAGTTCTTACAAACAACTTCTGGCTACTGGGACGTTCCGCGATAACTTTAGCAACGTTTTTCTGATCGTTATGAAATTTGTTGGGGTTGTAGCAGAGATCAATATAATTTGAGAGTTCGTATATGAGCAGGATCAGTCAAGGGGTTATGGAGCCAGAAGGCGCGAGAAAATCATCAGATGGGTCTTGTTACATTAGTTAGCGTGTTTGCAAGTAAATCGCGAGTTCTGAACAGTGTTGGCCGTTAATTTCAATTAGAATTGAAAATTGATCAATAAGATTGAAGATTAATTCCGTAACTAATCAATTACACTAACATCAATTTTTACTAACGTTAGTTCGCATTGATTTTGTGACGTCGTCAATTACACTAACCGTCAATTAGAATTAACCTATTAGTTACACTAACGTCTCGAAAATTTAATAAGAATTACAGTTAATTAGATTAACGTTAGTGTAACTAAATTAATCCTGTCTTACACTAATAATTAATTTTAAAACTGCATCTCGGGTTCGGAAGTCGGGACCAATATCACAAGATGGAGCTCATGCTGGACCCTAGGGCTACCTACTGGATCTCGGGTTTGGCGCATCATAGACTCATGCTGTTTGGGCTCATTCGACTTGTACTGATGAGCAGATGGTACCAGTATCAAAATCTGGAGCTCATGCTGGACCTTGGGGATCCCTACTGGATCTCGGGTTTGGCGCATCATAGACTCATGCTGTTTGGGCTCATTCGACTTGTACTGATGAGCAGATGGTACCAGTATCAAAATCTGGAGCTCATGCTGGACCCTGGGGATCCCTACTGGATCTCGGGTTTGGCGCATCATAGACTCATGCTGTTTGGGCTCATTCGACTTGTACTGATGAGCAGATGGTACCGGTATCAAAATCTGGAGCTCATGCTGGACCCTGGGGATCCCTACTGGATCTCGGGTTTGGCGCATCATAGACTCATGCTGTTTGGGCTCATTCGACTTGTACTGATGAGCAGATGGTACCGGTATCAAAATCTGGAGCTCATGCTGGACCCTGGGGATCCCTACTGGATCTCGGGTTTGGCGCATCATAGACTCATGCTGTTTGGGCTCATTCGACTTGTACTGATGAGCAGATGGTACCGGTATCAAAATGTGGAGCTCCTTTTACTTTCTTAGTAAAAGTGAAAGTCAAAGTCAAAGTCAAAGTGAAAGTGAAAGTCAAAGTGAAAGTCAAAGTGAAAGTCAAAGCGAATGTCAAAGTCAAAGTCAAAGTGAAAGTCAAAGTGAAAGTCAAAGTGACAGTGAAAGTGAAAGTGAAAGTGAATGTCAAAGTCAAAGTGAAAGTGAAAGTGAAAGCGAAAGCGATAGCGATATCGATAGCGATAGCGATAGGGATAGCGATAGCGATAGCGATAGCGATAGCGATATCGATAGCGATAGCGATAGCGATATCGATAGCGATAACGATAGCGAAAGCGAAAGCGATAGCGAAAGCGAAAGCGAAAGCGAAAGTGAAAGTGAAAGTGAAAGTAAAAGTAAAAGTAAAAAGGAGCTATACCGGTACCATCTGCTCATCAGTACAGGTCGAATGAGCCCAAATAGCAAAGTCGAAGTCAAAGTGAAAGTGAAAGTGAAAGTAAAAGTAAAAGTAAAAAGGAGCTATACCGGTACCAACTGCTCATCAGTACAGGTCGAATGAGCTCAAATAGCAAAGTCGAAGTGAAAGTGAAAGTGAAAGTAATCGCTATCACTTTCGCTTTCGCTATCGCTTTCGCTTTCGCTTTCGCTTTCGCTATCGCTATCGATATCGCTATCGCTATCGCTATCGCTATCGCTATCGCTATCGCTATCGCTATCGCTATCGCTATCGCTATCGCTATCGCTATCGCTATCACTTTCACTTTGAGTTCGACTTTGCTATTTGGACTCATTCGACCTGTACTGATGAGCAGATGGTACCGGTATAGCTCCTTTTTACTTTTACTTTTACTTTCACTTTCACTTTCACTTTCGCTTTCGCTTTCGCTATCGCTTTCGCATTCGCTATCGTTATCGCTATCGTTATCGCTATCGCTATCGCTATCGCTATTGCTATCGCTATCGCTATCGATATCGCTATCGCTTTCGCTTTCGCTTTCGCTATCTCTATCCCTATCGCTATCGCTATCGCTATCGGTATCGCTATCGCTATCGCTATCGCTTTCGCTTTCACTTTTACTTTCACTTTGACTTTGACTTTGACGTTCACTTTCACTTTCACTTTCACTGTCACTTTGACTTTCACTTTGACTTTCACTTTGACTTTCGCTTTGACTTTCACTTTGACTTTCACTTTGACTTTCACTTTCACTTTGACTTTGACTTTCACTTTTACTAAGAAAGTAAAAGGAGCTCCAGATTTTGATACCGGTACCATCTGCTCATCAGTACAAGTCGAATGAGCCCAAACAGCATGAGTCTATGATGCGCCAAACCCGAGATCCAGTAGGGATCCCCAGGGTCCAGCATGAGCTCCAGATTTTGATACCGGTACCATCTGCTCATCAGTACAAGTCGAATGAGCCCAAACAGCATGAGTCTATGATGCGCCAAACCCGAGATCCAGTAGGGATCCCCAGGGTCCAGCATGAGCTCCAGATTTTGATACTGGTACCATCTGCTCATCAGTACAAGTCGAATGAGCCCAAACAGCATGAGTCTATGATGCGCCAAACCCGAGATCCAGTAGGGATCCCCAGGGTCCAGCATGAGCTCCAGATTTTGATCCCGGTACAATCTGCTCATCAGTACAAGTCGAATGAGCCCAAACAGCATGAGTCTATGATGCGCCAAACCCGAGATCCATTAGGGATCCCCAGGGTCCAGCATGAGCTCCAGATTTTGATACCGGTACCATATGCTCATCAGTACAAGTCGAATGAGCCCAAACAGCATGAGTCTATGATGCGCCAAACCCGAGATCCAGTAGGGATCCCCAGGGTCCAGCATGACCTCCAGATTTTGATCCCGGTACCATCTGCTCATCAGTACGATTCGAATGAGCCCAAACAGCATGAGTCTATGATGCACCAAACCCGAGATCCAGTAGGGATCCCCAGGGTCCAGCGTGACTTCCATCTTAGGATACCGGTCCCATTGCTTATTAATACAAGCCCCCGAGTCCAGAGTCAAAATCGAAACAAAAATCAAAACCTCATAGCTTAACCTAAATTCGCGTTTAGTTAGGTAAATTATTAATGTCAATTACCAATTCAATCTACACTAAAAATTAAATTAATGTGTCAATTTTTGAGAAAGACTAAAAATTAAATATCTTTAATTATTAGTTATTCGCAAAGGATTAACACGTTAGTTACAATTAATGTCAATTCTAATTGAAATCAATTTGCACTAAACTATTAGTGTTCAATTTTAACTAACGTGTTTCAATCTTCAATTTTTAATTTTCAATTACACTAACGTTCGGCCAACACTGGTTCTGAATTCGAAGCGGACTACTAGTTATTTTGAATCCACCGATTTCCAGTTCAGTAAGATAGTCGAACGAGCGGAGCGTAACACAACTGCGGCTACTGGGACGTCTCGGCATATCGATGGCTTTTTGATTTTGAGGGTTTGTTCCGCGATAACTTTAGTAACGTTTTTCTGATCTTTATGTCTGATCGTATATGAGCTGGATCGATCAAGGGGTTATGGAGCTAGAAGGCGAAAAAAAATCTTCAGAAGGGTCTTGTTATATTGGTGTTATTGTGGTATTGGTATTGGTTTGCAAGTAAAACGCGAGTTTCCAGTTCGAGGCGCCAGACATTCCGGCGCCGCCACCGGGCGGTCCGCCATCTATAAGCATAAGTGTACTACGGTACTCTACTCCTCACAAGATGGCGCTGCTGCGTAATGTCATTTCCTCCTACTATTTTTGTATCTTTGCCTTGCTCTCGTCCAAATGGCGCTTCAGACTTTGGCCTCAAAAACTTCTTATACTATGGCTGTCTATTATATTTGTAGTCTCTGACATTATAATATTTATAATATAATCAGTACAGTTGTAAAATGAATTAAAGTAAACGACAAATGACTGGTTGAATGGTTTTTCACGAGATACAAATAATGGTTAATTTACCAAGGGCGGTAAAAAATGGTAAGAGGCTTGATTTGGTTATAAAATTCATCATACGCTACGTGGTGACGGCTCCAACATAGGTGTACAAACACAATGTATACAGGGTGGAACAAAAATAGGCGTGATCCGTTGCATAATTGGTATCGTATTGTGATTACGAAAATGTAGGCGAAAAATTTTTTGGATGCCCAAAAAATTTTTTTTTTTGTATGGGACACGTCATCCCAGCCCTCCATACAAAACATTTTTTTTTTCGCGTAAAAATTTATTTTTAGTTTTTCATAATAAGAATATGATACCAATAGAGAACATGCGTGAAAAATATTTAATTGAATTTGTTGCATAAACACGTTCAACAACCCCAAATTAATATAAATAAGTGGAAATCCGTAATAATTTTTAACAGGTTTTTAAAGATATTGCGGTTTAAAAATGTAAAATTTTAGGCATTTTTTTAAATACCTCAACTGTATTTTCGAAACTTTAGTTCGATTACTTATGTTCTAACAAGAAAAAAAATGTATGACAACTATATAGCTAAACGCATTTTTTCGTGCCTAAAATTACAAAAATCTTCCAAAAACTTGTTCCTTCCAAACAGTTTTCTGCAACTTTGTGGTCGGTGACGTCACAAACCTCACACTTTTGTATGGGGTGTTTTGACGTATTTTCACATTTGCGACGTTCCAGGACTATCATAGATAGTAGGTTTATTAGAGACAGTTGAATCTACAGGGAAATAGAATCAAATGACGTCTTCCAAAAAAATCATGCATGTTCCTAATTATGTCCTTGGCCGGATCACTACTAGTTTTCTTACACTTATGCCAGGTCTAGACTCTAGATATAGGTAGGTTGTCTAAGGCATTAATAAAGGGTAAAACTTACTGCGTAATCTGTTCTTCCAAAACCTGCTACCTTGCACTCAATGTTTCCATATTCTATAAACTTTGAAGAGGCGAATGGTATAGCCTTCACGTTATCGTCAAAAACAAATGGCTGTTTTGTGTGCTGTAAAAACCCAAAAAATATAAATTAACTAGATGGGAATTGTGGGACACATATTTTTGGCATAACACTAAATGTAACAGTCGACATACAATAAGTATGAAAAAAAAGTGAAAATTAAGAAAAACTGTGAATGCAGTTTTAATGTTTTGGAAAAATAAAAGAATGTTTAGGAGCTCGACACTCGCGCGTTCGCATCGATACAGTAGCGCGACACTCGCGCATTCGCATCGATACATTAGCGCAACACTCGCGCGTTCGCATAGCAATGCGGACCTTAGTGCTTGAGGATGGAGACCTCTCCGAAACATGTCGTGTCGAGCGTAGTAACTAAATAGTTACATGAGTACAGCCGTATATGAAGTAAATATAACGTCATTATTATTCTTGCTACTTACTAATATTGCTACGTCTTTTTTAGGAACCCAGTAACCTTTGTGTGGTGCAATACTTCTGAGGCTTCTCCACTGACCGTTGGCTTCGAACTCTTGAACATTAAAAAGAGAGCCAGCCACGACTTGGAACCGCCTTGGTGGATAGAATTGGGCCCTGTAGAAATAAGCATGTAATTGGCAAATGCATGAACTTTTTGAAAAACGTCATTCGATTCTATTTCCCACTGAGATTCACATATCCATACTAATATTATAAATGCAAAAGTGTGTGTGCTAACTCTTCACGCTTAAACCGCTGAACCGATTTAGATGCAATTTGGTATGAAGATAGCTTGAGTCCCAGGGAAGGACATAGGATAGTTTTTATCCCAGAAATAATCCCTTAAGAGGGTGAAAAGGGGGATGGAAGTTTGTATGGAATTGGTGCTAACTTTGTTGCTCACATAAAATAGCACATGCGCTACAGTAATAAAGATTTGGTATGATATTTTACTAAGGCGTTTCATTAATTCTTTATGGCGAATGTTAATTCCACGCAGACGAAGTCGCGGACAAAAGCTAGCCTCTAATATAAGTATAACAAACCAATAGGTAAATTTAAAAAAATTGGCACTGAGTGTCTATAAAATTAGACAGCAGACAAATCTTGCGCCAGCTTTCATGAATCGACCTCTATACTATTAGCCCAGAAAATTAGTATTATTAATACTATAAGTACCTCGTCTTGCCGAGCGTGATCAGACGGTTTAGATTAGACTAAAACCTGGCCACGTCAGATATGACACAATAATGAGAGAAACAAAACCCATCTACGTAGTTAGAAAAAAATAATACCTACCGAATTGGTAAAATCTGCGGAAGTTGTCTCATTAATAGATAAAGGACAGGGCCTATATTTTAACATTAGAACAAAAACATTGCGTATTATTGTGGAAACAAAGACAACAAACTATGAATTACATTATACGTCGTTTGGCACTACTTTTCCCAAAGAAAACCTTTTGGCAATGATATAATCTAATTAACTATATATTTTTTCATAACTTTGAATTCTAGGATTTGTATTCTTGAAGTGGTTTACGTTTTTTGACCTCCACCAATGAGCAGCTGCCAGATGTCCAGGTCTAGAAATACCCATAGTACAGCAAACTACCTAGAGGGATTTCGCAGCTCTCATTATTGTGTCATATCTGAGGTAGCCAGCTCTCCTTCTATTTACAACGCTCCCTTCATATTTAGAT
Organism: Pammene aurita; assembly: GCA_947086415.1. Classification (NCBI taxonomy): domain Eukaryota; kingdom Metazoa; phylum Arthropoda; class Insecta; order Lepidoptera; family Tortricidae; genus Pammene; species Pammene aurita. The sequence continues at coordinate 8,738,352 of OX352314.1, read as the reverse complement.
TCAGAAAAAAAAAGAGTTAAGTAAGTACTTACTTCATAATTATTTTTGCATGTTTTTAAAGTGGGGCATTCCACTCATACAATAGTTTGTTATTAAATCAAATACAAACATGGAAAAAATAATCAACCCAACAGGACTTGAACCTGCATCGATACGCCTGCATTGTTAGCACCTAACGGGTGATAACAAAAAAATGAGAATTCTTTCAGAGGCGAAAAAAAAAATCTTCTCTACCTTTTTTTGAGTTTTGGATGTTCTTAGGCAATTCACACATAATAGTTATTTACAAAACCATAAATGGACATAAGAATAGGGCCCGTGGTCAGCTGTTCGTCAAAGTTCAGACACAATGTCCGAACAAGATCGTTAGACGGCATGTTTTTCACTTTTGTGCACATATGACCTTGATCCCTTTTATCAACTGGGTAAAATTTTCAGCTCTCCGATTGTTTAAATACTAAATTACGACATGACTAAAAATATTTTGCATCCAGCCACATTGTGAAAAAAAATTGAGGTATCGGATTTTCACTCGACGTCTAAAATTAATGATTTTCATGTGTGATTTCGCATCGTCCAGCGACACTGTGATATAAAATTTATTTTTGCTGATCTATGTATTCTAGTAATATTATCTGCTAGCGGCATTCTAGACCTATCTATTTAAACATCAACAAATGTAGGTACCGTTGGAAAACTTGAAATTTTTCGTGGCAACTCGTTGGCTGGTGGAATCATCATCATTAAAGATGCCATTCTGTTTGTTCAGTCTTCCCTTGGTCATTATGTTTGCTGATCTCCCGCTACCATTTCTGTAAACTACAGTCAGGGATGTAAAAATTCTACAAATAGTAAATACGGGTACATTTTCCTTTACTAAAATGACATACACAGTGGTTTTTGTCCATGTTTAAGTTTGAAATATAAAAAAGTACAAGGGATTTTCGCATAGCTTCTTGTTTCGACACCATTTTTTACAAATACAAGTGCTTGAAAAAATAAAATAAACAAAATTAAAGAACCTCTAAGACATCGCCACAACTTCATGAACAAACTATTTTGTTTACGTAAATAGTTTAATTTTTATGTCTAAAGAAAATGAGTCTCATTTTTTTGTTATCACCCGTTAGATGTCGCTTACGGCTGCTGTAAAGCCGATGTAGATCAAAACAAATGCAAAAAGATGATTGAAGCCATTGAAAATTTCGTCAACTTAGTAACATGACCCATAGCTTAATTGGTAAAGCGATCGAGCCCCGGCAAGGCGTATCGATGCAGGTTCAAGTCCTGCTGGGTCGATTATTTTTTCAATGCTTTCAATGTTTGTATCAGATTTAATAACAAACTAAGTACTTACTTTCTACACAATGATTGACATTCATTTCCATCCCTTTCCACACAGTGTGCCGCTGTCAATACCACACTTGTTGCAATCAATGACCCACCGCAAATGCCCATGTATACATTTTGTCCTATTACAGGGATGCGTCTTTTAAGCGATACCTGAAAAAAAAACAGTGTTCTCAAAATGTGTCTAAAAGAAATATACGTACAGTAGAATATAATCTAGACACACGGCAGTGTGTCCGCCAAGTTCAAGCAAAAAAAAGCGACACACCGGCCGTGGGTTATATTACACGAACCATTTCGGGCCAATTTCGACCACCCTATAACTCAAAACATATTTTATCTACGCATATGAAATTTCGAGTGTCTGTTGACATCCCCTTAATTGTCTAGAATACAAAATTTCATTATTCTACCTATAGCAGTTCTTGAGATATTGACGTCAGAAAATCGCTATTTTTACTATACACTCACTGACTCACTGGCTCACTCACTGATTCACTGACTCATCAAAAACCTAGACCACTTCCAATGGTCGTACTGACTTGAAATTTGGCATGGAGATAGGTCTTAAGGTCAAAGTAAAGGGAAAAATCTGAAAACGGCCAAGTGTGAGTCAGTTTTAAAAATAGCGAAGGTGTAACTTTGTTCTACTATGAAGTCATAATGAACTAAATGGGTATATCTTCCAATGGTCGTACCGAACTGAAATTTGGCTCGAAGGTTTGTCTTTAGGTCGAAATAAAGTAAAAATCTGAAAACGGCCAAGTGTGAGTCAGTTTCGAAAACAACGAATGTGTAATTTTGTTCTACTATAAGTAGGTATGGAGTGGAAATGAGATAAGACTTATTTAAATTTAGATACATACCAATTTAAGACAATACATGTTTGTCTTAAAGACAAGAACAATAAAATTGTTCACCACTCTGTGTGTGTCTGTTGCGGGAACCGAACCCACGATTTACGAAGTGCAAAGCAGGTCACTAGGTACCAGTGTTGGCCGATAATTTCAATTAGAATTGAAAATTGATCAATAAGATTGAAGATTAATTTCGTAACTAATCAATTACACTAACATCAATTTTTACTAACGTTAGTTCGCATTGATTTTGTGACGTCGTCAATTACACTAACCGTCAATTAGAATTAACCTATTAGTTACACTAACGTCTCGAAAATTTAATAAGAATTACAGTTAATTAGATTAACGTTAGTGTAACTAAATTAATCCTGTCTTACACTAATAATTAATTTTAAAACTGCATCTCGGGTTCGGAAGTCGGGACCAATATCACAAGATGGAGCTCATGCTGGACCCTAGGGCTACCTACTGGATCTCTGGTTTGGCGCATCATAAACTCATGCTGTTTGGGCTCATTCGACTTGTACTGATGAGCAGATGGTACCGGTATCAAAATCTGGAGCTCATGCTGGACCCTACGGATCCCTACTGGATCTCGGGTTTGGCGCATCATAGACTCATGCTGTTTGGGCTCATTCGACTTGTACTGATGAGCAGATGGTACCGGTATCAAAATCTGGAGCTCATGCTGGACCCTGCGGATCCCTACTGGATCTCGGGTTTGGCGCATCATAGACTCATGCTGTTTGGGCTCATTCGACTTGTACTGATGAGCAGATGGTACCGGTATCAAAATCTGGAGCTCATGCTGGACCCTGGGGATCCCTACTGGATCTCGGGTTTGGCGCATCATAGACTCTTGCTGTTTGGGCTCATTCGACTTGTACAGATGAGCAGATGGTACCGGTATCAAAATCTGGAGCTCATGCTGGACCCTGGGGATCCCTACTGGATCTCGGGTTTGGCGCATCATAGACTCATGCTGTTTGGGCTCATTCGACTTGTACTGATGAGCAGATGGTACCGGTATCAAAATCTGGAGCTCATGCTGGACCCTGCGGATCCCTACTGGATCTCGGGTTTGGCGCATCATAGACTCATGCTGTTTGGGCTCATTCGACTTGTACTGATGAGCAGATGGTACCGGTATCAAAATCTGGAGCTCATGCTGGACCCTGGGGATCCCTACTGGATCTCGGGTTTGGCGCATCATAGACTCTTGCTGTTTGGGCTCATTCGACTTGTACAGATGAGCAGATGGTACCGGTATCAAAATCTGGAGCTCATGCTGGACCCTGGGGATCCCTACTGGATCTCGGGTTTGGCGCATCATAGACTCATGCTGTTTGGGCTCATTCGACTTGTACTGATGAGCAGATGGTACCGGTATCAAAATCTGGAGCTAGCTTCTTTTTACTTTTACTTTCTTTGTGTGAAAGTCAAAGTCAAAGTCAAAGTCAAATTCAAAGTCAAAGTCAAAGTGAAAGTGAAAGTGAAAGTGAAAGTCAAAGTGAAAGTGAAAGTCAAAGTGAAAGTCAAAGTGAAAGTCAAAGTGAAAGTCAAAGTCAAAGTCAAAGTGAAAGTCAAAAGTCAAAGTCAAAGTGAAAGTCCGTGAAAGTCCAAGTGACAGTCAAAGTGAAAGTCAAAGTCAAAGTGAAAGTCAAAGTGAAAGTCAAAGTGAATGTCAAAGTCAAAGTGGAAGTGAAAGTCAAATTGAAAGTGAAAGTCGAAGTGAAAGTCAAAGTAAAAGTCAAAGTGAAAGTGAAAGTAAAAGTTAAAGAAAGTGAAAGTAAAAGTGAAAGTGAAAGTCAAGGTCAAGGTAAAAGTAAAAGTAAAAGTAATCAAAACCTCGTAGATTAACCTAAATTCGCGTTTAGTTAGGTAAATTATTAATGCCAATTACCAATTCAATCTACACTAAAAATTAAATTAATGTTTAAATTTTTGAGAAAGACTAAAAATTAAATATCTTCAATTATTAGTTATTCGCAAAGGATTAACACGTTAGTTACAATTAATTTCAATTCTAATTGAAATCAATTTGCACTAAACTATTACAGCCTTATTCATAAAAAGTTACAACCTCCTTCAAACCTACTTGAAGTCCGGAAGCCCAAAAACGTTATTTATAAACGTTATTTATCTCTAAAAAGCTCTACAAACCTATTGCAAATGTTCGAAAAGTTACATGACCCAGGACCCTTCTTTATCTCCTCGATAAGGATCAAAATGGCCGCCATAATATTGTCATCTGATTTTGACACTAGCGACACCGAACACAAATCAGAAGATTTCTACTGAATGGAAGCTACCTATCGTTACAATTTTTATGTTTTGTGAAAAATATTATTATTTATGTAATAAATTAAAAACCTATCTTTTAAAGTGACTGTGAACTTTTGAAGTGTAATTGTTGCTATAAAATGCCAATTCAGGCAATGGAGCATGTGAATGGGTACAACTACGAAAGCCGATTTTGGAATATGTATCATAACATAAGGTAAGAAAGAAGTATTGGTGAGCATATTTGTCATTTACTATCAACTTGTCGTAATATTATATACTTTACACTGCCCAAGGTCAGGGGTCGCCCTGACGAAGTGGTATTTGTAATACAAGTATTAAAGCGGCAATCAATGCACATACATTACTGATGTTGTTCATTACAATTCAACCACAGAGGTATAGTTTGTCCGGACAAACTATAATATAGTTATTGCAACATAAATGTTATTACCAAAAGGTTATCATCATCATCATCAGTCGTTCCCTCAGAGCTGAGGATCGTGACATCATGTCCTTCTGCTGAAGACCAGGTTTCTCCATAGGCTAAGATTAAGCTCTTGAATAATAATATGCCACTAAATAAACAGATTCTCCCAGAGAGAGAAGCATTAAAAATCATTACAAAAGCTTCATGAAAAAAAATTTTATTTAGCAAAATTAAACATACAATTCAATAATAAAACAAAGCTAAAGAGTGTGAGAGTATTATGGGGTCAGAACCAGTAGTTTGACCAAAATCAGGCTATGTAGCTTCTTATTTTTCTTTTTTATGTTTCAGTTGATTGCCTTGCCGCTGAGGACTGCTTGGCTTCGAATATGTCCGGGGCCGGTAGACTTTTCCTGGATTTGTGTGGATTCTTAACCTGGTCGCCCTTTCCTGTTTAATGCTTGACGACTTACTGCCTTAACAATGGCAGTGGATGATGGCGGCTGATGATAAGTGCTGACCTGAAAAGAATGCAACAAATTTAATTTAATTAATTTTAAACAAACACTTTTTTTATTTTTAGCTTTCATATATATTGTTCCATATACCAGGATATGGAAGTTTTCTATAAAATAGGCAGAAATCGATGTGACTACATACATATTATAACCATACATTTACATTTAATTGAGAACGACCAACATCCTAATCTCTATCTATCACCACTGCTTATTAGTAGTTATTACATAAGTATGTAGTCAAATTTTCCTGACCATAAATGACACTAATGTAAGTACATCTGCTTGATGTCTTTTATTGTCAGCATCTGACTGATTGACTGAATAATATAGTCATTTACAGACATTACAGCATCACAATGTGGAATACCTACTTATATTCTGCAATTATGGTGATATTAATAAGGATTTTGAATGAAAATAACAATAAAATTCTACCTGACTAATGCATATGTTTCAATACATTTTGCACATTATCTAACCATTGATTTTTCACTACTTTAATATCATCCTTCTGGGTATAGTTAGTACATGATTATTTCACTGCATTAACTGTAGGCGATATCAGACAGATATAACTGGTTTACAATAAGTATACCTAATGTTATTAGTTGTAGGCACTGGTATAGAATTATTACTGTGAAAATGTCTGACTTGGGCACTTGGGCAGGTATTGTACTTACTTGCAAAAGGTCAATCTTAAAGGCGTTGGTGTTTGTATCCAGTATTTTTTTAATATTTTGCTTTTGTAGTAATACCTGAGGAGGATATATCAATGATTAGATTCATTAAAAACATTAAAGGTAAGCAAGAATCAACTTCACATAACCTAATTATAAGTAAATGAATTGGTATTCTTACCTTGTATTGTTGCATGACGTGCACACAGTTGACGTGTAATTATTACTCCCTTTTTTGTTGCATCGATTCGTCTTTTCAATGCAAAGGCTTATTTGATTTAAATTAGATTTATCTAAACTAGTATTTGCATTTATTCGATTCTATTTTCGCCGATTTCCCGGTCATTTCATTACTGACATTCGCTGTCAAACTTTTTTTAAAAATTGCGATTGGGATACGATTTTGTCTATGATTTTGCCAAGAGTGCCAACATAACGAGTCGAATCAATGAAATTACTATTGTCGGCTTATGGAGAGATTATAAATCACACATTTCTTAAAACGTCATTTAGGCTTATATAGCGTTTTAACTATATGATGGTTAAAACCTCATTTAAGGATTTTTTATGAATAAGGCTGTTAGTGTTCAATTTTAACTAACGTGTTTCAATCTTCAATTTTTAATTTTCAATCACACTAACGTTCGGCCAACACTGCTAGGTACACTAGGTGCGCTAAATCAGTCAAACAAAAATGAAAAGACTATTTTTTCTCGCATAGTCTAAATAATTTCTAATTTTACAACTAATAAAATCGCAGATTCAAGAACATGGAAATCATATATACTCTAAGATGGAATTATATATACTACTGCCCATCTCACCCTCCGATACGCCACGGGATGAGATGGGATGGTCCACTTCTAGGGCTACATAATAGGCCACCAATTATAATACCTACTGGTAGGTAGGTATTACCAAGTTATTAATTATCTATGTAGGTAGCGTACTTACAAACAGTATAAAGTACGTTATTGATGTATGTAATTATATGTAAGTAGGTACATTTTATAGGTGTAGGGAGCCAGTTTATTTGTAAAAATCACCTATAAATAAATAGTAAAATAGGATTTATCATAGATTATAGGTACTCGCGATGCCCGATCGATCCCGAAATCCCGATATATGTATGTATAGTGATACTAGATAAAAATTCCGTTCCCCGCCTCGCGCACCCTCCGTCGCTGCCTACACTCGTCCGCCGCGCTCGCGCCGTCCGTGATAAAAAAATAATAAAGAACCTACACCTAACAAAAATAAATGAAATCCCATCAAAAACATAAATGTGAAAGGCTGCCAAGTTCAATACTATGGGAATGCTTCGCCTATAAAAGAAGTGAGATCTGAATAAGTACCAAGTTCCATAAAAATACCTCAAATCATAAATAGTTATAGGAATGCACACTTGATTTCCAGCAGTTTTTAAGGTACATTTTGAATAAGTATCACGTTACATAGAAATACCTAAAATTATAATAGTCAGAGAAACGCACACCGGTTTTTTTAGCAGTTTCCTGATAACATTTATTATTTTCAGTACTTTTTAATGATGTAACTTGGCAAGTTTTAATAGAAAATTATATACTTGACACATTGCAGTCCAAAGGTGTCGATTCATTGCATTGAAAAGGTGTGTGGTGTGTGAAAACTTGCCAAGTAACATCATTAAAAAGTACTGAAAATAATAAATGTTATCAGGAAACTGCTAAAAAAACCGGTGTGCGTTTCTCTGACTATTATAATTTTAGGTATTTCTATGTAACGTGATACTTATTCAAAATGTACCTTAAAAACTGCTGGAAATCAAGTGTGCATTCCTATAACTATTTATGATTTGAGGTATTTTTATGGAACTTGGTACTTATTCAGATCTCACTTCTTTTATAGGCGAAGCATTCCCATAGTATCGAACTTGGCAGCCTTTCACATTTATGTTTTTGATGGGATTAATATTACACACGCAGATTGTAATTTATACTCACATTCTGCTTTTAAAACAATATGTTGTATTGTACTGCATTTATATAATTGTAAAGTCATTTTCACCTCACTAGATCGGAAAGCCCTTTTTATTCTTTAAAAAGAGATAGCAAAACTGCATTTTATTCACAAGAATGCAAAGAATATTTGAAATTCGAGCGTGTTATAAGTTATAAGTTACTTTTTTAAACATAATATTATGTAAAGGCCACTTCAGACAGGACAATATTTCATCTGATTAAATTGTCTGATCAAATCAGGTGGTGAGGACGTAAAAATAATTTTATATTTAATTGTATTCAATTAAAAACATTTAGTGTAAACAATTTTATGACATGATTTTACCATGAAACGCTTAAAATTTTATTTTGCTCGATCCATAATTGATTATACATATTCCAGTTGTTTGTCTTGTACCATCAGGTTCAAAATTGCATGGTCAATTTATCAATGAATTCATTCATAAAATGGCCATGCAATTCTGAACCCGATAGTACATATCTATGTAGTATTTTCCACGCTTTAGCGAGGTGAAAAAATGTGTGTTACACACGGCTGCAGTTATTTTTACTTTATTTCTCGTGTGCTGCAACACTCGCTACGCTCATAATTCTATTTTTGAAGTACTCGCTTCGCTCAGGTTTTTATTTTAAACCATAGGATCCATTCGCTAGCTCGTAGTTTAACCCTAGAATCCATTCAATAGCTCGTGCTTCCATTCCACACTCGCGGTTAAAATACAACTTTGCACCCTTGTATAACAAATAACTATTTCTGTGCGATTCCCACTGGACGGGCGGAGTTGGCGCGCGTTTTACTAGCAATATGTGTACTATCTTAATGGAATTTGAATCTTTTAAACAGCAGTTATTAATATTATGTGTTTGTTTCTAGTTTCTACCATATCTCGTGACCATTTATAATCTAAAATTGAGGGATACACATGACAGATACCATCTCCGAACGCACAACATGATACACCCAGAGATGGACCCTGCCAGGTGCAAAGACTATTGCAGTGCAGCACTTTTGTGCTGCGATGGGAACTAAGGTCAGAGGCTATTGATTTGAATGTTGGATGGACTGGATATCGGGCTATAGGAGGAGACTAGCGGATACCTGCCGTGACAATCAGTCTCAAAATTGTAAAAGACAGCTGGTGACTCGCGAACTCATTGAGTGGGCCCCGCAATGGCCGCACGCACATTGCGACAACAGAGCAACACTTGAGAGTGGCTGTGAGGTGAGTCTGCGATAGCTAGATCCCGGTAATCCGTTCAGCAGGCCGCCGGCGTTATGACATTTTAAACTTCCAACCTAGAGCATAGGTCCTGCTCTTGCGACTCCACTCTGGCCGGCCAGTTGAGGCAAGCACAGAGGCGAGGGCCAGATGGAAAGGGCCCTCTGGAATAGGGATCCGCGGTGTCGCCACTCACCGTCAGCTTGCCACAAGCCAATTATTATTATTCTAATGGCAACAGTAATGGTCGCGGGCATGCGCGAAAGCACGTTGCGAGGCGTGGACGGTGCAGGGGTGGAGCTGTCAGTCAAACATGGAACATAACTTACATGAAAGGTTCCATTTCCTTTGGTTCCAGTAAAACGCGCGCCGACTCCGCACGTTCGGTGGGAGTACAATAACGGCCACAAAAATACTTCCTAGTAACAATGATTTAGTTATGTTTATCTATGTACGCGAAAAAAAATTGTTTTAGTGTGTGGTATAGGGACAGCTTATGCGTTGTCAGCATTCCACGCGCCTACGGGAGGTCCAACGCTAATAGACGGAGAGCTGGCCACGTCAGATATGACACAATAATGAGAGCAACGAAACCCATGTAGTTAGTTTGCTATACTATGCTTATTTCTAGATCCGGACATCTGGCAGCTGTAAAGTGGTGGAGGTCAAAGAATGCAAATAACTTGAAGAAAACAAAGCCTAGAGTTCTGGGTTTTATGAAATATTATGGGAAATTATGTAATTCATTAGGTTATATCATATCCAGAAGGTTCTGTTGGGGAAAAGTAGTGCCAAATGATGTAAAATTCAATTTTTAGTTAGTCGCCTACTGTTTTTGTTTCCGCAATAATAGACAATGGTTTTTAATCTAAAGTTAAAATATAGGCCCTGTCCTCTATAAGTTACACAATTTTGTCATTTTTTACCTATTTTGGTATTACTTTTTTCTAACTTAAAAACTTTGTTGGTCTGTCACTCTGACATCCACCCATTAAAAGCTGCCAGATGCGCGGATCTAGCAATAAGGATGGTAAATCAGTCTAACTACACAGGTTTCATTGCTCTCATTATTGTGTCACATCTGACGTGGCCAGCTCTTAGACCATAAGCTCGCTCTTTAGTTGTCTCCCGGTCGCGAGCGTAGTAATACACATTCATAATTAAGTACTCCGGCTTTATCATTTCAACTCCCAGATAGTTAATTCCTATATAACTGGTGACCCCGACTATTGACTTTGAACATTAAGTGTACTTTGAACTTAAATAGAAACACAAACAGAAATAGTACTTTGAACTAAAATTAAAATTAACCTAGAGAAATGCACATTTAAAGAAAAGAAATTAGAGTTCCTAGGTTACGAGGTGTCAATTGAAGGGTTCAAACCACTGGAAAGTAAGGTACAAGCTATTAAAGAGTATCCTAAACCAAAAACTGTTAATCAGTTGCGAACATTTTTGGGCATGATTAACTTTTACAGACCACATATGCCACACGCAGTAAAATACCAAGAAATATTGCTCAGGTATATTCACAAAGCAAAGCGTAACGACAAAACACCTATAGTGTGGACACAGGAAGCTGACGAAGCGTTCGAGCAATGTAAGCTTAGCTTACAGAACGCTGCTACATTAGCTTATCCACTTCCCACGGTACCTATTTCTCTATATGCAGACGCTAGCAACACGTGTGTTGGTGCTGTGTTACAACAATATGTAGAAGGTAAATGGCAACCGTTAGCTTATTTTTCTAAGAAGTTAACAGCAGCGCAAATGAAATATAGTACTTACGATAAGGAACTTCTTGCCATTTATCTTTCTGTACTACAATTTAGGTATCTGCATGAAGGCAGAGAACTAATAATTTTTACAGATCATAAACCTTTGACATTTTCGTTTAGTACAATGAATACAGATAATAACAAAGAGATACCGAGACGAACAAGGCAATTACTTTTCATAAGTGAGTTTACTACTGATATTAGGCACATACAAGGTAAGGACAACGTAGTTGCTGACGCATTGTCTAGAATCGAGATTGTTGACTTCCAAAATATTGCAATTGATTTTTCCTTGATAGCAAAGGCACAGGAAAACGATGACGAATTAAAAACTTTATTACAAAATGATAGATTGCAATTCAAGAAAATTATGTTGCCTAACTGTACTTATAAAATTTACTGTGAAATATCTACAGGTAATGCGAGACCGTACATTCCTGAACAGTTTCGACGCGATGTTTTCCGAAACATTCATAATTTAAGTCATCCAGGGGTACGAACTTCACGTAAGATGGTTTCTGATAGGTTTTTCTGGACGAATATGAACAAGGATGTAGGTCTTTGGGCGAAAACCTGCGTTCAATGCCAGAAAGCTAAAGTAGCGCGACATACCAAGTCAACTCCAGGTCAAATTCCAGAAGTAGACAGATTTCAGCATATAGGTACATACAGATTTAGTAGGACCACTTCCTACTTCATCTGAAGGTTATAGGTATTGTCTTACCATTATAGACCGAGCTACCGGATGGCCGGAAGCGTTTCCATTGCAGAACATATCGGCAGAAACGGTAGCACAGACTCTTTATGACGGATGGATAGTGCGATTTGGATGTCCAGTTACTTTAACTAGTGATCAGGGTAAGCAGTTTGAAGGTAATCTTTTTCGACAGTTAATGAAGTATATAGGAACCGAAAAGCTTAGAACTACACCATACCACCCACAGAGTAATTCTTGTATTGAACGCTGGCACAGGTCTTTGAAAGCAGCGTTAGAAGCACGAATGAAAAATACATCTTGGGTTACTGAATTGAGCACGGTTTTGTTAGGTCTCCGTACGGTACCTAGATCAGATACAGGTGTTAGTGCCGCTCAATTGGTTTATGGTTGTTCCATACGCTTACCAGCTGAATTTTACGCTAATGTTGAAAAAAATGTTACAGAGCCACATACTATGTTAAGTAAAATTAAAGATTCAATAAAAAATTTGAAACCAAGACCCTTTTCACATCACAGAGATAACAATTTTTTTGTAAGTCCCGACCTCAAGACTTGTAACTACGTATTTGTTCGTAGAATTGCTAAATCATCCTTACAAACCCCATATGAGGGGCCTTATAAAGTTATTGAGCGAAAAGGTAAAGTTTTTAAAATTCAATTAGAGGATCGCGACGTAAATATGTCAATCGATAGGTTAAAACCTGCTTATTTACTTAAGGAAAAGGAGTACTCACCACAAAACACAATTGTAGCAAGTACCCCACAAGCGGGTAGCGGAATCGCTCCGCCTATGCATAGCGTCGCACCCTATGTTACACGCAGTGGACGGGCGATTAAGAAAGCAGTAAGGTTTTGTGATGAGTAAACCTAATTAAATAGGTTAAGCTTCTTATTGCAAATATGCATTAATTGTAATAATTTGTAAACTGTATTAAATTTGTTACAATAATTTGTACTGCACACGAAGTAATACGTAAATAAAACATTCTTAAGTGCAGTGCAAATGGTGTCATTGTGTTAAAATAAGAGTAAATGTAATTCTATTTTTAGATATCATACCGTGGTATGAATACCAGGTAGCATTGTTCTATATGTAAGTACCTATACACGCAAGAATGTTGTCAAGTACATTGTGTTCTGTTATCGCTCTCAAGTTTCAAGTAGTTACAACGACGCGATATTATACTCATGGCACATTTTTATTTAGACTAGAGGTTCATTCCTAAATATAAAAGGGTAACAGACACAATGAAATTCTTAAAAAAAATGTAAATGCATTTATTGATTATAATCAGATGTCAATCCAAACATACATATTCTTCTGTCATGTATTAATTTTAAGTTTCTTTTGAAATAATTATTTTACATCTTTTTTTTTAATGTGGGGCATTCCACTCATACAATAGTATGTTATTCAATCAAATACAAACACTGAAAACATTGAAAAAATAATCAACCCAGCAGGATTTGAACCTCGCATCGATACGCCTAACCGGGGCTCGATCGCTTTACCAATTAAGCTATGGGTTCAGTTACTGAGTTGACGAAATTCTAACTCTAACTCTAGTAGTTAGCACCTAGATGTCGCTTACGGCTGCTATAAAGTCGATGTAAAAATAAAAATGCAAAAAGATGATTGAAGTCATTGAGAATTTCGTCAACTCAGTAACTGAACCCATAGCTTAATTGGTAAAGCGATCGAGCCCCGGTTAGGCGTATCGATGCGAGGTTCAAATCCTGCTGGGTTGATTATTTTTTCAATGTTTTCAGTGTTTGTATTTGATTGAATAACATACTATTGTATGAGTGGAATGCCCCACTTTAAAAAAAAGATGTAAAATAATTATGAGTTGATAGCAGCGCCATCTATAATTTCCGTTGTGACACTTGTAAAAGGGTCGGCGGGAAGGGTATCTAACTCTAGTAGTTAGCACCTAGATGTCGCTTACGGCTGCTATAAAGTCGATGTAAAAATAAAAATGCAAAAAGATGATTGAAGTCATTGAGAATTTCGTCAACTCAGTAACTGAACCCATAGCTTAATTGGTAAAGCGATCGAGCCCCGGTTAGGCGTATCGATGCGAGGTTCAAATCCTGCTGGGTTGATTATTTTTTCAATGTTTTCAGTGTTTGTATTTGATTGAATAACATTTCTTTTGAAAATTTTTGTAAAATTTTATTTTTTGGGAGGGACGACTATAGGGACAGCTTATGCGTTGTCAGCATTCCACGCGCCTACGGGAGGTCCAACGCTAAGCTCGCTCTTTAGTTGTCTCCCGGTCGCGAGCGTAGTAATACACATTCATAATTAAGTACTCCGGCTTTATCATTTCAACTCCCAGATAGTTAATTCCTATATATGGGACACGTTGTTCCAGCCGGCCAACCGTCTATACCAAAAAATATTTTTTCTTAGTTTTTCATAATTAGGATACGATACGAATCATGTCCTTAAACGGATCACCAGTATTTTTGGCACAGCTATTCAATAACGCACATTACAGATCATAAAGCAAGCATGGGACAGAGGTTGATATTTGTATACTTATAGGTAAATATTGAGCAAACATGAACCTAGAATATATAGGGACGTAATGCCACGAAAATAAAACTAGGATTCCATGATCAGCCGCGGTTTCGAGCACACACACTCACTTGTCGGGTTTGAATCAATCACTACTCGTACACGAGTTGTATAGTAGTAGGCCTGGTTATCAACTTTACTATGGGACCAACCCCGAAATCCCAAAAAAAAATGACCTTCCCATTGAAAACGTCGACATCAGATCGGTGGAAATTTATGAACCAGCCAAAATTTTCTCCGCGTTTCTGGAGATGGGCTCATCTCTAACGGTAAATTGTTTCTTATGCCTGGTCCGATCGGTAGGACAAGGGCAGTAGGACCACGTGGCCAGAGGATATCTAATCACCTCGCACAATGTGGTTTACCGCTGAAGAAACACTGTATATGTGTGTGTCGTGCGTTGAGATACCGAAAATTTTATACCGGTTCTGTATGAAAATAATACCTGTACCGGTATACGGTCTCTGCCCTGGCCCTGCCCAATACCTACAATAATGGGTTAGTATCGTACAAGGTCGATTTGTGTAAGATTGCCTCGAAATATTTAATTACCAGCTGTTCCCACGGTTTCGCCCGCGTGCGTTTTGGAAGTAAGCTACCCTAAATGTTGCTAAGTCCGGGGTGTAAAGTAGGGATGTTACGGAGCTTCGCCTCCGCATCCGTAAAGACGGAACTTCCGTTAGGTTTTACACCTTCGGATTCGCCTCCGCATTCGCTATTTTTTATTTCACACCTCCGCCTCCGCCTCCGACTCCGTTATTTTTTTACCGAAGTTTTACCGGAGCTAAAGGTATTGCATTTGCCGCGGCAGCGCAGCGCACACCTACAAGTTTTGACTTGTGTGGGATTTCCGGGAATTACTTACTTACCTATAATTCACGATCGCCCCTTTTTTCTCTTATAAATTATTATGTAGGTATTATTGCTGCTTCACTTTCGTTTAACGTTCTCATTAAAGAGAGCAACATGCAAAGAGTGCAACCAGATAACAAACTACGAAGTGAATTGCCGGGATAAAGTTCAGTTTAGTAAATAATGTTCATTCAACTAAGTAATAACATAACTTACGTACGATTTATTGCGGCGGGCCAGCTTTAAATTTTCATTGATTAATTTCATAACATTATATTTAATTGGTATAATATCATATCATATCATATCACATTATGTTTGCATTTCATTTATGTTTCGCGTTGATATATTCGTTATAAACGAATGAAAATTTATCTAAATATAAAAAACCGGCCAAGAGCGTGTCGAACCACGCTTAGTGTAGGGTCCCGTAGTTTTCCGTCCGTCACAGTAAGTGTCCCCGCTTAAGAGTTAAAAAATGGGCCCATGGTTGGGTTATTTGAAAGCACGTCATTTCATTGTGATTTAGTAAAAATTACAGGTACAATAAACACCTACTTATACGGTTAAATTACAAACTTAGTTCAAAAATTATTTTGTAATTTTTTTTCAAAAACCATTCAACCTATCAAGTTCAAAATAATTTTCCTACAAAGTTTTTATAAAGTTCCACTTTTGAGATTTTTTTCATATTTTTAAAACTTATGGTTCAAAAGTTAGAGGGGACAACTTTTTTTTACTTCTGGAGCGATTATTTCCGAAAATATTTACATTATCAAAAAATAATTTTACTAAACCCGTATTCATTTTTAAATACCTATCCAACAATATATCACACGTTAGGGTTGAAATGAAAAAAAAAATCACTCCCCACTTTACGTATAGGGGAGGTACCCTAATAAAACCTTTTTTTTCACTTTTTATTTTACCACTTTGTCGGCGTGATTGATATACATATTAGTACTAAATTTCAGCTTTCTAGTGCTAAAGGTCACTGAGATTATCCGCGGACGGACGGACGGACGGACAGACATGGCGAAACTATAAGGGTTCCTAGTTGACTACGGAACCCTAAAAAGACATTTAGTTACACATAATTAAAGCAAAAAGTTTGATTGTATTGTGTTGTTTAATTAAACTTTCCCTTCAGTTCAATACATCAACCTTCCATTTAAGAGATACTCGGCTCCGGATGCGCATCCGGTAAACCTCCGGATTCGGCTTCGACTTCACCTCCGGCTCCGGATCCG
This sequence comes from Pammene aurita, assembly GCA_947086415.1. Taxonomy (NCBI): domain Eukaryota; kingdom Metazoa; phylum Arthropoda; class Insecta; order Lepidoptera; family Tortricidae; genus Pammene; species Pammene aurita. Next base: position 8,721,829 of record OX352314.1, on the reverse strand, counting down.
ACTCCGTTATATAAAAAAATTAAACTCCGGATCCGGCTCCGGCTCCGGTAAAGCCGCCTCCGTAACATCCCTAGTGTAAAGTACTATACAAAATGTAGTTTTTGCGTAGTTCGCGGACAGATTCACATGTAGATTTATCCATTTAGTGGACAGGGCAAACAGACTAATAGTTACTGACGCACTCAGCGAGTATAAAAAAGTCACCCAGTTTGTATATCTTGGGTCGTTGATAACCAATATCGGTGGTTGCGCCGACGAGATACGCCGCAGAGCTGGCATGGCTTCTTAGCCTGCACTCTTTGCAATGTCTAATCTGGACAGGATTTGGAAGAACAGAGGTATTCGTCGCTCAACCAAGGTACGCTTGGTAAAAGAGATTGGCTTCTCGATATTTCTGTTCGGTGCCGAAACGTGGAGTCTGAAATGCTGCGAGAAGGCTAAAATTGACACTTTTGAGCTAGAAGAACTTTGTTTTTATTTTATTTTATTGATAAAAATGTTTACATGACATTACAGTTCACCAATGCGTCACGAAACTTAGACTAAAAGCAATAATAATTTTAAGTACTTATTAACAATAATAGCAACAATAATAGCACATTGACAAATTAAATTGGAACAGTTGAGCACCTAGCATCCATCGTCTCACAGAATCCCAAGCATTCACTACACACTGCCGCCCATCGCCACGCAAATAGGTCACATTCAGGCGTCGATGCCAGGAGCGCATTGAGCAGCGAAAGGGCGCGGGGCAGCGGCGAGTTCCTGCGCGGTACGGTGCGCACCGGCGGCAAGGCCAGACAGCCTCAGGTCGCGTTGTCGCGGTCTGAGGGCCATTCTCGGGACGTCCGGAACAAACAGACGCACGAGACCAGAGACAACTTCGGGACAGTCCGACTCACCACGCAAGGCTCGGCATGCCGTGACAAGGAGTTCATAATTCCGCCGGACCTCCAAGGAATTGTACCCTAAGGGAGCCGAGAAGATACTTAGTCGGGTACAGGTACGGATAGAATCCGAATGTTTTTTTATAAAGGAACCTTAAAAACGCTTTCTAAACCTTCTCAAGCAGTAAAGCATACGTCGATTCGTAGGGGTTCCATATGATCGACGAAGTCTCCAGCTTACTGCTTACTAGACCATTATAAACCATTTTCATAGCCACCGGGTCGTGAAAATCGCGGAGGTTTCGGATTACGAAACCCAGCCTTTGAAAGGCTCTCTTAGCCAGAGAAAAAATATGTTCGTGAAGAGTTAGGCGTGTGTCGAACACCACGCCCAGATCCTTGAAGGAAAAGACACGATTTATCTGCTCTGACCCCAGTATATAATGCCCATATATCGCGGAACGTGAGCGGCTAAATGTACACACACAACACTTGACTGGGTGAAGTTTATTGTGCATACTCCACCGAAAAACCAAGTCGATGTCATCTTGTAACGTCTCGCAATCAGTTCTTTGCTCTATCCTGTATACCAGCTTCAGATCATCGGCATACAAGAGACATTGAGCCACCCGAAGAACCAATTTCAGATCGTTAATCATGATGCCGAAAACAAGGGCCCCAAGATGGAGTCCTGACTCACGCCAGACCGGGTGTGGTAAGGAGTCGAGAAAAAACAACCATGCGCAGATAGTTGGCAAAAAAGGTTAGTAACCTGGGAGAGAAACCAATTTGATCAAGTTTCCTTAGTAGCACATCGTTATCCACGCGATCGAAAGCCTTCGAGAAATCGAAATAGATGACATCGACTTGAATACCTCTGTCAAGATGCTGAGCAAGGTAACATCTAACACCTAACATCTCCATCTAAGAGAGCTCAATATTCCCACACGACTTTCCAAAATATGCCATGAGCGAGCCCTTAGGTTCTTCGGCCATATTATGCGGTCTAGTACACATGAGGTTGAGAAACACATTGTTCTGGGCCGTATGAATGGCAAACGTGCTCGCGGTGGGGCACGGATGAGGTGGTCGAACGCTACAAAAAGGTCGGTTGGCGGCAGCCTGAACCGTGCAGTCCACATGGCCTATGACCGCACTTTATGGAAGCAAGCTACATGTGGTCGCGATCCCCAGCAGTGAGGGATCGATAAAGAAGAAGATTTATCCAGAAGAAGATGATATGCATTAAAAATCTCTTACCATATAATAAAACTGTCCTTGTGTTGCAGGTTGTCCATTAACAACACGTAATGCATCTTTATTTTCACTCCTTTTTTTTATAACACTTTTTATTTCTACCAGCGGCAAGAACATGCTTATTATGCTTACTACACACAACACTCTGAACATAATTTTACTTTTTCACTATAAATTCACTTAGATAATTTAAAAACCTGACGGTAAATGGTAGACGGTATGACGAATGGTATGGTAGATTTTGGTACCCAATGACTTGCTGTCATCAAGGCCAGTTTCAGCGGAGGTTTAATATGAACCAAACACAGACTACTAAAACGCAAGTAAAGAGGATGCAAAAGGGCCTTGGAAAAGCTAAATTTGTATGGCGGGAAGTCGTTTTTAGAGTTGTAGTTTCGTCATGTCCGTCTGTCCGTTCATCCGTCCGTCCGTATGTTACAGCCATTTTAATCGAAAACTATAAGACGTATCTTTATAAAATTTTAACACAAGGTGAATTTTGTGTTAAAAAAAATAGAGGGCACTCCATACGTCGCTTAACTTCGAACTCGGGTAAATCCATTGGACCCTCTCAGCAAATATCTACCCTATTACCTTTACTTAATACCAAAATCGCATAATCTGACAGATGGATTTACCCGAATTTGAAGTTAAGGCACTGGTCCCACCGCGAGCGAGTAAGCTATGAGCTATCGGCTATTTTCTAGCCCAAGAAACGAACAAAAGATAATCGCTTCCGTGTAAATAAAAGAGAGAGATATATATTTATAGTTCATCGCTGGCTGTTCACACTGAGATGAACTATAAATATACATCTCTCTCTTTTATTTACATGGGAGCGATTATCTTTTGTTCGTTAATTGGGCGAGAAAATCGCCGATAGCTCATCGTTACTCGCCTCAGAGAAATAAACCAATGGAGTGGTAATTGTCAGGCGTCCCCCTCTGCCAAAAGTACAAGACCACTGGTCGTAGCGGTTATATAAAACTAGTTGTCGCGCGTCAAACGCCATTCAATGAATGTCAGTCAGCCCGGAAGAATCTGAGGTAAAAATGCCGAATTGCTACGTGTTTTCATGTAAGAAAAGATCTGAATTATCTAGTTTACATAAGGATAACGTTTTTTTTCATCTGTAAGTATAATTACGTCTAAATATCATCAAATAGTGCACGAAATTAGCAAAAATCTAAAAAATATTGTCAATCAAAAAGTGTTGCCACTTAATGGTACTACATCTGCTTTAGGGTAATTTTTAAACTTGACTCTTCATAGTACAGTGAGCAGGAAGATGTTTGCTGCCATAGGGTCTCTCAGACGGCTCCGGAATTTCCTGCCAAATGCTACTAAAATTGCGCTTGCTCAGTCGTTACTTCTCCCCATTCTTGATTATGCAGATATCTCCTATTTAGACCTAACCGAGGAGCAACTTAATAAGCTTGAGCGTATTCAAAATGCCTGCATTCGGTTCATTTTCGGATTACGCAAATTCGACCATGTTTCTAGTTTTCGTTCTCAACTCAAATGGCTCCCTATCCGTCACCGCCGTAACTCTCACATACTTTCTTTACTCTTTTCTATACTTTTTAACCCTGCAACTCCCCGCTACCTCAAAGAGCGTTTCTCTTATCTTAATTCTATTAGATCCTCTCAAAAATTGCTCCTAAAAGTGCCATCTTCATCTTCCAAATTTTATAATTGCTCATTTACGTTCCAGGCCGTTCGTTTGTGGAATTCTCTCCCTCTCAACATTAAACGCGCGCAATCTATTGGTAGCTTTAAATCGCAACTTAAGGAATACTATTTATCTCTTCCTTAGGTTTTTAAGTTGACACTGTTATTTCTTATTGTGTGTATTATATATGTATATATGTACGTATATGTATGTTTATTTTGTATTTATTTAAGTATGTATATTCATATGAATGTGCTGTGTTATCTATTTCGTCTCTTTTGTTTCTATGCACCACCTACTGCTTATTGTTTTTCTCTAGTCTCCACTACCCAAAGGTTGTCTGGAAGAAATCGCTCATTAGCGATAAGACCGCCTGTTGTTACCTCTACCTAAATTTATCTAATTGTAAAATTTGTGCTTGTAACTGTATGAGGTGTGCAATAAAGAGTATTTATTATTATTATTATTCTCTTTATTCATTTTTCTTCTTAGGATTAGGTTTTTTACAATATTTATATAAAAGTAAAATATAAAAATACATCCAAAACATACAAAAAAAATAAAAACATTATAAAAAACCTATCCTAGGGTGCCGCCGGCAACGGAGCAAGGCCCAGGCTGCCGGTGGTCAGGGTCGCAGAGAGAGGAACCTTCGGACTATGCGCGCCGTGTCCAGGATAACCGCCTTCTGGATCTGAGCCTTGATCCAACCACAACCCCGTAGCGAAAGTCTCTCTAGGTGTTGGTCGAGATTCTTCGCTATGAGACCGTTCGCAGAAACAACTATCGGCACAATGATCGCCGAATCAACCTCCCACATGGCGGTTACCTCGTGAGCCAAGTCTAGGTACTTGCTGGACTTGTGCTTCTCGGCCTTCACGAGGTTCTCGTCACATGGGACGGTGATGTCGACGAGCATGGCCCGGCGTTGCGGTCGATCTATTACCACGATATCAGGCTTATTGGCTACAATAGTCCTGTCCGTGATAATAGATCGATCCCAATAGAGCGTGGCACGACCATTTTCGAGAACTGGTGCAGGTGTGTACTTGTAGTACGGCACTTCGTGGTCCACAAGACCGTATAGGAGAGCAAGCTGCTGGTGTATAATCCTGGCTACGAGGTTATGTCTGTGCAAGTACTCGCCGTTAGCAAGATGAGAACAACCGGAGATGATATGCCTGAGTGACTCTCCGGGACGGCGGCATGCCCGACAAATGTCGACCGTACCGTCCTTCAGGATATATTTCCGGTAGTTATTCGTCATGATAACTTCGTCCGCAATTGCACAGGCAAAACCTTCGGTTTCTCCGAAGAGGTCCCCGAATCGTAACCAGTTCACCGACGCGAGCAGGTCTACGTCGGGTCCCGTGAGGGCCCTGTAGAACCGCCCGTGTAGCTCCTTGCTCTTCCATACCGCCCTGCGATCCTCGGTGCTTAGCACCACAGGTTTGCGCCAGTTCTCGTTTGCCAAGGAGAGCGGCGTGAGACCCTTATCTACTGCCACCACATCACGATGCATCCCACAATCGTTGTTAAGGAAATAATTCCTGAGATTGTACACCTCACGGTTGTGGAGATTTTTGGCGTTTAAAAAGCCGCGACCTCCACACTTTCGTGGGATGTACAATCTCATAACAGACGAGCGTGGGTGAAGCATACGGTGTGTGGTGAGCAATAGACGGACTCTCCGATCCAGGGCATCCAGCTCAGTCTGTGTCCACCTTAGTATGCCAAAGGAGTATGTGAGTAGGGGCATTATCCAGGCATTGAAGGCGCGCACCTTGTTGCCACCTGACAGAAGACTATTAAGTACTTTTGTCAGCCGACCGAAGAAGCGCTCCTTCAACGCCTGTTTAATACCCACATCCTCAATGCCCAAAGACTGTGACATACCAAAGTATTTGTAGGTTTCTGATTCAGAGATAGATCTGAACGTCATTGTCTCAGAAAGTTGTAGATTTGTTGAATTTACTACTTTCCCCCGCTGTACATGCATAACCGCACATTTATCAACACCAAACTCCATCTTGATGGAACTACTGAACACTTCACTTATTATTATTATTATTACATTGTACCATCGGGTTCATAATTGCATACCCAATTTATCAATGAATTCATTCATAAATTGGTTATGCAATTATGAACACGATTATATCGAGGGACGTAAGTGAAATATTGCAAACAAGAGTAATCGACTCTATGTCATTCATTGTCATTGTTATGACAGGTTAGGCAATACACTTAAAAGATAGTAGTATAGATTCACCGTTTCTACCACATGGATTTCCCACCACCAAAACAATGGTTTTTCGGGATTATGGTGGTTTTTCGGGGCTATGAAACCTAAAAAAAAAAAAAAAAAAAGTTTGGTATGTTTTAGTACGTTTAGCCCCCCATTTAGATCGATTGCACTAGGTCTCAACAGTGCCCGGAGCCTCCTTCAGCACTTAGGCACTCCGCTAATTAAACAATACACGCTCTTCGACACCACAATAGAACCCTTGCTCACCTTTTTCTATTGTCTCTATTGTTAGCTCGACTCGGCGACATCGCATTGTTACCGAGCTCGGTAGAGGCATACTCCTACGTTGTAGTTTGTTCTTTACGTATTTGCAATAGGTTTTGTAATTGCTTAATTGGTTACTCCTTATGAAAGACTAGGTATACTACCTAAATTTTCCAAAGTTTAGGTATAGTTTTGGTGGTGGGAAATCAATGGGGTAGAAACGGTCATATAACTTAACGAGATTTTTAATGATCTAACAAGCCCCGCGAACTGACACAATTACATTACCCTTTATTAGTCTGGACTGGAGTAGGTATCAATTTTATACCTAAAGTAATTAATTCACATTTCGCGAATATATATGCAAATTTCAACGTATCTATAAAGTTTCCATAGTTTAGGTATAGTTTTGGAGGTGGGAAAACGATGGGGTAGAAACGGTCATATAACTGAGATTTTTAATGATCTAACAAGCCCCGCGAACTGACATAATTACATTACCCTTTATTAGTCTGGACTGCAGTAAATAGTTATCAAATTTATACCTAAAGTAATTAATTCACATTTCGCGAATATATATGCAAATTTCAACGTATCTATATGTGTTACAGCACAATATGAAACTTCTGGTATATGTTTCAACCCCATCAATTTTAATTATTTAGTATCTATTCGTTTTCAGTTTTTGCCTAAAATTTATTATTTTATGCAAATCCAATTTTTGAAATATTATTTTATTGATTCTAGATTTGTGTTTATATATTTGTGTTGTCTTAATTGTTTTGGGTAAATTATTTTATGCAAATCCAATTTTTGAAATATTATTTTATTCATTCTAGATTATTTCTAGTCTAGATATTTGTGTTGTCTTTTTTTTTTTTGAACTCGTAAATAACTTTGGTATATGTGACAACCGACTGCTATTTATTGGTGGACAATAAACATGACTGTGTTTTGAACAAGTTTCAACCTGTAAGTATGCTGTACGTTTCCGTAAAGGAAGTTCCTATTATTTATTATAATATATAGATCTTTTGTTAATGTAGGATTCGGTGTGTGATTTATTTCATTCTTGTTTATACCAGTTAGGTGGGGCGGTGCGATGTTTAAAGACTCCTTTGGTGCTCTAATTTAAAGTCGCAATTTCTATTATTAGTTTTTTCTTGATGCTGTCGGCTTGAGAACTTTACCTTTTTTACTAGATGTCCTTTGAAGAAGGTAATAATTTACTTTTTATTCGTTTCTGAGAAATGTATAAATCAATCATCGGGTTTGAAGTGCAATTTTAATAGAAAGTAAATGCACAAAAGATCTGTCGTTTAAATTCTTTAGAATTCTTTTGATAATTTAATCTTTTGTTAGAAAACATTCCGCTGCAAACAAAAATTTACCTGTCCCCGAAATCCTGTTTAAACTCGTCGCTACCTACCTAGGTGGTCCTCTGTCCCCACCAGCCGTGACCTTTTTTTCAACACAAATTCATATAAAAAGGCTGAGGCTGGGGGCTAAATTTTAGAAACGAAGTGAGCTGCAAATTACGTGTTCAATTACGATTAAGTGAATAAATTTCTTAATTTTAACTAATCAGAGATAGAATTTGAAGGAACACTTTAAATTTCAAAGTATAAAAAACTTATAGTATCCTGATTTTTAATCTATATATATATAGCATGCAAATTGGAAATGATAATTGTGATGTTGAACTTCTTCAATTATGTGAAGACGCGGAGAAGGAATATTTTGAAGACCAAGAAATATATTATTTGTGTGAATCTCTAAGTCAACAAAAATATGAAATGTAAGTTAATCAATTTGTTTAAATATTTAATTCACTGTACATTTTTAGGGTTCCGTACCTCGAAAGGAAAAAACGGAACCCTTATAGGATCACTTTGTCCGTCTGTCTGTCTGTCTGTCTGTCTGTCTGTCTGTCTGTCTGTCTGTCTGTCTGTCTGTCTGTCTGTCAAGACCATTTTTCTCAGGAACGCGTGGAGGTATCAAGCTGAAATTTATATCAAATACTCAAGTCTATTGTTCCTTGAAGCTGTGAAAAAAATCAAACTTAAAAACTAACGCAATCAAAAGATACAGTCGTTTATGCTGCAAATTTTAGAGTTTTTCGGCACTTTCAAAACCTACGGGGTACTTCCCGTGAACTCAGAAACTTGAAATTTGGCACGAAGCAACATCATATAGCATAAACAATGGACAAATTACAAAAAGTAGACATTTTTAGTAAAATCATACAAAAAAATATTTTTTTAAATTTTAAACTTACTACCTTTTTCCTCGTAAACGCGTAAAGGTATTAAATTGAAATTCATGTCAAATACTCAACTCTATAAGACCTTTCAAATGTAGCAAAACCAAACTTGTATGTCAACGCAATCAAAAGAAATTGCAATTTAAGTCGCTTATTTTGAAACTGAGTACTCGCAAGAAACTCAAAACCTAAAGGGTACTTCCCGTAAACTCAGAAACTTGAAACTTGGCACGAAAAAACTTCATATATTACAGACAAAGGAAAAATTACGAAAAGTAGACATTTTTAGTAAAATCATACAAAAAATATTTTTTTAAATTTTAAACTTACTACCTTTTTCCTCGTAAACGCGTGGAGGTATTAAATTGAAATTCATGTTAAATACTCAAGGCTATAGGACCTTTTTGATGTAGCAAAACCAATCTTTTATGTGAACGCAATCAAAAGAAATAGCAATTTAAGTCGCATATTTTGAAACTGAGTACTCGCAAGAAACTCAAAACCTAAAGGGTACTTCCCGTAAACTCAACAACTTGAAACTTGGCACGAAGAAACTTCATATAGCACAGACAAAGGAAAAATTACGAAAAGTAGACATTTTTAGTAAAATCATACAAAACATATTTTTTGAAATTTTAAACTTACTACCCTTTTCCTCGTAAACGCGTTGAGGTATTAAATTGAAATTCATGTTAAATACTCAGGGCTATAGGACCTTTCCGATGTAGCAAAACCAAACTTTTATGTGAACGCAATCAAAAGAAATAGCAATTTAAGTCGCATATTTTGAAACTGAGTACTCGCAATAAACTCAAAACCTAAAGGGTACACTCCGTAAACTCAGAAACTTGAAACTTGGCACGAAGAAACTTCATATAGCACAGACAAAGGAAAAATTACGAAAAGTAGACATTTTTAGTAAAATCATACAAAAAATATTTTTTGAAATTTTAAACTTACTACCTTTTTCCTCGTAAACGCGTAGAGGTATTAAATTGAAATAAGTAATAAACATACTACAACTTTTGCTTGTTATAGGTTTGTACGGAACCCTCGGTGCGCGAGTCCGACTCGCACTTGGCCGGTTTTTTTTTTCTACCTTGCATCTTGTTGGGGTGGGTGATCTAAGTTAAAACCTGTTGTTACATGTTTCCTTACCTGACTTACGGATACGGAGGGGATAGTGGTATAAAAGTGGGTCCCCAGTTTTAAAATTATCTATAGCAAATTGAAGTTTCAGTGTTTTGTACCTGTGGTGTTGTGTGATTCAGTTTTGCAACATGGCATTTTATCTTGAGCCTAAATTAGAACGTAGCGAGATAGCAAGTTTTAGCAAAAAGTTAATAATCCAGAAATTTCATAGACACATCCGATTGTGGTTTATTGATGGCTTATTACCTGATTCAATTTTCGAAGATCAAGATATTAAACCATATTATACCCCATGTGAGGGTCATAGGAATCAAACACAGGATATTCATATATCAGCTACTGATGTAGTAGACGGAGTCCTACCAATGCAAGCGTATTGTTTGCATTGTAAAAAATATACAAGTTAGTATTTTGTAGTTATTATTAATCTTTGTTTCTGGTAATCATATTATAAGTAATGATGTAATTATATTATTTGTGATATTTTATTTTATTTCTTTAGATCCCAACAAGTTGGAGGCGGAATAGAAATGGCAACTACGGATCCTGTGTCTAAGGCATCAACAAAGAAGAGTCAACATTCAACTAGCAGTGATTCAGCATCAACTTCTACAACACAAGCTTGCTGTATTGACGTAAGCACAAAAAATAATGACAAAATTGAATGTTCTGTGTATCATGTGTATGTGGTAAAAAGATATTTAGCAAACCATTTGAAAAGCAATAACCACAAAAACAATGTTCTTAGTTCAGACAGCGAATTAATCAACGTTCAGCTAATTGAAAATGCATTCCGAAACAGGGTTGCTACGTACAGAATATCAAGTAATAAAAATGATTACCAACCCTTTGAAACCCCCGAATCGTTTTTAGAAAAAAATAAAGATACAATTTTCACTTTATTAAATCGATCAGTTGCAGATCATTGTGCTTTAAAAGTTAATTTTATTTTAAATGCAAATTTTTGTCAGGATACCAAACAGCTAAGAAATACATTTGATTTTCAATTAAACAATCAACTTTTTAATGTGAGCAGTGATAAAGATTTATTTTTCATATCTCTCGTAAATGAAATAACAGAGAGATTAACAAACTTTGAAAGAAAAGATAGTGGATGGAGTTTGGTAAACATAAACCACTTAGACGTTAATGTTAATAAATATAAACCATTGCATGGTTCTTCATATATTGAATTACCACGTGATATAACAAACAAAAGAGCAGTAATAAACATCAAAAACAATGATCATGAATGTTTCCGTTGGGCATTGCTTTCGGGTTTATATCCACCTAAGAAAAACAATCACGCTAATATGGTGAACTGTTATGTCAAATACAAGGAGAAATTGAAGTTTGGTGACATTCCTTTTCCTATCAAGTTTACTGATATTCAGAAATTTGAAAAGTTAAATGATTTAAGTATTAACGTGTTTGGTTTGGAGTATAATTCACAAAATAAAAATCATGATATTGTTGGTCCTTTACACATTACAAAATGTAAAAAAACAAAACATTTTAATTTGTTATATATAACAAAGGGGAATAGAGGACACTATTGTCTAATCAACAATTTATCTCGATTAGTATCCGCTCAAATAAATAAATCACAACATGCTGTTAATATACGTGATGGTTGTTTGTCAAATTTTTCATCTAATCAGAATTTAGTAGAGCATCAAAAGAACGATTGTTTTCATATATGTACCAATTTACCCTCTGAAGAGGATAAAAGGAAAGATTGGTTTGACAAAATGACTTCTTCAAGTCAACTTAATTTCAATAATTACGAGCGTAAATTACGAGTTCCTTTTGTTGTGTATGCAGATTTTGAGGCATTTTTAAGTCCTATTCAGTCAGAACAATCTAATGAACAAACCACTAAAGATAATAGTCACTCTCCAACACCTGACAGTGATAAAGATTATGGAGATGATCATGATTATGTGGATGATAAAATCAAACGTAAACGCAGACGTATAGACAAGCGTTCCTCAACCATTAACATTCAGAAACATCAAGTTTATAGTTTTGGATACTATATTAAATGTGCATATGATGACAAGTTATCAATTTATAGAACATACAAAGGGGAGAACTGTGGTTAAACGTTTATGAAATGTATTAAACATGATTTGGAGAGTATTTGTAAAAAGAATACATTTTCCAAGCCCCCTTTAGCCTTAACAACTTTAAATAAAGAACAAATTGCAAACAGCAAAGTCTGTTTCATTTGTAGTACATGTTTAAACGAGGATTCCTGCGTTTCCTATAACTGGCATACCGGTGTTTACGAAGGCGTTGCACATTCACTTTGCAATGAAAAGTACAGGCCCCAAAACTTTGTACCTGTGTTTTTTCATAACTTAAGCAACTATGACAGTCACTTTATAGTACATGGGCTTAATTTTGAAGATGGTGATATAGAACTAATCCCACAGAACAAAGAAAAATATATTTCCTTTTCCAAAATGTTAAAAGTGAATAACCGTACAGTGAAATTAAGATTCGTTGATTCCCTTAAATTCATGTCTAGTAGTCTTGAAAAATTAGCTAAAAACTTAACAACAAACCAATTCAATGAACTAAAATTAAATTTTCCAAGTGAAGAAGACTATAAGCGCTTGATACGTAAGGGTGTGTACCCATATGAATACATGACATCATTTGATAGTTTAAACCTTACCGCCCTTCCTCGTAAGGATTTATTTTATAGTTCTCTGACTAATAGCCACATTTCAGATGAAGATTATGAACATGCTGTGGGTGTGTGGAATCACTTTAATTGTCAAAATATGGGGGACTATTCAGATTTATATCTGAAAACAGATGTTTTGCTACTAACTGATGTATTTGAAAATTTTAGAAATGTATGTGTTAAAACCTACGGTTTGGATCCAGCTCATTATTACACTGCCCCAGGATTGAGTTGGGATGCTATGTTAAAAGTTACAAATATAAAACTTGAACTTTTGACGGATATTGATAAAATTGCTTTCATAGCAAAAAATATTCGAGGAAGTATATCCCAATGCAGTCACAGACATGCAAAAGCTAACAATAAATATATGTCAAACTATGAATCAAACCAACCGTCTTCTTTTCTTGTATATTTAGATGCAAATAACTTGTATGGATGGGCTATGTCTCAACCTCTTCCTACAGGTAAATTTGAATGGGTGAATGTAGAGACGAATTTTAATATTGCAGATGATGCTGATCATGGCTTTATTTTAGAAGTAGACATTGAATACCCTAAATAATTACATAATTATCATTCGGATCTACCATTCTGTCCCGAAAATGTATGTTTAGGTAATTCTAAAGCAAAAAAATTAATACCAAATCTAAACAAGAAAACAAACTATGTCATTCATTACAGAAATCTTAAACAAAATTTACAAAATGGATTAAAATTGCTTAAAATCCATAGAATATTAAAATTTGAGCAATCCCCATGGTTAAAAAGTTACATACATTTAAATACCTACATGCGATCCCAAGCATCTTCTGAATTCGAAAAAGATTTTTTCAAACTCATGAACAATTCAGTGTTTGGTAAAACTATGGAGAATGTAATGAAACGAGTAAACATCAAATTATTAAATCACTGGGAAAATCGTGGGAAATCTCAAGGAGTTCAATCTTTAATTGCGAAACCTGAATTTCATAGTTTATCTGTTTTTTCACATGATTTAGTAGCTGTTCAATTGAAAAAAACTAAAGTTTTATACAACAAACCAATTTACCTAGGTTTTTGCATTTTAGATCTTTCTAAAACTTTAATGTATCAATTTCATTACGACTATATGAAAACCAAATATCAAAATAATTTGAAATTGCTTTACACAGATACTGATAGTTTACTATATCAAATATTCACAGAGGACTTTTATGATGACATAAAATCAGATCTTCATTTATATTTTGACACTTCTGAATACCCAGAGGACAACGTGTATGGTTTCCATCTGGTAAATAAAAAGCAACTTGGAGTTTTCAAAGATGAAAACAATGGGGAAATATTTAAGGAATTTATTGGTTTGCGTTCAAAAATGTACGCCATAGATGTACAAAATAAAGAAATTAAAGCTAAAGCTAAAGGTGTCAATAAATGCATAACGGAAACGTATGATCTTGATAGTTTAAAAAAATGTTTATTTAAGAAAAAAATTAAATATGATACAATGTTACGTTTCAAATCAATAAAACACATTTTATTTACACAGAAAATTACCAAAATAACGCTTTCCCGTAATGACACGAAACGATATTTGTTAGGAAATTCTATTGATACTCTTGCGTGGGGCATTATAAAATTCCTCATGGTGTACTTTAAAATTTATTTAATTTACACAGAATATTCAATGAAATGTATTTATTTTTTGTGCAATGTGTATAATTTTTGTAAATTGTATGATTTAGTTTAGAAGTTAAAATTATCTTGTGTCAATTTTTTTTTGTTATGTGTTATTTTTAATAAATGTTCTTGATAAAAGGAGAAACTTTAAAAAAAATTGTCATTTGAAATTAATTCCTTTTCATAACAACACACTCCTCACGTTAATTCAAAATGATTCATTTTTACCATCCCTTCACCACTATTGTAGCTGGTCCGAGTGGTTGTGGAAAAACTAAATTTGTTACAAGTTTTCTTGAACATTCGAAAGAATTATGTAATGTTGAGTTTGATGAAGTGATTTGGTGTTATGATGAAATGCAACCCCTATATAATCTAGAAAATGTGATTTATAGTCAAGGAATACCTGATATGTCCATGTTTGATGGACTGAAGCCCAAATTACTTATAATAGATGATTTAATGCGGGAATCAAATGGGCGACTAGTTGATATTTTTACAAAAGGTAGTCACCACAGAAATTTAAGCCTGTTTTATATTACTCAAAATATATTTCATCAGGGTAAAGGTCAACGTGATATGTCTTTGAACATACAAGTTATACAAGATAATACAAGTTATTTAGTGTTTTTTAAGAATCCTAGAGATAAAACACAAATACGTTATTTGTCTCGTCAAGTATGCCCAGAAAACTCAAAGTTCGTTGACGAAGCTTACAAGGATGCTACTAAAAACGCTCACGGCTATCTTATGATTGATCTAAAACAAAACACAGATGACATGTGTCGTTTTAAAACTAAAATATTTCCATTTGATGGCCATTGCACAGTGTATATCCCAAAGAAAGGATTTAAATATAACAAGGATCATCAAGTTTCATTCAGTTTTAAATGTAGTGAGTAAGCACCTATAAACATTTACTGGAAGCCCTGCATTTACTTAAACCAAAATATCGCACTGCTTTGCTTAAATCGTGCGATGAAGATGAGATCAACATCATTTGTGAATGTATCTATAACGTTCTAAAGGGTAAATTCCTTTAGATAACAAAGAAAAATCTATATTAAAAAAATATAAGGAAACATTACGAAAACTAGTTTCAAAAGGCAAAAATAAGCTTAGAAAAACCGTTATTATTCAGAAAGGGGGTGCATTTTTACCAATAATTTTAGGTGCAGTTTTAAGTGCATTGGTAAACTCCTTATCTTAGATACAATGGAGAATACAAAGAAAATGTTGTTAGTAGAACCTGAATTTATTGAAAGACTTAAAAAAAGTGAAAATCAGGTGGAAAATTTATCATCCCGTCTGGATGGAGAAATGCAAACAATTCTTAGAAGAAAAATAAATGATCGTGAAAAGTGGGCATTATATTGTCAAGCACTACAACGATTTTTACATTTTGCTGAGGCAGATCGAAGACCATTTAAATTACCAATAGTGATGGATGAAGTGAACTACCTTACTAACGATAACTACAACGTTGCTTCGAAAGTTAACAAAAAGGAGGAAAATGTAAAAAAAGAGGAAAGTATCCGAAAGGAGGAATCATTTACTCAGAACTTAAGCGGAGACGCAAATTCACCTGTGCCGGAAGAAGATGTTTATGCCACACCTCCTGGTGTATCAAAGGTTCAATTACCTAAACGATATTCTCCATCCTATATTATAGATGTTATACCTAAATCGTACAGGACAAAAAGTCAGACGCTACTGCAAAACATTGTTCTGAATAGACCTAAAATTTGGTGGAAGGAGAACGGTGAAGTAGTTATAAACAGTCAGACAATACCAAATAGCAATATTCTCGATTTGGTAGGCGATGTGCTTAGACCGCTTAAACGCTCAAAACCAGTGGGATGGGAGGATTTCGCTCGTCTTTTAAATGATATAAAAGTTCCATCGTCATGTATTGGTAACCCCGAGACTTTAGAATTTATTAATAAAATTCAATCTAAACCTGAAGCTAACACTTCACAGGCTTCTATTAGCGAGCACAACCTATCAATTAAAGAAAAAAACGCATCTACTCCTCTATCTACTAAGGCAAAAACGAGGTCTCAAAAGAAAGTTGATTGGGAAAGATGGACTCCTTATTAGACATAAATAGAATATATTACGATATATCAAACCCGGCTGGATATAGTAGTTTAAATAATGTTATGAAGGAAATGAAAGGTCAAATGAATAGAGAGGAAGTGAAAAAATGGTTGCAGTCCCAAGAAGCGTACACTCTACATAAACCTGTTCATAAACGTTTCTCGCGTAACAAATACATCCTGTCAAACTACAATGAACTATGGCAAGCTGATCTAAGTGATATGCGTACCTATAGTCAATACAACGATGGGTATAAATACATTCTTTGTGTTATTGATGTATTTAGCAAATATGCATTTGCGAGAAAAAGAAGGATGCTGAAACGGTTAAAACGTGTTTTGAAAGCATATTCACGGAAGCAAATGCAACCCCTAGACATATTCAATCTGATAAGGGTACAGAATTTGTTTCAAAGATGGTGAGAGATTATTTTAAAAATAAGAACATAAATTATTATACAACTAACAACCCAGACATTAAAGCTAGCATAGTTGAAAGGTTTCAAAGAACTCTCAAAACTAAAATGTGGCGTTATTTCACTCATAAGAATACTTACAATTACACTAATATATTACAAGATCTGCTTTATTCATATAACCATAGCTATCATTCCAGCATAAAAATGCGTCCAGTTGATGTTAACTCTAGTAATATAAGGACTGTTTGGTGTAACTTATATGAAAGAAAAAATGATAAACAACCTTCTTTAGAAAATGCAAGGCTAAATGTAGGTGACCATGTTAGGATAACTAAATATAAACATATATTCCAAAAGGGTTATGAAACCAATTGGAGTGATGAAATATTTGTGATTGAATCAGTTATCAATAGGTCTCCGTGGGTTGTTTATACTTTAAAAGATTTGGAAGGTGAACCAATAATTGGTACATTTTATTCTAAAGAATTACAAAAAGTAACTCACCACCCCTCCATCAAATATAAAATTGATAAAATAATACGCTCGCGCCGTATTGGTGGCAGAAAGGAAGTGTTCGTGAAGTGGCGAGGTTATCCTAATAAATTTAATTCCTGGATACCGTCATCAAGTTTAGAAATAATATGAGTGAAAACAGTTTTTACTTAACTTTGTTGAGCAATAGCTCATCGGAATATTACAATGATAATACAACTGCGCACTTTTTAACAAAATTACCTAAAACCATTAAATTGGAAGGAGAATGGGTCGTGGGTTTAGTAGAATTTCAATACCCATGCTCCATGTACAATGTTCAAGAACATGAAAATACCATTTATATTAAAAAGAAAGTTCGAGGACCTGCAGACAAGACGGATAAAATCGTTGATTCAAAAACTCACATACCAGCTACTTCGTATGATAGTCTTGATCATTTTCTTGATGCATTAAATGAAAACCCACAGCTAAAAAGCAAAGTTAAGTTTAGATATGATAAAATTACAAAAATGGTGGGGATATCAACAGATAAAGTAATAGTCTCAGTCACAACAACACCCATATTAAGTCTACAATTAGGATTTCGACCAAGATCAAATTTAAAAGAAATGTCAATTGGAAAACATCCTGCAAATTTATACTTAGGTTTACCCTCACAAATATTTGTTTATACTGATATCATTCATCCACAAGTGGTGGGAGATGTAATTACATCATTACTGAGAATAATACCGTTAGACCCAACTAAATTTATCTATGGTGCTTACAAAACACATATTTTCTCACCTGCTCACTATGTACCCGTATTACGAAGAGAATTCGATACTATAGAAATAGATATAAGGACAACTACTGGAGCTAGAATACCACTCCAGTTTGGATCTTCTTGCGTGAAGCTACACTTTCAACGGGTAAAATGAATTATAAAAGATCATCTACGTCTTGCCCATATGAACATTACTATTCACACCAAGCTGGTACGGGTATAGGAATAGTTTATAAAGGGGTACCATATCAACGAGGACATGGGATCGGGAGTTTCTTGGGTGGTCTTTTTAGGTCTGTGCTACCATTATTATCTAGTGGTCTTAAAACAGTGGGAAAAGAAACTTTAGATGCAGGAATCGGTCTTTTATCCGATATGGTAAATTCACGACCAATGGATAGTTCTATTAGATCTCGGTTCAATGAAGCAAGCGCCAACTTAAAAAGAAAAGCAGATGAAAAAATTGATTCTTTGATGTCGGGGTCTGAGTATAAAACGTCCACAAAAAGACGTGGACCATTCATTAACTTAAAAGCATCGCACCGAAGAGGAGGTAAAAAATATAGGAAAAACAATATTGAAGATATATTTTCAAACTAAAAAATGTCATTCTTACATAGTCATTCTTGTGAGTGTGCCAAATCTGAGTTAGACTTATTTGCTTTACCATCAACTCAAACAAGCATTGAAAGTGGCCAGTGGATTCATTACAAACCAATTTCATCTCTAAGTGACGATGGTCCTATTGAGTTTCAAGTTCCTGGGTCAGGTGATGACTACATTGATCTATCACACACTTTGTTGCATATAAATGCCAAAATATTGAATCAAGATGGTACAAAAATAAAACCTGATGCAAATGTTGCACCGGTAAACAATTGGTTACATTCCCTGTTTAGCCAACTAGACATTTATTTAAATCAGAAGCTTATATCACCTCCAAACAACACTTATGCTTACCGAGCCTACATGGAAAATCTGCTTAATTATGGTTCAGCAGCCAAAAAATCTCATCTGACTTGTGGATTGTGGTATGAAGATACCCCCAACTATATGGACGCCGTTGACTCGACTAATAAAGGGTTTCACGAAAGAATGGACTTTGTTAAGGAAAGCAAGGAAGTTGAAATGATTGGTCATTTACATGGTGATATGTTTAACCAGGAGAAATTTCTAATTAATGGTGTAGAAATGAGAGTTAAATTAGTCCGTTCGAAAGAAACATTTAATTTAATTTGTCATAAGGATGGTAAATTTAAAGTACAAATAACAGATGCCAGTCTCATTATCAGAAGAGCAAGAATAAATCCTAGTGTATTGTTAGCTCATCAAAAAGTATTAGCATCAACAACTGCGAAATAACCGATAACAAGGGCAGAAGTTAAGGTTCTGACATTACCCGCAGGTATACAAGGTAAAACGTTGGATAATATATTTCTCGGGCAAGTCCCTCAAAGATGTATTATTGGATTCGTTTCAAACTCTGGGTTTAATGGTAATTTAGCTATAAATCCCTTCAATTTTCAACATTTTCATATGAATTCATTTAGTTTGTACGTAGATGGTCATGAAATTCCTTCTAAAACTTTGCAACCCTCATTTAACTCTCCGGGTTTAATAGCAACTGCATATCATACTTTGTTTTCTGGAACTGGTATTCATTTCCATAACGAAGGTAATGCTATAAGCAGATCAAACTATGTGGGTGGTTATTCTTTATTATGTTTCGATTTGACTCCTGATTTATCTGCAAGTTCAACTTCACACTGGAATCTTGTAAGACACGGAAGTGTTCGAATCGAAGTTCGTTTTGATTCAGCTTTAAGTACTACTATCAACTGTATTGTGTATGCTGAATTTGATAACATAATTGAAATAAATAAAAATCGTGATATCACTGTAGATTATAATAGTTAGTAATTAAATAAATACAATGCATTCACTCAATTTTATCATTACCACTTGAACATTGTCTGTAAAACCACCAGTGTTTACTTTTTTAGATTAATTATTATTATGGATTCGAATGAAATACAATTTTGTATGAATAAAATAAACCCGAGGTTTAAGTCAAATGTTTTTGCTGCAAACCGGATTCCTGTTTGGGTTAATCTACCTACTTTTATTATAAGCAATCTGGATCCTGATTCAAAGCCCGGTTCTCATTGGATTGCAATGCACATTGATGTGAATGGATATGGTGAATACTTTGACTCTTTTGGTCGAAAGCCTACTGGTTATCACAGGTTATTTTTAAATAGAAACTCTAAGAGGTGGTTTTATAACCATCAATCACTTCAGAATTATTTTACTTCAGTTTGTGGAGAATACTGTTTAGTTTATCTTTATTTTAAGCTTCAAGGGAAAAAAATGTCTGAGTTTTTATGTCTGTTTTCTGATAATTCTTTGTGTAATGATTTAGTTTTAAGGAATATGTTTAAATCAGTTTTTGTGAATTAAAACAATGTGTTATGAAAATAAACTGGGTTTTATTTTATTTCTTACAACTATAATTACAAAATATTCCTACTACCTAAGACAAATGCAGTGACGGAGAAAGAAACACAAAATAAGCAGTTAAAACTACATCTAATATTAAACATGTTCAATAAATGAGTAATAACATTAATATACAATAAAACAAAAAAGAAAGTAAACATTTTTTATAAGTGAAAAAATAAAGGAACTTATTCTAGTTATAAATAAAGCACTGATTAAAACTATTTTTATCACCCTTATCAGTCTCTATAAAATATTTTACACATTTGGTTTTAGATGATAGTTCTTTCGTTATATTAAATATAACATCCCGAGCACTTTGTTCATGTGAGTCACCTTCGTTAGCATAATATTTAACACGATAGTCACAGTGTTTCCAGTGGTTCAGAGGTCCAACGTTTCGTATTTTATTCATGTCGTATACTTCGATCTTTATGAGGTGTGATGCATATGCCCCATCGTCCTGACCCGAAGTGAGATATGAAACACCGTCTTCTTCTTTTTTGGAGACCGTTGAAGATTTCTTATACACTTTTGTCTTCTTCTTAGGCCTTTCAAAAAAGCCATCAATATTATTTGATTGACGCTTCTTCGCAATAGCTTGCTTCACTTTGAAAGCCAGCGTCCCCTCTTCATCACTTGCTTCGTCTTCATTTTCATCAACGTAAAAGTTTTTGAAAGTGTTGTCGGAAAACTGAAACAAAATTCATAATTAATATTAAAGACTTAAAACATACACACAACACATAAATTTTTTAATGCAATAATTATAGAGTAATACTATTTAAATACTTACATCCATTATGAATAGTCTTCGTTAAAACTTCAAAGCGTAGAAACTGAGAGCTCTTAACTGAACTGGAGATCCGAAGGTACTATATAAAGTTACCCACAGCCTCAGCCTTTTTATATGAATTTGTGTTGAAAAAAAGGTCACGGCTGGTGGGGACAGAGGACCACCTAGGTAGGTAGCGACGAGTTTAAACAGGATTTCGGGGACAGGTAAATTTTTGTTTGCAGCGGAATGTTTTCTAACAAAAGATTAAATTATCAAAAGAATTCTAAAGAATTTAAACGACAGATCTTTTGTGCATTTACTTTCTATTAAAATTGCGTGTGACTTCAAACCCGATGATTGATTTATACATTTCTCAGAAAAGAATAAAAAGTAAATTATTACCTTCTTCAAAGGACATCTAGTAAAAAAGGTAAAGTTCTCAAGCCGACAGCATCAAGAAAAAACTAATAATAGAAATTGCGACTTTAAATTAGAGCACCAAAGGAGTCTTTAAACATCGCACCGCCCCACCTAACTGGTATAAACAAGAATGAAATAAATCACACACCGAATCCTACATTAACAAAAGATCTATATATTATAATAAATAATGGGAACTTCCTTTACGGAAACGTACAGCATACTTACAGGTTGAAACTTGTTCAAAACACAGTCATGTTTATTGTCCACCAATAAATAGCAGTCGGTTGTCACATATACCAAAGTTATTTACGAGTTCAAAAAAAAAAATAAGACAACACAAATATCTAGACTAGAAATAATCTAGAATGAATAAAATAATATTTCAAAAATTGGATTTGCATAAAATAATTTACCCAAAAAAATTAAGACACCACAAATATATAAACTTCATCAAATTTCATCACCTTTCATCACTTCCTGCCTTAGATTTCTCTTCTTTCTATTTTAGCCATTTCTGTGAGAGTGATGTTAGGAAGGGTATATTGAATATCACTTCTAACGCCGTTGGTGTTGACTGTGTTAGCCGAAATATGATACTCCCTCTCCTTGATTTGTTTGTTCCTATTATCACCGGTATTCTGAATTTTTCCATTTCATCAAGTACTTTTCCCAGTCTGTGGAAGGATGCCAATATTATTCCTTTACCCAAAAAATCCAACCCCAGTTCCTTCTCTGACTATCGCCCCATCTCCATTCTTCCTTTCCTATCCAAAGTCCTCGAACGGCTAGTGCATCAGCAACTAACTTCCTTCCTGAATAGAAATGACCTCCTAAACCCATTTCAATCTGGTTTTCGTCCGGGCCATAGTACTACCTCGGCTCTTGTCAAGGTTACCGATGACATCCGTTTGGGTATGAATGACCAGAAGCTTACAGTTCTTGCACTTCTAGATTTCAGTAATGCCTTTAACACGGTCGATTTTGACATTTTGCTCGCGTTCTTACGGTCTCTTAACATATCGGCTGCAGCGATTGACTGGTTCCGTAGCTATTTGGTTGGTCGTCGGCAAAGAATTAAACTAGATTCTTCGTGTTCTTCCTGGTGCAGCACATCAGCTGGTGTTCCACAGGGTGGTGTGCTGTCTCCTCTTTTATTTTCTATCTTCATTAATTCCATAACTATTGATCTCTCCTCTTCGTATCACCTCTATGCCGACGACCTTCAAATATATTCGCAGGGTATGCATAGCGATCTCAATTCAGTTATAGAAGCCACGAATCTTGATCTGCTCCGCATATCAAATTGGAGTCAAAATTACGGTTTAAAAGTAAACCCCCTAAAGTCACAGGTAATTGTGATGGGTAGCGCTAAACAAATCTCCAAAATTGACTTTCTCAGGCTCCCTCCGATAGTCTTCGATGGTATCCAAATTCCTTTTTCCAACCAAGTGAAAAATCTTGGCGTAATCATGGATCGTTGTCTATCATGGGTGCCTCAGGTGAGTGAAGTGAGCAGGAAGATGTTTGCTGCCATAGGGTCTCTCAGACGTCTCCGGAATTTCCTGCCAAATGCTACTAAAATTGCGCTTGCTCAGTCGTTACGTCTCCCCATTCTTGATTATGCAGATATCTCCTATTTAGACCTAACCGAGGAGCAACTTAATAAGCTTGAGCGTATTCAAAATGCCTGCATTCGGTTCATTTTCGGATTACGCAAATTCGACCATGTTTCTAGTTTTCGTTCTCAACTCAAATGGCTCCCTATCCGTCACCGCCGTAACTCTCACATACTTTCTTTACTCTTTTCTATACTTTTTAACCCTGCAACTCCCCGCTACCTCAAAGAGCGTTTCTCTTATCTTAATTCTATTAGATCCTCTCAAAAATTGCTCCTAAAAGTGCCATCTTCATCTTCCAAATTTTATAATTGCTCATTTACGTTCCAGGCCATTCGTTTGTGGAATTCTCTCCCTCTCAACATTAAACGCGCGCAATCTATTGGTAGCTTTAAATCGCAACTTAAGGAATACTATTTATCTCTTCCTTAGGTTTTTAAGTTGACACTGTTGTTTCTTATTGTGTGTATTATATATGTATATATGTACGTATATGTATGTTTATTTTGTATTTATTTAAGTTTGTATATTCATATGAATGTGCTGTGTTATCTATTTCGTCTCTTTTGTTTCTATGCACCACCTACTGCTTATTGTTTTTCTCTAGTCTCCACTACCCAAAGGTTGTCTGGAAGAAATCGCTCATTAGCGATAAGACCGCCTGTTGTTACCTCTACCTAAATTTATCTAATTGTAAAATTTGTGCTTGTAACTGTATGAGGTGTGCAATAAAGAGTATTTATTATTATTATTATTATAAACACAAATCTAGAATCAATAAAATAATATTTAAAAAATTGGATTTGCATAAAATAATAAATTTTAGGCAAAAACTGAAAACGAATAGATACTAAATAATTAAAATTGATGGGGTTGAAACATATACCAGAAGTTTCATATTGTGCTGTAACACATATAGATACGTTGAAATTTGCATATATATTCGCGAAATGTGAATTAATTACTTTAGATATAAATTTGATACCTACTCCAGTCCAGACTAATAAAGGGTAATGTAATTGTGTCAGTTCGCGGGGCTTGTTAGATCATTAAAAATCTCGTTAAGTTATATGACCGTTTCTACCCCATCGTTTTCCCACCACCAAAACTATACCTAAACTATGGAAACTTTATAGATACGTTGAAATTTGCATATATATTCGCGAAATGTGAATTAATTACTTTAGGTATAAAATTGATACCTACTCCAGTCCAGACTAATAAAGGGTAATGTAATTGTGTCAGTTCGCGGGGCTTGTTAGATCATTAAAAATCTCGTTAAGTTATATGACCGTTTCTACCCCATTGATTTCCCACCACCAAAACTATACCTAAACTTTGGAAAATTTAGGTAGTATACCTAGCCTTTCATAAGGAGTAACCAATTAAGCAATTATAAAACCTATTGCAAATACGTAAAGAACAAACTACAACGTAGGAGTATGCCTCTACCGAGCTCGGTAACAATGCGATGTCGCCGAGTCGAGCTAACAATAGAGACAATAGAAAAAGGTGAGCAAGGGTTCTATTGTGGTGTCGAAGAGCGTGTATTGTTTAATTAGCGGAGTGCCTAAGTGCTGAAGGAGGCTCCGGGCACTGTTGAGACCTAGTGCAATCGATCTAAATGGGGGGCTAAACGTACTAAAACATACCAAACTTTTTTTTTTTTTTTTTTTAGGTTTCATAGCCCCGAAAAACCACCATAATCCCGAAAAACCATTGTTTTGGTGGTGGGAAATCCATGTGGTAGAAACGGTGAATCTATACTACTAAAGATACTCCGTGGGTTAGGCAGAGACCCATTCGGCCATAATTGTAAAGCATTGCTCTGTTAAAAAAGCAGTGTGTCTGTGTGTGTGTTGTTATTAAATTGTTTCTAAACATATTTTAATCGACTTTTAAATTATTCAAATTACATATTATTTTTAATCATTAACAAAAATGAAAAGATTAACGTCAGTACTTCAAAGGTAAAACTCATTCACACGCATAGCTTTTTAAATTATATATGTCGTCGAGGACCGCCGAGGGCAGGGCTGTAAGGTGGTTTGGAACTCAAAAAACTGACACTATCAGTATAAACTAGCCTATAGCACATTACGCACGGACGCACGGTAATGAAATAAAACATATACACTGGTTTAACAACTGTATTGAAATCAAATCTTTTTAAAACCGTATTATGGGAAGGGCAATAAACTACTACTGGTTCGGAAAGGAGCCCCAACTGAAAAGAACCAGCGTAAGAAACTCAGCCTATGTGTGCTTGTAGTACGGCACAATAGCTGAAATTTGTCTATGGTCTCAAAAATACAGCTACCATAAACAAATTTCCGTGTTAATTGACAAATTTCAGCTAGTGTGCTGAATTCCGCTCTAATGTGTGGCGCCCCTTAAGTGAAATATACTTGTAGATGCTTGAAATAAGGATATTCCTGTTTAGAAATTAATTCGTTCCTTTATTTTCACCATACATTTTATGTAGCATTTTAATTTTGTATGGATCATTATTTATTATAAGGTACGGTATAGACACTTATCCCCTTAAATAGGCACTTTTAATTTCTGACTCTGGTATCACTGTACCTAACAGATAAGTTTTAGTGATGGGACAGCACAAAAATAAATGTCGATATTAACATTAGCAGTATGTTATACTTTTTATTTATAATAGAAATTGAAGAAGAGATAATAGAAAAAGAAACACAAATTGGAAACAGATGCCCATTACAATCAAAATATCAACTGCGAAGGACTCTGGAACATCACGATGTCGCTAGTGACTGATTCATCTGATTCATCGTTCATTACAGTGAAAAATTCACTGAGGTGGATAGAGGAACGTCTAGTGTAATTGGAAGTACGTTGGAACGGTAATCTAAACACGTGGGTTCGAATCCCGTGATGTTCCAGAGTTCTTTGCAGTTCAATGTTTTATTGTGATAGTTATTTGTTTCCAATTTGTAGTATTTTCCACTAAATTTAAAAGCAAATACACATCAAAATATTAAATTGATAATATAAAAGTTATTCTAAATCAGCTTGCAAGATTTGTCCTGAACAAATAAACAAACTAACTTACGTAGAATACTAACTACATTGTAAGTAATATGCTGGTAGAAAAACTTGATATTTAATAACAACTTAACATTATAATTTTATAAATAGCTAAACCTTATACTTGGTAAAGAAACAAATATATATAACTAACCTACGATCAATGTTTCTCTGCGTCAGTAGGAAACACCTTAGACAACCCTGGGTGGTGCTAAAAGAGTTACAAACTTGGCAGCTCTACTGTCCTACCTGGACCTCGCAGCACTCACTGGATTTTCTTCATCATCTACTTTCCCACTACCCTAGGGAAGAAATGCCTATCTATCCAGTGACATGTAGGCATACGATAAATAAATCTACGATAAAATGTGACATTTTTAAGTCAAAGGCGAATTTTTAAGTCATTAGCGGTTGTCAATAAGGCGTAACTATAAAAAATCATTTAGAAATTAACAACCGACAATGATGTACCTTTGACTTGAAAACGTCACAAATATCGATACTTAAGTATATTATTATCGACGCGTTCCTCGCACTGTGTACGTTTACTTAAAGATGACATTATCTCGTTCACGGACAGGTTGCTTGTGTCTGTGTTTATACTTGTGTGAGTATATTTTATGCTAATGTTTGATAATTTTATCGTGTGCGTGTGTAGCGACGTCAATGGAAAATGCATTAGTGTTAACAGTATTTGTGTGCGTTTCCTCGTCCCCCGCGCCGAAATTGGCAGACTTTTTCTGATAGAAATTAGCCAAGGCTATAGCTCTATATCCACTTGGTGTACGCATCCACCACAATAAGAAAGTAGTGGTTCATGAACGGTCCTGCATAATCTATGTGTATTCGGTTCCATGGTTCTTTCGGGTATTCCCAATTATGTACTGGTACCTTGGTAGGGTTTTTCTGCAACAAACAACATATTTTGCATTTTTTTACCATATTCTCAATGTCTGTATCAATATGCTTCCACCAAATATAGCTTCTGGCTAAGGCTTTCATTTTTACAATGCCTGTATGGGCTGTATGTAATTCTTCTAATAACTGAGACTGTAGTTTCTGAGGAACCACAACTCTAATGCAATAGAAAATGCATCCATTTTGCGGAGAGAATTCATGGAGTCGGTTAGGGTCATCTGTACCCGATTGTATGTCCATATACAGCTTTCGTAGTTCTGTGTCTTTCATTGTAGCGTCCTTTATTTCTTGTAGAGTTATTGGTATCTCGGTAATCTGGTTTAGATAAAGCGCATCATCATATGTGAGAGTATCTTTTCCTGTATCTGTTGGATTTGGTATTCTTGAGAAGTAATCGGCATTTGCATGTTCAGTCGTCTTTCTCAACTTTATGTTATAATCAAAACCAGCTAAAAAATTAGCGTAGTGTACTAAGCGAATAGCGGTAGTTGCTTTTTCTGGGTGTAATATTCGTGCCAATGGTTGGCTGTCAATTATCAATGTAATTTTGCGTCCATAACAGTATTGGAAAAAATTCTTAAATCCCCATATCAGCGCTGCCGCTTCTTTATCGAGCTGGCTGTACCCTTTTTCAGCTTTAGACAGGGATCTCGACGCAAAAGCAATCGGTCTTTCAGTCTTGTCCGGCATAATGTGCGATAACACGGCTCCGGATCCTGTAGGTGAAGCATCTGTGGCAAGTGTCACTTGTAACTTTGCGTGAAATGGTATTAGTACTTTGTCTCCACATATCTCTTCTTTTAATTCTTCAAAAATCTTTTCACATTCTTTTGACCATGTAAATTTAGTACCTTTTTGTAACAGTTTGTAAAGCGGATTTAATCTCGACGCAAGATTTGGAATGAATTGTTGGTAATAATTGATCATCCCCAGAAATGTCCGTAGCGATGATACATCTGTAGGTTGTGTACTATTCTTAATGTCATTTACTTTATCTTGCATTGGGTGTAGACCTTTTTCGTTAATTGTATGTCCCAAGTATGCAATAGACTTTTTGAAAAATTGGCATTTTTCTTTATTGACATGTAATCCACATTCCTGTAATTTATGAAATACTGCTTTGATCCTCTGTAAAAGTTCAGTGTATGTGCGTCCTTGTATAGCAATATCGTCGAAAAAACAAGCTGTACCTTTCATTCCTTGTAGGGTTTGGTCCATGTATCGTTGCCAGATGTTCGGTGCAATTTTTACCCCAAACATTAACCTCTTCACTATGTAGGTGCCTTTACATGTACTAATAGTTTGCATTGCGGCTGTTTCTTCATTTGTCGTCATATGTAAGTATGGTTGATTTATGTCAAGTGTGCAGAAGTATTTTCCGCCGCTAAGTTTCGAAAATATTTCTTCTACTCTTGGAATCGGGTAGTTGTCATCTTCCAAATTTTTATTCATTGTAGCTCTGTAGTCTGCACATAGGCGTATCTTTCCGGTTGGTTTTATTACAGGAACTACAGGTGTGCCCCATTGGGAATAAGTAACTTTTTCTATAATTCCTTCTTCTTCTAGTCGGTCTATTTCCGCTTCCACCTTATCTCTGATAGCGAATGGTACTGGCCGTGGTTTCAAAAATATCGGTGCAGACCCTTCTTTTAATTTGAATGCCGCTTGATAATTATTAATTTCTCCGACTTTTTTTGAAAATAGTTCTTCATGATCTTGTATTAATTTGTTTAAGTTATCTTTAAAATCTTCCTCTGTAATGTCTTTTTCTTCCGTAATTTTTTTTATATCGAAATATATACCTAGGGCTCTTAACCATTCTCGTCCGCTCACTGTATCTACATCTCTATCTATTACAAATATTCTTCCCGTAATTTTTTTGTGCATGTATAATATATTCAGTTTGCAGATTCCTATAGGATAAACTAATTCTTTAGTAAATGTTCGAAGTTTTACGTGTGTTTTTTGTAATTTTATATTTTCAAAATTTCTCTTATAGTATGCTTTAGAGCATGTAGTAACAGCTGCTCCTGTATCCATTTCTATGGTCAGCATTTTCCCATTTATTTGTAATGTCATGTTAAATTTATCACTCGATGAAATATCATGCATTTGTATTTCTTTAATTTCATAAATTTCTTCCTTACTTTCGTTGGACGACCCGTAACTCTCCATTCCTAGTTGTTTTTGGTCCTTGAAACAAACTGACTGTACTTGGCGTAGCATCTCTTGCAGTATAATTTATTTTTCAGCTTACATTGCGTAGCTTTATGGTTATCTTTACCACATCGAAAACAAGTTATTTGTATATTCTCCTTCGTATTATTATATGTATTCTTATTTTCGTTATAAGTACTTGTATTCCCAGTGTCCGTTTTGTTACTGTACTTCTTCTTTATCGATAATTTATTTATGTTGGATTCTATCTCTTGTCCCATTTCTACGGTTTCAGATTTTGATGTTTCTATAGCCAAAGCGATCCTTATTATATCATCGAACTTTGTATCGGGAGATTCGTGCAGTAATTTTTCTTTAATTTCAGAGTTTCGTAGGCCGCGTATGAACTGAACACGTAGATGTGTATCGAATGTAGTTTTCTGGCAGTGATAGCAAACAAAATTGCATTTACCTCCTATTTCTTTCAGTCCGGCTATATAATTGGCTATACTTTCACCTTCATGTTGTACTCGTAGACAAAATTTGTGTTGTTGTGCTATTTCACCGGGTTCGGGTGCAACTACAATATGGTTTTTCAGTATTTTAATTAAATCGTCGTAAGGTTTGGATTCCGGTGTATTTGGTGAAGTTATGTTTTTCAACATTTGATAGTACTTCGGTCCAATGCAATTTAAGAAGATTTGTAGTTTTGTATTTGAATCTGTAACGCCTTTTAACGTTATGTAGTTTTGGAGCCGTTGTAAATAACTCTCAAAAGATTCGTGTAATTCATCGTATGGTTGGAGTGTAATTCCGCTGACCGGCTTTGTATTTACGGCCTGATTAAGTAATGTGTTTTGTAAAATTAATTGCTGGTTTTGCATACCTTTCATAGTCTCCATCATCTCACTGAGAACTTCAGTTAGCTTCTCCATTGTAAAGGTGGGTCCACACTTGTGACATGACGCCGGACCGGACCACGTGGCATAGCTACAGGACATGTTACGCTAAATGTGGACGATCTAGGTTGTGCTGACACGGTCACAAACCGTGTACGATGAAATGATACAAGTGTAGACGCGTGGTATCGAACTAGACTGCGTGGCATGGCATCGCTACAAGAGTCGGTCGGAGTGGTCGGAAACTTAGCGGCGGAAAATACTTCTGCACACTTGACATAAATCAACCATACTTACATATGACGACAAATGAAGAAACAGCCGCAATGCAAACTATTAGTACATGTAAAGGCACCTACATAGTGAAGAGGTTAATGTTTGGGGTAAAAATTGCACCGAACATCTGGCAACGATACATGGACCAAACCCTACAAGGAATGAAAGGTACAGCTTGTTTTTTCGACGATATTGCTATACAAGGACGCACATACACTGAACTTTTACAGAGGATCAAAGCAGTATTTCATAAATTACAGGAATGTGGATTACATGTCAATAAAGAAAAATGCCAATTTTTCAAAAAGTCTATTGCATACTTGGGACATACAATTAACGAAAAAGGTCTACACCCAATGCAAGATAAAGTAAATGACATTAAGAATAGTACACAACCTACAGATGTATCATCGCTACGGACATTTCTGGGGATGATCAATTACTACCAACAATTCATTCCAAATCTTGCGTCGAGATTAAATCCGCTTTACAAACTGTTACAAAAAGGTACTAAATTTACATGGTCAAAAGAATGTGAAAAGATTTTTGAAGAATTAAAAGAAGAGATATGTGGAGACAAAGTACTAATACCATTTCACGCAAAGTTACAAGTGACACTTGCCACAGATGCTTCACCTACAGGATCCGGAGCCGTGTTATCGCACATTATGCCGGACAAGACTGAAAGACCGATTGCTTTTGCGTCGAGATCCCTGTCTAAAGCTGAAAAAGGGTACAGCCAGCTCGATAAAGAAGCGGCAGCGCTGATATGGGGATTTAAGAATTTTTTCCAATACTGTTATGGACGCAAAATTACATTGATAATTGACAGCCAACCATTGGCACGAATATTACACCCAGAAAAAGCAACTACCGCTATTCGCTTAGTACACTACGCTAATTTTTTAGCTGGTTTTGATTATAACATAAAGTTGAGAAAGACGACTGAACATGCAAATGCCGATTACTTCTCAAGAATACCAAATCCAACAGATACAGGAAAAGATACTCTCACATATGATGATGCGCTTTATCTAAACCAGATTACCGAGATACCAATAACTCTACAAGAAATAAAGGACGCTACAATGAAAGACACAAAACTACGAAAGCTGTATATGGACATACAATCGGGTACAGATGACCCTAACCGACTCCATGAATTCTCTCCGCAAAATGGATGCATTTTCTATGGCATTAGAGTTGTGGTTCCTCAGAAACTACAGTCTCAGTTATTAGAAGAATTACATACAGCCCATACAGGCATTGTAAAAATGAAAGCCTTAGTCAGAAGCTATATTTGGTGGAAGCATATTGATACAGACATTGAGAATATGGTAAAAAAATGCAAAATATGTTGTTTGTTGCAGAAAAACCCTACCAAGGTACCAGTACATAATTGGGAATACCCGAAAGAACCATGGAACCGAATACACGTTACATAGATTATGCAGGACCGTTCATGAACCACTACTTTCTTATTGTGGTGGATGCGTACACCAAGTGGTTAGAAGTAATACCAACAAATTCAATTACAACTACAACAACAATAAATATTCTTAAGAAGATATACACTACTTTTGGTCTACCAATTACGCAAGTATCAGATAATGGTCGACAGTTCCGATCAGAAGAAATGCAGAGATTTCTGAAAGCAAATGGAATCCAGGCTAAATTTACAGCTCCATTTCACCCATCGACAAACGGCCAGGCAGAAAGATACGTTCAGACCGTAAAACGTAAATTAAGGGCAATGGAAAATGAAGGGGGTACGCTACAAGACAAGTTACATAAATTCCTAATGATGTACAGAAAAACACCAAACAGTGCTACGGGTTTGAGTCCAGCAGAAATGATGTTTTTAAGATTATATAGAACAAGGATAGACTTAGTTAAAAGGGGGACAGCAATAAGAATAGAAAATGATAATGACGACAAGATTGTTAACACGGAATTCAAAAGAGGTGATAAGATTCAAATAAGAATGTACGACAGCAACAAATGGAAATTCGGAAAGATTACAGAAAGAAAAGGTAAGCTACACTATGAGGTAATGGTAGAAGGAAGATTACACCAAAGACATATAGACCAAATAAGGAAGACATCATGCAGTGGTGATATACCCTACGTCTATCTACCTAGGCCAAGCTCGCCAAAAGAAACGATTACACCAATTCAACAAAATGTAGAGTCAAGTGTACCCCTCAGCCCTGAAAGAGTAAATGATACACAGAACGTGCCAAGCCCGAGAAAAAGGCAAAGTTTCTTACCTGACTCAGAAAACATACCCATACATTTGGATGCTCAATCAGAAGCAGAATGTCGTGAGCCTCCTGCGGTGATGGAACCTACATTGCCATCGGAAATTGAAAATCCTCCTCCAGAGAGCATGTTGCGCCGTAGTACAAGGAATAGAAGAGCTCCTGTGCGTTTAGACCTCTAGCCTAACCTTGAATTCAATGACGAGGGAGAGTGTTAGACCTCCATGTAGGGTTGCCAGACGGTCGGGATTTGGCGGGATTCTCCCGAATTTTTGTATGTCCTCCCGACTCCCGACAAACTAAAATATCTCCCGGAAAAACAACTTCATTAAAAAAAAATACAAATGCGTTTATTTCATTACTTTTTTTACAGTTCTTCTTAAGGTATCGAAACAATAATTAAGTTAGTTCCGAATTCCCGGGGCATGTGTTTCGTGCTATCCATTCCAGTCAGCAATTCTTATGTATTGTGAAAGAATGTTTAGTTTACTGAACAATATACACCGTGGGCCCTTATAACTAGAAAGATTTTAACAGTGTATTCCTGATCATATTTAGATTACACACAAAAAATTACACTTTTTATTATAAATTAGCACAAAACGCCTTTCTGATGGCGTTGTTGCCTCTATTGGGCATAGTTTACACGTCCTTATTGACAGATATCAAAGTGACAAGGAAAACTATGCAGAAACTAAATTTTTCCCAAAAAAAATGTACCAATTTGTTTTACGGCGATAATTTTATTAAAAACATTTACTTTTCACGTGCAATAAACATTCAAAAAATAGAAAAAGAAACGAAAAAAAAAATATTTTTTTTTGGCGAAATTTACCCTAAAGTCACATAATATTTTTTCCTTCTTTTGGTCTCAGAAATTCGTGGTTAAGATCTGTCGGGTTATACGCGCCCACGGTGTATACAAAAAAACCGGCCAAGTGCGTGTCGGACCACGCATAATGGAGGGTTCAATTCACCGCACGCACCTTCAATGGAATAAGAACCAAACTAATACCAAAAGTTCGTATCTGATGCCTATGGAAGAAGTTTTTGAAGATAACTCAAAAATAGCTAAAACGATAATGTTCAAAAAAATTTTCATGGAAAGTATGTGATGAGTTGCATCTCCTCAATTTTTTTCATATTTTTTGGACTTACGGTTCAAAAGTTAAAGACAATTTTTCTGACTTTCGAAGCGATTATTTCTTAAAATATTCACTTACATAATTACAAAATGTTCAAAGAAACATCTATGTCATTTTTAAAGACCGATTGATGTACAACATGTTGATATATGGTTTAAAAAATATTTTTTAATATAGTTATATGTATGGAGCGCCACATAATACTTTTTTCTGCAATTTAACTACATAACTAAATAGAGGCATAAAAAATACACCTTATGCCTAAAGTTTATTAAGATACGTCTTATAGTTTTCGAGTAAAATGGACATACTGTGACATACGGACAGACGGACGGACGGACGGACAGACGGACATGACGAAGCTATAAGGGTTCCGTTTTTGCCATTTTGCTACGGAACCCTAAAACCGAACGTGCATGGAATTAATAAAAGCAGAGTTAATAATTCGACTCAATTTTGAGGAAAATTGTTTGAATTTCGAGTCTTCTATAAAAAGTGAAAAAGAACAAAATGTAGTTAAATCTGTGAAAAGCAACACAAAATACATGTGGCAAGCTAAAAATAAATTAGGTACTTTTTATAATTTGTTAAATACTCGTATTGTAATTTTTTAGGATTCCGTTCGCAGCCAAAGTGGCAAAAACATGTCCTTCTGTCTATCCGTCCGTATGTTATCAAGGGGTATGTTTTGTATGCCGCTACTTCGTTTTGTAGTAAAGGGGGCACTAAATGTAACTAAATATCAACTTTTTTTCACAAATATCAACTTGTTGCACATCAATCGATAGGGCTTTCAAAATAACTTTGGGGTTTTCTAAAACATTTTTTTATTATGTAAAAAAATATATCCCCTCAACTCTAACGTTTGTATCGTTAGTCCAAAAAAAATCAAGAAAAAAGATACATCTTTCTATATTCTTTCAATGTAAATTATTTTGAAAATTATCGGTTAAACCGTTTTTGAGTTATCTCTAAAAAACTTCTTCCATAAGACGACCTTTTGGTATTAGTTTTTTTTCTTATACCATTGAAGCTACGGAACCCTCCATTATGCGTGGTCCGACGCGCAATTTGCCGATTTTTTAAATATTTATTTTCTATCGGTAGCAGACTATGTAATAATAATGTTAAATGTTGTTGTTTTTACTGTATTTACTTTAATTTGATTTTATTTTGTTTCTCCCGACTAAAGTCCCAAAATCCCGAAAATTCCTTTTATTCTCCCGATAATAGGGTCAGTCGATCTGGCAACCCTACCTCCATGCGTATTATCTACTATAAGATATCTATGACTCGCACAACGTCAATATATGTTATGTCATATTTGAATAAAACCACAATTAAATTGCATTATAATTATTTAATGAGTATTCAGTAAATACACAACAGTATCTTCTGCAGTAAAACAATCACTTTTGCAGAACACGTATAATTTTTACTTCACACCAAAAAAATATTATTAATAATTCGGTCATAAATTTTACAACGTGTATAAATTGATTATAATTTTCTTCACACAAAAAATATAGAAGCACAACACACAAAAAATATTTAAACAGAATATTTATATGCGAACAATGGTGGATGTCTACCTTCCGCATAACATAAAAAAAAAGGAGTAGGTACAGTCAAGAACAGAACTGGTTGAAAATTTAGCTATAAAGATAAATGAATTGATGAGATGCGAGTGATATGAACGATGATGGCTGATTCACTGGATGAAGGAAACCTAAATTTAAAACCGATTATTTATAACGCCCGTCAGATGAGGCTATTTTAGAATTTTAAGAATGGTGGAAAATGCGGGTCTGAGATATTCAACCAAGGTTGGCAAAACAACAAAAAAAACTATTATGTCACAAAAACACTGGTTACAAAAATGGAATCGGATTTATAACGTTTAAAAAAAAGGTAAATAAAATGATATTCTTGAAAGTCAGGAAATGGTCAAAAGTCAAACTGCATTTAAATAAAGTTCGTGGGCAGCAGCTCGCTGAACCCTCTGTCTCACTTGGAGAGCCACGCGAAATGCGGGCTCTAGTCTTCCGACGACGGTGAAGAACCGCGCGGAACACGCGGTGGTTGCTGATAGCAAGGCTCGGATACCGGTTAAATTTCCAAACCGGTATCATGTACCTGGTTCTTGTCAGATTAACCGGTTTAGATTTAGAACAATAATAACCGGTTTATTCCGACGAACAATGCCTCGCCATTCGTCGAATAAACTCATTTATTTAGGTTATAATAAAGTTCTTTACAGCGTTTGCGTTCGTATGAAAGTTCGGAGTAAAATAGAAATAAACCGGTTTTTACAGCTAATTTTTAAACCGGTTCCGAGCTCTGCAATGAAAAAAATTCCCAAAGAAATTCAGTACCTACATTGTTAAGGACCATTCATCTTTTGTATCTTTCTCTCGTTGTATTCCTACATCCAGATTCCAATCTGGAACAGCGCCCTCTACAA
This sequence comes from Pammene aurita, assembly GCA_947086415.1. NCBI lineage: Eukaryota > Metazoa > Arthropoda > Insecta > Lepidoptera > Tortricidae > Pammene > Pammene aurita. The sequence continues at coordinate 8,685,457 of OX352314.1, read as the reverse complement.
TAAGTTTTCACCGGCCTTCCCCATTTTTGACCTTTTTTTTTACTTTCGACTTCCGAGTCCTCCGACGCAAAAAGAGGGGTGTTATAAAGTAGAATGGGTATTTTGTACCATGAGTGTATCACCACCAAGAGAGAGAGAGACCGGACATTACTCTTACTCTGTTTCCCTAACCACACTAACCACAAATGAACCTTATTACCGAGAAAAACAGTCGTTCAAAAGTGACTAGTAAAAAGTAGTAAAAACGGTCCGATAGAGAGCATAATAGTAGTGGGCGGTGTGTCACTCTCACTCGTTACAAAATTGTCACATTTGACACATACTGACATTTTGATTGTCTGATGACGTCATTACCTCCTTAGTCAACACGAGACACAGTTCCCTAGATCACCTTCTCTTTCGGCCTCACTTTGTGACCGAAGAGTATAGCTCCACTTTAAAATGATAACTTCATGGAGTGTATACGATTGAGACAGCTGCATATATGGGCGTGCTCCGAATTTTCGCCAGAACCTAAAAGCTTAAGTGGCGCCCTGTATACAAGGGCGCGCAGCGCACTTTGAATGTGGGGCTTCGCCCGAACTAACGCTTGTGCGCGCCGGAAGCGCCCTGTCTTTGTATGTCGGGCTTCGCCGTAATTAAAGCTTGTGCGCACCGGTGGCGCCCTGTATCACGGGTTTCGCCTGTACTAAAGCTTGACGGCGCCTGAGGCGCCTGCCATAAGCGCGCGCAGTGAAAACAACTGAACCGTTGTAAACTGACCGGCCAAGTGCGTGTCGGACTATGTATAATGGAGGGTTCCGTACCTTAAATGGAATAAGAACCAAACCATAGATCAAAATAATACCAAAAAGTCGTATCTAATGCCTATGGAAGAATTTTTTCGGAGTTTACTCTCAAAAATGGCTCAACCGATCTATCTATACTATCTATTCAGCCCGTATCCACTCACTGCTGAGTATAGGCCTCTTCTTCATTACGCCACTCTCCTCGGTCCCGTGCCAGTCCCATCCATTGCACACCCACTGTTCGGCAGATATCATCTGACCATCTGGTTGACGGTCTCCACGCTGACCTTTTGGCCCATTGTAGCCACCATTCAGTAACCCGTCTCGTCCATCTCTCATCATTCCTTCTCGCCAAGTGTGCCCATCTCCACTTTAATTGTGTGATGCGTTTGCCAATGTCCGATACTTTCGTTCGGCGTCGTATTTCGCTATTCCGTACTCGATCAACAAGATGATGCCTAACATGGCTCGCTCCATGGCTCTTTGAGCCACGCTCATTTTATGAAGCACTCCCTTGTTGAGAGCCCACGTTTCTGACCCATAAGTGAGCGTAGGCGCATTAGGCAACCGATAATGTTCAAAAAAGTTTTCGTAGTAAGTATGTGATAAGGCGCATCTTCTCATTTTTTTTCAGATATTTGGACTAACGGTTCAACAGTTACGGGGGACACAATCCTTCTGTACTTGACTGAATTACAAAATGTTAACACCTATCGATTGATTTGCAACATGTTGATGTTAAGTAAAAAAAAATTTTTAAATTCAGTTACACGTATAGAGCGCCTCCCCTAAAAATTTTTTTTTCTGCAATTTATTTAACTACATAATTAAACAGTTCCGATTTTTGGCTACGGAACCCTCAGAAGAGGTATTACGAAATTTTTGCCTGGGCAACACAAATCAGCTGCTTTTTGACGTTTGTTCTGTCAGTGTCAAACGTCAATGAAGTTCAAGCGAGGTAGATTTATTCTTAAATTTTCTAATTCGACGCATTTTAATGACCACTTGGTGTTGTGATTAAGGAAACCTTTACTTTTTCATATGAAATCTCTTTGTGGATTGCTCTAACAAGTATTATATCAGCCATGGATCGAACTAAAATCGAGAAAGACAAGGTAATCGCTCCCGATGTGGCCCTAAATGCAGTACTTCAACCTAGCCAAGAACTGCCTGCTGAGACCCCTATAGTGACTGGATATGATTGGGAACACGGCACAGATTACAATAAACTACTAGAGAGCTACGTAAACTCTGGCTTCCAAGCCACAAGCTTCGGAAAGGCGGTTGCGGAAATCAATAAAATGCTCAAATGTCGCTCGGTAGCGTTGACGGAAGAAACTAGTGACCCGTATGAAGAAGACGTGTTTATCAAGAAAAAAACGAACTGCACTATATTCTTAGGCTACACTTCTAACATGATTTCATCCGGCTTGAGAGATACAATCCGATTTCTAGTGAAAAACAAACTAGTTGACTGTATTGTGACAACCGCTGGTGGTGTAGAGGAAGATTTTATCAAATGCCTGGCTCCTACTTACGTAGGTGACTTTAATTTGAGCGGAAAATCCTTGAGAATCCGTGGCATCAACAGAATTGGGAATCTCCTAGTACCTAACGACAACTATTGCCGTTTTGAGGAGTGGGTTACTCCATTACTTAACGAAATGCTTGATGAGCAAATTAGGGATGGTACAGTTTGGTCTCCGTCGAGAATTATCGCAAGACTTGGGGAAAGGATAAACGATGAAAGCTCAGTGTGTTACTGGGCGTGGCGGAATAATATTCCGATATACAGTCCAGCTTTGACAGATGGTTCTTTGGGTGATATGATGTATTTTCATTCTTATAAGCGACCTGGTCTTATCATTGATATTTTAGGAGACTTGCGAAGACTGAATACTATGGCAGTCAAGGCTAATAATACAGGCATGGTTATTCTTGGAGGTGGAGTAATCAAACATCACATATGTAATGCAAATCTAATGAGAAATGGAGCCGATTATTCTGTATATGTTAATACGGCTAGCGAATTTGATGGGAGTGACGCTGGAGCCAGGCCAGATGAAGCAATTTCTTGGGGCAAAATCAAACCTAATGCTACACCGGTGAAGTTGTATGCTGATGCCACTTTGGTGTTTCCGTTGCTGGTCGCTCAGACGTTTGCTAAGCATCATTTTAGTAATAAAAAGAATGTATAAATACAGTTGGTTGTTTTAGTTTTTCTTAAAATTTTAATTGTGAAATAAGATGAAATTATATTGAAAAGTGATTGTAAATGATAGAAAATACATGGTTGATTGGTTGGCATAGTGGTATTTTTTTAAGATATCGGAATTTTATTAAGGAATTGTACCGACAATTCAGACATCTTAAAAAAATTGTACTATATAGAATGCATTTAGGCATTAAGTCCGCCATTTGTACTTTATATTTGTAATGTGCAATAAAGTTTAAATAAATAAAATACAAGTTTATTTAAAGCATGGTTTACATCAAGTATAAAAAAAAAACAAATTCAATTATAACTAGTTTTTTTTTAGTAAATACTTAACGATACTTAACTTTTTTTCCTAGTTGATAATCTAAGCATGAATCCTGAGTAACTCGGAAAAAGGTACCGTAAAACCACTCCGTTTTTTTGTAAGTTTTTCTCATTCATTTATGATCTTATTTTGCGTTAGAACTGCGTCATTTACGTAGAAGTCTCACCCAAACAAAGATAAGTATGCGAGTTTATTTTTGGACTGATGGGTGTCTTTTAGGGCTCGCGGTTTCGGGTTTCGGGTACCCGTTTCCAAGATCCGTTCCTGAGTAACACGAACACGGTTTTCTGGCCCGTTTCCCACGTGTAATTAAGATCCGTTTCCACGAGTAAAAGGGTAGCCGAAGCAACGTTCCTTAAATACACGCGGATCTCGAAACGTCCTTGACGAGTGGCAGAGATACGAGTCGAGACGTTTAAAAGCTACTAATGAATACATGTGTTAGCTTAGGGAATTTTAAGTCATGTTGAATCTTATTGCGAGTCCATAGAGAGTTGAATCTTATTGCGAGTACGTAGTAAAATTAAAATTTAGTTACTAATAAAATCAAAAACTATAAACTTTTTTGTCTCTTAACGCCATCTATCGCCGAGTAGCGGAAGTACATGCACACTGACATCTGTCGGAGATTCTGTCAAACTACAGGTACGTTCTGAAATAAAATCAATTGTATAAATTTTTGTATAAAAACCAAATTCTTGGTATTGTTTATTCTCGACAAATTTTTATCTTATTACAGCTATATTATTTCTGATTGTTTATTATTGTTGGGAATTAGTTTTTTGTTAAGTTCTTAAAATACCGCTAGAAATTTCTGTATAAAAGGAAAAGGATAATACGCTATTTGATTTCAGAACGTGGCTGGTGTGAATGAACTGTCAAATATTCAATGAAGTTAGCTGCTGTCTGGAATCCTTATATTATGCTTGTGTGAGTGGAGATGCACCACTTTTTACGTTAGTGTGCCGTCGTTGAAAGCGGTTTTTCAAAGCTCGCGCTCGCCGTTTTCATCGTTTGATGCGCCGCCCGGCCGTACGCCGGTGTCACTGGTGCATAATATTTACATTTCGGCTTCCAAAAACCCAACATTCCACTTCCAGCGTTGTCTTCAATTAAAAATGTTCGAAGATATTTCGAAAATCCAATGTTAACTTTTTAATGTGGCAAGTTTAAGTGATAAGTGTTTTATGATGTGCTTTCTGCGAGCGGTTTTGTTCCTTTCGTTGGTTTTATCCGGTAAGTCGCATCCTGAGTGCCCTTTGCGGTGCTATTTTTAAATTTTATGGTCATTCGCTGCAGATATTAAAGAATTTTCCTCGGGAGTATGGTAAAGGTTCTTTGATGTTGACAATAAACAATATTACTTTGTCTAGATGCAGCATGAATACTAAACGACTGTTTCTTATTTGATCTCACTAAGGTATGCGAGATACGTTTGTTAGAGGTTTTGCTCCGACTGCAATGTACAATATTATCGATAATTGAGTTCATTATACCTATTCTTGCATACGATTACTACTATTTCCGATAATAAAATACCTAGGCAACTTAAAAAGTTAACTTTGGGAATGGAATGAATGATTGAATTCAAACATTTGAGTTGATTTGAGCGCTTGTTTTGTTATATATTAGTACGTATTTTTATTTATTTAATATTTATTTATTTATTTAATAAGCACTTTAAAGCTGTATCCATATCATATCAGTATCACACAAATTTAATTCAAAATTAATTGTTAATTGATTGGCATCAATGCCAATATTTAAACCTGCATCTTCACATTGATTTATTTATGTCTATGCATCTTCACACATCTGTTGTGGGCTGTCTCCAGAATAATAAATGAAATCACTGGTAAAGTGTGCAAAAAAAGTCGAGTTCATTAATACAATTATAATAGATACTGAGTGTATGATAGATATAGAGTTGCATACATGAGGGGCAACACATTTATAAATTATTATTAGTGAGGCCTTAGAAATATTTTTTATTTTCTGTGTTAAAAAGTTTAGTGAACTTGATACAACTTACAAGTATGTATTTTAACAATGTTTCTCAAACTTTCAACAACTTTTGCTAATATTGCATTGGTTTCATACAAAATGGTGTCATAAAAAACAATTGGTTACCTAATCTACCTATGCATTAAAATAGTAGGATGCATTGCATTGAATGTTAATTTTAATTGGGTTTCCTATTTTTTTTCTAGTATATATTTTATTTTATTCAATGTTATGCAATAAAGAAATATTAATTACAATTCCTAGACAGTTGATAAAAGTATCCATTATTTTCATAAATAAATATAATTGTTCTCTTCTGAAGTCAAACCAATATATGTGCCATGTGACGTTTTCAAGTCAAAGGTACATCATTGTCCATTGTCAATAAAGCGTTGCTGCCATAAAAAAATATTTGGAAATGAACTCTATTGAAACTGACAATGATGTATAGCAATCTATACCTGACGGCCTCCTAGCCCAGTCGGTAGTGACACTGCCTACGAAGCAGGAGGTCCCGAGTTCGAATCCTGGTAAGGGCATTTCTTTGTGTGTTTATCACAGATATTTGTACCTGAGTTATGGATGTTTTCTATGTATTTAAGTATTTATCAATATCTATCTTTTATATATATCATCGTCTAGTACCCACAACACAAGCCTTATTGAGCTTACTGTGGGACTAGGTCGGTTTGTCTAAGATGGTCCTATAATATTTATCTATTCATACCTTTGACTTAAAAAGTCAAATATTTTTTAATGCAAACCCTACCCATATGCAGATAATGCAGGCCATTATTTATTATGACTATGTTGATGCTATGTTGTTATGATCAAGTCATTGTTGATGGGCTGTCAATCAAGCTGTCCCGAGTTTATGAATTATGTGATATAGTCAATGAAATTATGACACATATCACGATTCACGACATCATGAGCAGAAAAATGTAATGAAAAAAAATTTAAAAATAAAAATCTTTATCGACTTGAAAAACTAACACAGTTATATTTTAACATAAGATATATATGCTAACTCACAAAAGCTTACGTTAGGTTTGTAACAGTATAAGTGCTGGGATTGAGCCTTTGCCTCCCGAACTAGCACAAAGTCTGGTGACTCTGTAAGTCAGTGATTCCTACGAGGGAAGTAACACGGTGATAATGTAAGCTCAACAAAAAAGTAAAACAATTACATGGTAAGCCGATTTTGTAAGCCTTGTTTGTATATGTAACTAACCCTGATGGAAGTTTGTCTGAATGAAATGATTTTTATTTATTTATTTTGTGCTACCAACTGCATAAAAATAAACTTATCCAAAAAAATGCAAAACGCAGTCAAAACAAGTACCTACCAGTGGCGGGGTCAAAATTTTCTTACGCAAGCCTGAGCCTAATTTGGCTTAAAACTTCATGAACAGTAGGAAAACTGCTCAGGTGCCTGTAAAGCAAGCCGACGGGAATCGTGTTCTACGGACGCGACGCCACTGTTGTTGTTGATCCTAGGGCACCCCGGAGGTGCATAGGGCCTCCACAAGATCCTTCCACGCCTTTCTATCCTGAGCAACCGTTTTGGCCTCTCTCCAGTTTAGTCCTATGGCTCGCATCTCGCTCTCTATGCTCCGCCGCCAAGTGTGTACGGGGCGTCCGCCGGCTCGCTTTTTGGACGCGACGCCACTTGTACCTACTTACCTGCTTGGTAAGTAAGGTAGGGTAGTTATGCCGGTTTTCCGTCTAGGTTCAGTTTGCCGTGCACCACTAAACTGGTACTAACGCGTTACAGACCCTTTACAAAAAGGAGGATTCACTGTATTGACGTCTAAATGAACAAAGAGGGTCCCTCATCGTCAACACACTGGGTCCTCTTTGAGCTCCTATATTAACCTGTATTAGAGTATACTACATATATACATAGTATAAGCTGTAGAATGAAATATATTCAAATACAAGATACCTATTCTATTTGCATCACAAAGCTGGCATAATGACCATACGGTATATTATGTTTGTAAAACAGTTTCCAAGAAATGTTTCCAATTTTAAAGAAACCCTAAGAATGTTTCGCCCCAGGGCAACTTTCAGGGTTCCGTGGAATTGCGATGAAGTTTTCAAACTGCATATTTGTGACGTTTTCAAATTCAAACTCCACCAATGAATATTATTTATGCTGACGATATAGTACTCATCGCCAACACCAAGCGAAATGCAGGACACATTGCACCTTTGGGCCACAAAGTCACTCGATCCAAAACCGAACACTTGCACTGCAAATTCGCAAAAAAAGCTCCACCAATTCCACTATCAACTGTTTACTACCCTGACTCGAAACCAGTACCAAAAGATAAATATTTCAAGTACCTGGGCTCACTCATCGCGGAAGATCGAAACATTAGAGGAAGATGTAACGCACCGAGTCAATGTAAGGTGGCAAAATGGTGCTCGCTGACCAAGAATTATATAAGACATGGATTGACAATATCCATACAAAATCGCGTTCCCTTATTTCAGGTTATGGCACTAGCATCATCTATCGGTCGCTACCAACACTAAATCCTAGTTTAGAATATTTTGTTCGGCGATTAACGCTCACAGAATAACTCAACTCCAGGCTCGACATATGGTGCTGTGGCACTTAGTACCGAAAACAGACGTATAGCCAGAAGTTTCGAGGAACGCGATTTTTATAGGCATTGTCAATCCATGTCTTATATCATCCTTGTCGCTGACTGGAGTACTGTGCAGGGGGGCGGTGCGTGCACCTGACCGTGAACATCAGAAGTGCCATCTTTAAGCCACCCCGTGATTGATACCTTTCTGGGGTACCATTTTAGCTATCCGCACCGGGTGCCACCCATACTAGCTACGCCACTGGTACTGTGTGATACGCACATGTGTGTTGGCACCAACCAAAGGAAAGGTCTACAGTTGGCGGCTAGACCAGCGTGGTTTTACGGATCTGAGTGCTGGCCTGCTAAACAAACCGACGTGCAAAAACTCCACACAGCGGAATGAAGATACTTAGGTGGTCTGAAGGGGTTACGCGGCTTGATAAAGTCAGAAACGACATTCGTGGCAGTTTCAAGGTAGCCCCTATAACTGAGAAGTTCACAGAACACAGATTGAGGTGGTATATACGTTTCTTATTTATTTATTTGTTTGAGTCTCAGGAAAGTTTTAGGTTTGGTATTGTTTATTTTATTGTTTATGTTAAGTATAAACCAGCATGACCTAATAAAAAGTTCGAAACGTCACTAACTTCTGTTTTTAAAAGTTGTATTAAATCGTCATACTCATAATTTTGTCCGTAGGGGAAGGTACCTATCTTGATTTATTATGGCTATAACTTCGTCCAAACCTGTAGGTATATAGGGCTAGTAACTTTAAAATTATTAAAAATATTTTGATTATATGAAGTAACGAAAAATTTACGGTTTTCGCAATTTTTCCTTTATCTGTGCTATAAGACGTTGCTTCGTACCTAATTTCAAGATTCTGAGTTCACGGGAAATACCCTGTAGGTTTTGATTCCATTGCGAGTTTCGAAAATTTTGCGGAAATTTGCGGCATAAACAGCTGTATCTTTTGATTGCGTTGGCTTAGAAGGTTGATTTTTTCACAGCTTCAAGGGACAGTATTTGATATAAATTTCAGCTTGAAACCTCCACGCGTTCCTGAGAAAAAGGATCTTGACAGACGGACGGACGCACTGACGGACAACAAAGTGATCCTATAAGGGTTCCGTTTTTTCCTTTCGAGGTACGGAACCCTAAAAATTACGTAAAAGCATATCCATGCAAACAAATGGCTAAAACACGGAACCCCAAAATTCAAAATCGGCACACATTTGACCTTTTTTAAAAAAACGCCCATAAACGGTTGTCAAAATGCTAATGTTGCAGAAATAAAAGATAAAAACTGTTTCTTCAGAACACCTTGAATTGAACCTTATTACAGGAGAACAAAGTATAATATCGGTCATTTAAAATGTTTGCTTAATTCAAACGTCTTATTAAGTTGGGACCAATAGTTGGGACGTTTAAATCATACAGAATGTTATATTTCCTTAATTGCAATATTTTTTCTACCTGAGAGTCGGAACTGACCCAAATTCATGAGAATAGGTAGGTTTTAAAGAAACATCAGCGGCCTTAGCCAAGTAAGTGATAATCGTATGAAGTAAAAAGCGACTGGTAAATATCAAATGATATTTCGAACATAGTTCCGAAAAATTCAGTGATGCGAACCGGGGTTTGAACCCGAGAACTACGGATTGGAAAAGTCTGACGTCTTACCGCTAGGCTACCATCGCGAGTTGTAATATAGACGGAGAGCTAGTCACGTCATATATGACACAATAATGAGAGCAACGAAACCCCTCTAGTCAATATAGCAATATACTATGCTTATTTCTAGATCTTGACATCTGGCAGCTGTAATGCAAACCACTTCAAGAATGTTTTCTTGCCTGATCCTAGAGTTCTAGGTTTGATGCAATATTATTATAAATTATATAAATAATTTGATTATATCATTTCCAAAAGTTTATTTTGGGGGAAAGTAGTGGCAAACGACGTATAATGTAATTTGTAGTTTGTCGCCTACTGTTTTTGTTTCCGTAATGATACGCAATGTTTTTTGGTCTAATGTAAAAATATAGGCCTATCCTTTGTAACTGAGACAACTACGGGAGTTTTTACCTATTTTGGTATTACTATTTTTAAATTCAAAAATTTTGCTAGTCTGTTACTCTAACCTCCACCCATTAAAAGCTGCCAGATGCCCGGATCTAGCAATAAGGATAGTATAGCAATCTATCCAGACGGGTTTTGATGCTCTCATTATTGTGTCATATATGACGTGGCCGGCTCTTAGTCCAATAGGACTTGTCTGTAATCAAATCTTGCAAGTTAAATTTGACCCACTTCTCGGTTTCCGATTTCGATTGGGCTGAAATTTTGCACGCATATGTATATCGCGTGACAATGCAATATTATGATGACATGGAGCTGACCTGATGATGGAACTGGAAGGTGGCCATAGATGTGGTGCTCTACTAAGCATTATCCCGTCGTGTTTGGGCTCGTTGCATTTGTTTTACAGGGCTAGCTAGTAGAGCACTTACTTCCGTTTCCTTGCATCAAAGCGAACGGTGGAGAGGGGGGGGGGGGGGCGTGGGAATTTCATTTTAGGCAGCAGGGGGGCGTGCCTAAAAAAAGTTTGGGAACCCCTGAGTTAGGGATTATACAAACTTTGTATGCAGGGGGGGGGGGGTCTATTTCTCTGCAGCTGACCGTACAAAGAAAAATTAGCGATAAAAGCTTGTCTTATAAACTAGTATAGAACAGTACGCGAACAGTTTTGAGCTTCGATACCTCACAAGTGCGATTTTCTTTTTTAGTTAGAGCATATGATATGATTATTTATAGTAAAAAAATATTTCTAACAGTTTTTGACATCGCGCTAGATATTATATAAATATTTGTTAATAACAACAAGAAAAGATTATACAAGATATATTTTCCTTTACCATACCTATTGCATTCAACTATTTCAACATCATCTGTCATTTTATAACAGTTTGGTCAATAGATTATGTGAGCAAAATTGAAAACAATTTGTCAAGGGGTTGTGAGGCGGCAATACACGCCACTTTTGTTACAGAGCGTGATACCATGGATAGTGTAGTGGTCAAGATTGATTTGAAGAACGCCTTTAATTGCCTGGATAGGGACACTATGTTAAGAGAAGTTTTGGAGCTGGTTCCGTCTCTGTACCCCTTTTTGTACCAGTGCTACTCTGCCTCTACAAATCTTTATTTAAAAGATAGTTTGATTTTGTCACAGCAAGGGGCGCAACAAGGTGACCCTTTAGGTCCTCTGTTATTTTGTCTGGCTATACAAAGAACCATTGTTACACTTAAATCTCCACTGAATGTGTGGTATTTAGATGATGGGACCATTGGTGGAAAGCCGGACGAAGTCGTGGAGGACTTGAGGGAATTAATACCAGCCTTGAAGCATGTGGGCCTGGAGGTTAACCCAACAAAGTGCGAGCTGTATACATGCGGACCTATATCGGAGTCGTCTTTAAATAATTTGAAAACTTTATTGCCAGGGGTCAAGACGATTGATAAGTCGGGATTTTCTTTGTTGGGGGCGCCCATTTTCCCTGACGGGGTCAGCGCTGCTCTACAAGTTAAGAAGGATGCTCTTGTGACAGTTCGGCATCACTTACATAATTTATCATCCCATGTCGCCTTGACTTTGCTACGGAATTGCTTTGCCACGCCTCGGATGACTTACATCCTTAGAACGTCTCCGACGTGGCTATTTGTTAGCGAAGTGAGGGATATAGATCGTGAGCTCAGGGTGACCTTGGAAATGATCTTGAATGTGGAGCTGAGTGAGTCGCAATGGCTTCAGGCTGCTCTTCCCGTGCGGTATGGCGGTTTTGGGATCCGCGCGGTTCAAGGGCTGGGACTTATCGCGTTTCTTGCATCAGCTCACGGGGCTGCGGATCTTGCCACTCGCATTTTCCCTGTTCATGGTGGCAATTTTCCGGTCCCGTTAGTATCTGATGCGCTTGTGAAGTGGTCGAGCACTGGCGGTAAGCGGCCTGACAATCCTGCCGTTTAAAAGCAATGGGATGACTTGTGGAGCAGGCACGTTCAGGCTTCGTTGTTGAGTGGTGCGTCGGGGGCAGATCTGGCGCGCCTTAAAGCCCTAGAACGAGCAGAGTCTGGAGCATGGCTACATGCCCTACCTTCGCCTCAGCTTGGAACGCTCTTGGATAACGATTCTTTGAGAATTGCAGCGGCTCTTAGGTTGGGGGCGAAGGTATGCCAGGCTCATCGTTGCCGGTGTGGGGTAATGGTGGAGGAGAACGGGCACCACGGTCTCAGCTGTCAGAGGTGTGCCGGGCGGTTCCCGAGGCACCACTCGATTAACGAGATCGTGCGGCGGGCCTTGGTGTCGGCAAATGTACCGTGCGTCTTGGAGCCACCGGGGTTGAGTCGCACGGACGGGAAAAGGCCGGATGGCCTGACTTAAATTCCGTGGCGGATGGGTCTTTTATGGGATGCAACTTGTGTTAGCACATACGCTGCATCCCATTTAAGACATACCGTCAGTTGTGCGGGTTCAGCGGCGGAGTCTGCGGCAAACTTGAAGCACGCTTTCGAATCCGCATATGACTCTGTGCCGGTGGCCATTGAGACAGCCGGACCCTGGGGGGCAGAGGCGCTCAGCTTCTTCAGGGAATTAGGGCGTCGTTTGCGAGAGAGGGGCTGCGATCCTCGCTCTGGATCGTATCTGGTTCAGCAGGTCTCCATTGCTATTCAGCGGGGAAATGCGGCGGGAATAATGGGGACCTTTGAACCGGGTACGATTCGGGGTGGGCTTTATTAAAAATAAAAAAAATTTGACATTCCATTATTCTAGTTTTTAAGTTGACTTTTTATGTGATTCTGTCTGTGTGTGTTTTTGTGTATTCTTATGTCATTCTTGTTTAAATTCTTAAATTATAAGTTAGTTTTAAGTTGACATTTTTATAAAACATGTAATGACTTTGGTTTCAATAAATTTATTTTGAATTACATTTGTCAAAATATAAGTGACCTTGAATTCTAAACGAACTACAAATGGCTAAGATGACACAGCTCTTGACAAAACCGTTATAAAATGTGAAGTTATGTTGCAATAGTAAAAAGCGATAGCCTGATGGAGAAAAATAAAATTTACATAATATTTTCTATGTGTAGCAAACAAATACATGTATTATACCTAACGCAATACTAACAATTGTTAGAAAATATTTTTTATTATTAGTAAGTACTTAACGTATTCTAACAGGACTCAAAATAAAATCGGACTTGTGATTTATGTCATTTTTATAGGTTAAAAAGGCGTACCCGTACTCCACTAGTAGTCCGCCTCGAACCGAGAACTCACGAATTTCTTGTGAACGAGTTGACCAATATAACAAGACCCTAATGATGATTTTTTTCGAGCCTTCTAGCTCCATAACCCCTTGATCGATCATGTTCATGAACGAACTCTCAAATTGTATCGAGCTCTACTACAACCCCAACAAATTACATATAAATCAGAAAACGTTACTAAAGTTATCGCGGAACAACTATTCAAAATCAAAAAGCCATTGAAATGCAGGGACGTCTGGGTAGCCAGGTGACAGTTACGTTATGTCCGAAGTTGTCTGTAAGAACTTCGCTTCGCTAACGCTCCGCTCATTCGATAAATTTTTTGGAAAAAAAAACTTGTTTATACGCTCCCAGGTAGCTTGTAAGGTTCACAGCGGGGCGCAATGCAATCAAATGGCGCCAATGAAGGAATCCGCAGATAAAACTGGTTCTGTAGTGAGGCAAAAAATATGTGTAATTAAGGAAGGTAGGAAACATGGTAGTATTGTGTGTTAACGCCCTCTTTACGATTTTGCCATGTATTCTAAATTAGATTCTAATGTTCTTAATACTTGAACGAGTTAGTAATCGCCGTAATCGGGAATCTAAAGGAAAATACTAAACGAATGCTAGGATTATACTCCTGGTTATATTCCTGGCAGCTTTAAATAAAATCATCAGCTGAGTTACATACGCGTAGTTACTACACACCTTTTATTTTTTAACCAAAGTGACCCATTTTTCATTGACACTGTAATATATTTTATAAAATAATCACCTGTACTGTTCAGTCGACTCGACTACACAGAGATGTATCCACTTTTTACCTTATTGCGTTGTAATTATGTCCAAAAGTGGATACCTACATCTCCTTGTATAGTCGACTGTACCACATTTTCTAAAAGTTTGGAACTTTGCGAGCTTAATACGCAAAATTTGTGAAAGGTATCCAAACTCAAAGATTTATGACAAATAGTTCATGAGTTCATGACCCTAATAGTTGCAAATGAAACTTACGGCAACATGGAATAGTAGTTTATGTAACTGTTACGTAATAAGGGTCCTTAAAACATGAGTGTGGTTTTATGAAATGAGCCGCAGGCGAATTTCATAATAAGATCACACGAGTGTTTTAAGGCCTAATTACGTACAGTTGCATACACTGCTTTATCTACACTCATATTATATATATTAAATTAATTGTTCGGAAACCATAGAATGACCGCCATTGTACCGTCATGGCCTACTCGATTGTGCCGGCGCTCGCGCGGGACCAATCGAGTTGGCCATGGCGGTAACATTATGTTATCAAATTCGATGTTCCAAGTTTGAAACTCATTGCTTAACAATATTTGAGCATGCATATTTAAAATTACGTTACTACCGCAGATAAGAAACTTATCATAGTTAAATCGTTTGTTGTTATGCTTGTCATTGTCTACGGTTTTTGAACGCATTTTAGAGTACTTACAGTATGAGTGTAGATAAAATAATATAATGGAATAATTATACTAATAGTTTGGCTAGTGTCTGTTTGACTTCAGGCATACACAGAGAGAATCATACTGTCTCTTTTTTACTCTGGTACCCTCGCTTCTAAAAAAGGGATGAGTATAGCTTATTACTTCCACTGTTACTGCACTTTTTGGCCAGCAAGACTATATATAAAATTCACTAAAGTTAAACCCACGATACAATAATATCGATATTCATCCTCACAATCTGTAAAACAATATGACGGTCGGCGAATCCAATTTAACAATGGAATTCCTTCGGTAGTTATAAATATGTGTACGATTTTCGCCTTTATAACATTGCAATAAGGTGCGAAAGTGTTTATATATATTTAACCTCAACGGTCATAACCCGGAGATAGCTCGGCGCGTTTTACGATTATTACTTTTTTAATTAAAAAGTTTAAGGTCCATTTCTGGATTCGTTTCAAACTGCCATAATGCTTGGCCGCAAAAAGGTCGAAATGGTGAAATTGCCTGCATCCTTTGCCAACGATGAAGAATCTATCATTACAATTACCGATCAAATAATACTAGGGATACACAATCAGCCCAAAACAAATGGCCCCACAATAGTACCGCAAGAACGACTCGTGCGGTACTTTCTCTGACAGTCTTATTACGGTATAAGACTGGCTGGTTACAAATTTTCACGAGCCATATTTTCAGTAAATCTTTTTTGAATCTGTTCTACATTGTTGTTCGAAGATTATAATCGATAAAATGTATGAGTTGTATAGTTGTAGGCCAGCTAATAAAATAAACCCATAGGAAATAAAATTTAGACCTTTATTTTTGGTATCCCACATACCGACTTTATACTGTATGGTATGGATTTGACATATGATTTATTTAAACTCACACGATTTTTACTTATTATTTAGATAAAAACGGAACTTATTTAATCGTGTACATTGACTGTCATTATTTTCCTGACCTTTAAAGCGTGTCGTAACGCTCGTGGTCGCAGGCAGACCGAGAGCGTTACGACACGCTCGAAACGTTACGAAAATAATAAAAGTAAGTGTATGCGATTAAGTCCCGTTTTTGTCAAAATAGTGTAATGACATATGATTGTTTAAAGAATGACATGTTTAGAGAATGGCATGTTTAGAGAACGACATGTTTAGAGAATGACATGTTTAGAGAATGACATGTTTTTTACGATTACACCGCCATGTACGCTTTACTTTACACGTTTGCCTCATTGACATTAATTAAATTCATACAATTCGATAGCATTTTTGCTCCTTCAGTGAGTCAAAAACGATATATTTAATCACAAGAATCACTTTACAATTACATGCGTATCTACCGCAATTATACGACCAAAGACTAAAAATAAAATCAAAGACTAACTGCATTAGTAATTACGGCGTCGCCTCCCCTATTGATTAAGACATTAGAATGGCGAGACTGATCCCACTTCTGATCTTAATGCTGGGGACAAATTCAACTTATTTTAACTACAACTTGTGACATGATAGTTAATATGCACTTATGTTATGTACCTGTTCGAAGGTGACTTGCATGTATATATATGTCGTTAAGAACAATGGTGGAACTATACCCGTGACGGGAAATATTATTTCGGGGCGAATAAGATAATTTTAGTTGAAAACAAAAAGATAAATATTTCTTTGAGGTTTCCAGAACTTCCGAAAATGAACTAAATAATGTCAACTATAGAGAACTAAGTAAACTTAGAGTACTTCATACAATTTACTAGAAAATGAAATTTTAAGGCTCTACACTGGTAGTTAGGTATATTATATCATATAGTGTGAGAAGGACACCGTTATAATTCAACGGCAGAACAAATTAAATTATTTTAACGGCAACGCGCATGTGACTCCTCTGGAGTTGCAGGCGTCCATAGGTTACGGTAGCTGCTTACCATCAGGTGGGCCGTATGCTTGTTTGCCACCGTCGTGGTATTAAAAAAAATGTATTTTGGAGGTGAACTCGTAATGTTGTACGATGATTGGAAAAATACGCTTTAGCATTTACACAGATTGCATATTCACGGGAAAATTCGACCGGTGCCGCTGTGACCCGGGTAGCCTAGTGGTTAGGGCGTCTGCCGCCAATGCAGAAGACGCTGGTTCGATCTCAGCCCTGGGCACCGGAGGCCTAGGTCACTTTTTCCTTTGTATATGACATCTATATAAGTTTAACGTTATAATTGTTAATAACTGCCAGTGTAGAACCATAAATAATTTTAAACAAAAAAGAACCGACTTCACTTAGCCTCCACCTTTCCAAAAGCTCGAGCTGCTGTAAAAAATACTCAAATCACTATAGGTGCCTATAATAGTTGAAGAGTAATTTCTCCAGGATCCCATCATCAGATCCTGACCTGGTTACAATGGGACCAACTGTAAAGTATAACTCTTTCAAACAAAAAAATAATTTTCCAAATCGGTGCAGCCGTATCCGAATAATCGGTGAACTTACATTTAAAAAAATAACAAAAACAAAGATCCCCACGAATTGCTAACCTGCTCCTTCGAAATCTTGAAGTCGGTTGAAAACATTTCAACTGCCAGAATAAAACGCTTTCATCCGCTATCCGCCCAATACTTTCTTATGAAAATGAGACTGCATTCAAGAAGAAAATATCAGCAATATTTTCAAATGCGGTGCGCAAATCTGATCCTAGGTTATCTCGAGATAAGCAATCAAGTCACCGGTAACAATCCAGAAGGAATCCACCGGTTGAGGACCCCTGGAGGCGTATTCGAAGAATATTCATTTGTCATTGATTTGATATTAAAATAAATAAATAAAAGGATTGGACCAGTCTGAAGTGAATATTGGCATATTCAGACCCTTATTTTGTTATCGATGAGGCTAAAGCCACATATTATATTTCAACTAACTGTGTTTTGTGTTGTCCGAGGGACATCTTCACACTGTGTTATAGAAAAAAGGTTGTCCAAGGGACCTAACCATAGCAACGAAGGGCAATAAAAATTAACCTAGTCCTAGTGTTGTGGTTAGGCGACGATATATATAATAGATACATAGATATAGATAAATACTTAAATACATAGAAAACATCCATTCATCAAATATCCGTGATGAACACACAAATAAATGCCCTGACCAGGATTCGAACCCGAGACCTGCTTTATAGGCAGGATTACTACCAACTAGGCTAGGAGGCCGTTAAACTGCACACACACTACACTACAGTTGGAACCATACACAACTTTACACTGTTTTTGTCTATTGTGTTACGATTTTACATTTTCCAAGATATGTTTTCAAGCGATTGTATAATGGATGTAAATATAGTTATCAAATGATTTTGGTTTCAACGTCCATTACCTCACGCCCAACGTTTCAGGGCCGATACAGACGGACTGTAACCAAGCGGCAACTTGTATTGGAACTGCCCGCCAGCTGTACACTAACTGCACGACGACGACTGCACAGATTTTATACAAGTTGCAGCTTGGTTGCAATCCGTTTGTATCGACCCTTAATGGCATTGGTTGTCAGAATTACAATTAATTTTGATTTAATTTCGATCGAAATTTTAATCGAATCGAGATTTTAAACTCCTAATAATGCCGGAAGGAAAATGCGGAATCCACCGATTGCCGACCCCTGGCCCCTCGCGGGCGAGGCAGGGGAGCGCAACTATAAAACCCGACATATTTACGAGCTTGCGTCTCCCCCCTTCCTAACGAGGGGGCGGAAGGGACGGCCGGAGAGCGGAAAAAAAAGCGGCCGAAAATGGTCATTTGTGTATTACGCTAATGAGGTTAAAACTGACGATTATAATGAGGTTGGCCGGTCGAAGGTTTTCACAGATGGCGCCAGCATAGGTTGTACCTGTCAGCCCTACCTAGAGTCACATAATGTTTTTATTTTTATTTTCTGGCGTGGTTTTTAGGTTTTTAAGCCAAATCTCATAGAACAAGGCTATTAACATTTTACAGGTAGGACAATCTGGCTAAACTATGGGAAACATAGTTAAGGAAGTGATAATTTGACATACCATTTTTGGCCACATATTAGGAAACCGTGATTCTTTTGAAATTAGCTTTCAGCTGCTTAAAAAAACCTCATCGTTACGTCAAATTCATACACAGAAAAATAGTGTGTAAATTTGTGCACGGTTCCAAGCAAAAGACAGTTGAAACCATGGAAGGCGATTGTGTAAAGTTTAGCCAGATTGTACCTATAGTCTTGTTCTATTGATTTGATTTAGCTTAAAATACTAAAACGGTATACTAATATGTGACCGAAAATCGTATGGCAAATTATCACTTCCCAAACTATTTTTCCCATAGTTCCATTTGGCAGAATCATCAGATTGCATAATTATCGTTTCGCATACCTCTTTTTCGCAAATAAAAATTTGGCATTCTAACCTAACCTATGCCAAATATAAAATCGCCCAAATAAAACTATGCGAAACAATTCATTTGGTAACGTTAGTATAACTAAACCTTATGCGATAAGTTGTTTTGGAAATGAAATTAGGCGAAAGGATTTTCGGCGAAATGGCAGTACCGACAACTTTTTTAACTTGGAGTTTTCCGCTTTTCACTTGCACCCTATTAAACCCATAGGAAAATCAAACAGCCTCCCACAGCAAAACGAATTCTAAACCAACTACTTAAAGTCGAAAATCAATTCCACCCCTCACTTTCTGCCGTCGCGGGTACTCAAAACGTGTTACGGGTAGCTACTGTTAGATTTAAAAAAAACCGTGATTTTTTTATTTTAAAACTTGGTTATATTGAAGGAGAGCTCTTATATAAATTCATCGTAGCGAAAAAAGTTTTTCATGAGATACGTTTTTCATTAAAAAAATGTCTCTAAGAGGGCGTATTAGGTTTTCTTTACGAGTGTTTTGAAGAGATTGGGAATTTTCTTCCCCCCTTTGTGAAACTTAATTTTGTATGTAAAATTGAAGGTAACATTGAAAGGTCCCATCAAGGATGTCTTCCGAAACGTCTTGCGTTAGACGAGGGCATTTTTTTAAATAAAAATATTTTCTGGAAAAGTAGGTCTCTTGATCAAATATCTTAAAAACAGTACCAATACGAGGGTTGCTACTTATATATCCGGAAACAAAAAAACAAACAAACGTACACGGCTGAAAATGGTTTTATTGTTTTTCAAAGTATTCCCCTTGATGATCTATGCACTTTTGCATTCGCGTGAACCAATTTTTAAAGCACTTCTGCCACTCCGCCTGAGGTACCTCCATAACGTGTTGTTTGAATGCGTCGACAGCATCTTCAGCGGTCGAAAATCGTTGACCGCGTAATTTATTCTTTATATTTGGAAATAAATAAAAATCGTTGGGTGCCAAGTCAGGGCTGTACGGCGGATGACCCGTTAATTCCACATTTTGACCCTCCAAAAATAGAGTTGTTTCGCGTGACGTATGACAGCTGGCATTGTCATGATGAAGAATGATTCTTCGTCGCTGGTTAGTTTTACGAATTTGTTCAAATACTTCCGGTAAGCGAATGGTCGTGTACCACTCTGAATTAACCGTTCTACTGTTTTCTAGTGGCACTGTAGCTACATGGCCATTAATACCGAAGAAGCAGGCCACCATTTGTTTCAATGTACTTTTTGCACGAGTAACTTTCGTAGGGTTCGGCTCATTTTGAAACACCCATACCGTTGATTGTTGCTTCGTTTCGGGATCGTATGCATAGATCCAGGATTCGTCACCTGTATAGATGTTATAAACGGCTTTTGAGTCACCACGGTTATATTTTTTTAACATTTTATTGCACCATTCGACGCGAGCATCTTTTTGCTCTTTTGTTAAGTTGTGGGGTATCCAACGCGAACAAATTTTTTTTACAGCCAAATAATTATGTAATATGCTATTAATGCTGGTCATAGAAATACCCAGAGTCGCCTCTATCTCGCGGTACGTAACATGTCGGTCGTCCATTATAAGTTTTCGCACAGCCTCGATATTTTGTTGTACAACGACCGATTTCGGGCGACCTGCCTTAACTTCGTCCGTAAGCATACTACGTCCACGATTGAACTCACTAAACCAGTGATACACGGTAGTTTTAGATGGGGCTTCATCACCAAAAGTTGAAGTTAGTTGATCTATGCACTGTTGTTGCGTTAAACCACGCCGAAAATCATAATAAATCATAGCACGAATATTTTCACGTGTGAGTTCCATTCTTGCTGCGAGATGACATTTAAAACCCGTCAAAAACAAAACACGAGCGTTAATAAGAAAGAAAAAATATACCGGCCCGTACTTAAAAAAGTTCAAATTTTACCATGGAGGTCAAATATGCTATTTAAGAAGATTGTAATCCCGGTTTCCGGATATATAAATAGCAGCCCTTGTATGCCTAATTTTACTGCTCATGTATTGCAAACAGACAAATACTTATTTCGCCTGACAAAATACTGATTCGTGTACAGTGAGATTCAAAATTGCATGGAATAGTACATTACTTACCTAGGGCTGTAAAAAAAAGAAAGCCCGAAATCGCAGGTATTTGGGACCCGAGCCGCAGGCGAGGGTTGTAAATATGCGATAGAGGGCTTTCTTTTTTACTGCCCGTGGTGAGTACACAATTTTACGTCCCCACCTGGCCATAATGCGAGTTTTACCGTAAGCGTAGCGAGCGGTAAAACTCACATTATGGCCAGGTGTGACGTAAACATTATTAATGCACATCAAAGCGATATTTAGGTGTAATGCCTACGCATTGCAATCAGTTTTTCAACCGACTTCAAGATTTCGAAGGATGAAATCTCATCATTTCGTCGGGATCTTTGTTTTCAACCGACTTCAAGATTTCGAAGGAGGAGGTTATCAATTCGTCGGGATCTTTGTTTTTGCTATTTTTTTTTTTTTTTTTTAATGTATGTTCACCGATTATTCGACGACGGCTGGACTGATTTGGAAAATTATTTTTTTGTTTGAAAGAGTATACTTCACAGTTGGTCCCATTGTAACAAAGTCAGGATCTGATAATGGGATCCTGGAGAAATCGAGGGAACTCTTCAACTATTATAGGCACACCTATAGTGATTTGAGTATTTTTTACAGCATCCCGAGCATTTGCTTTTGGAAAGGTGGATGCTAAGTGAAGTCGGTTCTTTTCAACCGACTTCAAGATTTCGAAGGAGGAGGTTATCAATTCGTCGGGATCTTTGTTTTTGCTATTTTTTTTTTTTCTTTTTTTTATGTATGTTCACCGATTATTCGAAGACGGCTGGACCGATTTGGAAAATTATTTTTTTGTTTGAAAGCGTATACTTCACAGTTGGTCCCATTGTAACCATGTCAGGATCTGATGATGGGATCCTGGAGAAATCGAGGGAACTCTTCAACTATTATAGGCACACCTATGGTGATTTGAGTATTTTTTACAGCAGATCGAGCATTTCGTGTTGGAAAGGTGGATGCTTAGTGAAGTCGGTTCTTTTTTGTTTAAAATTATTTGTTTAAAATTATTGTTTGCTAATTTTTTTTATAATTTTTTTATGTATGTTCACCGATTATTCGAAGACGGCTGGACCGATTTGGAAAATTCTTTTTTTGTTTGAACGAGTATACTTTACAGTTGGTCCCATTGTAACCAGGTCAGGATCTGATGATGGGATCCTGGAGAAATCGAGGGAACTCTTCAAGTATTATGGGCACACCTATAGTGATTTGAGTATTTATTACAGCAGCTCGAGCATTTGCTTTTGGAAAGGAGGAGGCAAAGTGAAGTCGGTTCTTTATTGTTTAAAATTATTTATGTGTTTCTTTTGTAGACGTACTAACCAATGTAGGCATTTAAATGTTACCTGGACAGCAAAGCTCAGCAGTGCCAACCGCACTCTCCAAACTGAAGTTGCCATTTATCGAACGAGCGAAGTGAGTTCTTACAAACAACTTCTGGCTAGTGGGACGTTTCAGCATTTCGATGGCTTTTTGATTTTGAGAGTTTGTTCCGCGATAACTTTAGTAACGCTTTTCTGATCTTCATTAAATTTGTTGGGGTTATAGCAGAGATACATATAATTTGAGAGTTCGTATATGAGCAGGATCGACCAAGGGGTCATGGAGCTAGAAGACGCGAAGAAATCATCATATGGGTCTTGTTATATTGGTCATTTAGTTTGCAAGGAAATCGCGAGTTCTGAGTTCGAGGCGGACTACTAGTTTAAATGAGCTAAGTTGAATATACACTGCCATTCTGCCCTGCTAAGCTGAAAAGCACCTCAAAATCAAATGCATTTGAAAATGGAATTTTGAGCTGTAAAATTTAGGGTATACATTTGCATTCAACTTTTTTTCTGAGATAGCGATGTTCGGCTTCACCATTGCTGTTTTAAAACATAAACTAGTAGTCCGCCTCGGATTGACAACTCGCGATTTCCTTGCAAACGAGTTGACCAATATAATAAGACCTTTTTGATGATTTTTTCGCGCCTTCTAGCTCCATAATCCCTTGATCGATCCTGCTCATATACGAACTCTCAAATTATATGTATCTTTGCTACAACCCCAACAAATTTCATAAAGATCAGAAAAACATTACTAAATTTATCGCGGAACAACTATTCAAAATCAAAAAGCCATCGAAATGCAGGGACGTCTAGGTAGACAGTTGTCAGTTCTGTTGTGTCCGAAGTTGTATGTAAGAACTTCACTTCGCTTGCGCTCCGCTCGTTCGAGAAATATTCGGGGTGACAATCGTACCTACCTACTTACTAAACCTAACCCCAAACTAAGCAAAGCTTGTACTCATCATTATTTTTGCATGTTTTTAAAGTGGGGCATTCCCCTCATGTTGGCTGCTGTAAAGCTGATATAGATCAACATTAATCCAAAAAGATGATTGAAGGCATTGAAAAGTTCGTCAACTTAGTTACTAGACTCATAGCTTAATTCCTAAAGCGATCGAGCCCCGGTAAGCCGTATCGATGTAGGTTCAAGTCCTACTGGGTTGATTATTTTTCAATGTTTTCAATGTTTGTATTTGATTTGCTCAACTTAGTTACTTGACCCATAGCTTAATTGGTAAAGCGATCGAGCTCCAGCAAGGTGTATCGATGTACGTTCAAGTCCTACTGGGTTGGTCTTTTTTTCAATGTTTGTATTTGATTTGCTCAACTTAGTCATTTGACCCATAGCTTAATTGGTAACGCGATCGAGCCCCGGCAAGGCGTATCGATGTAGGTTCAAGTCCTACTGGGTTGGTTACGATTGGTCCAGAAATACGGGAACGCGATTTTGTATGGACATTGTCAATCCTTGGATATGTTACTTGTACAGTCGCCATCAAATATATGGGAGCGGCCAAGGTAATCAAAAATATCTGAACATGCACTGTATGTCCTTGACAATAGAGGAGTTGTTCAGATATTTGTGACCACCTTGGCCGCTCCACAGTGTTTTATGGAAGCCAAAAAAGTGACATCCCCATTTTATTACAAATTACTATAGTTTAGAGCATTACGAATGCGAGGCTAAAACTCCCATGTTTCTGATATGTGTAGTTAGTGAGACATACATTTTTGAAAATCTTGTTTCTGACGCTCGGAAATTACGAAAAATAGAAATAATTTAAAAGATATTGAATGGACTGTTTGTTTCGCCAAGGTGTTCGACAAAACATTGAAAGACATACATTTTAGAGCAATCACTACCTTCCTAGATACATTTGTTACAAAGATATTAATTGTTTTATTAATTTTGGTTTTTATTTTTTTCCTTCCATGTCCCGCCGTAGTAGGTCGCAATATTGGTATGAGAGCTTCATTATTATGTCTTTATCTATTCTATTTTTTACAAGACCTAATTCCGTGGAACATTGAAGTAATCACCTAAACACTTTATATCCGGGTTACCCGGCCTCTAGGGTTGACACTTCGGTATTTTTTATACGCCGTTGTTTCCAGGATATCTATAATTCTTGATAATAGTTTTGAGTACATATGCAAAGAACTAGCCAAAAAATATGTTAAAAATTTCGAATGGTGTCTTACGACAGTGACTATACATAAACTTTTGGTCCATGGAGCTGCGGTAATACGAAACTCGTCTGTTCCAATTGGAATGCTCTCCGAGCAATCATCAGAATCTCGTAATAAATATTGGCGTCACAATAGAGAACACCATACCCGCAAATCAGATCGAACGAAAACCATGTCTGATTTGTTTCATAGAACGTTAGTCTCATCAGACCCAATAATTTAGGAACGATGGATGTCGCAACGACAAAAAATATTAAAAAATGTCTCCTACTATCTGCCGCAATAGCATTATTGAAAGCACCACATGATGCTTTTATATCGCCATCGGATGAAAACATAACACCATCATCAGAGTTATGTCCAGACGACAGCTATTCTGAGGTGCAAGATGGGGAGAGAGCCTGGAAGTAGAATATTGTTGCCTGGAAGTTGATAATTTTATAGAAATTCATGTTTTAGAAAAAATATTTCCTAAATTGGCGATGCATAATAGACATTTTAGCCGTTTCTTAAAAAAAAACCACATAATTGTAGTATACGGCTTTAACCGGTTCTTTTTCGACCATAACCGATCGAATACCCGGCTTTGAAAATTTACCTGTTATTGCATTCCCTATACAGGATGTAACAAAAATAACGACTAAGAAAAAATTGTAGAAATTTTTTTACACGAACAAAAATGTTTTTTTTTGTATGGGACACGTAGTCCCAGCCGGCCAACCCTCCATACAAAAGATTTTTTTTCACGCGAAAAAATTTTTTTTTAAGTTTTTCATAATTAGAATACGATACCAATTATGCCCTTAAAAGAATCACCAGTATTTTTGTTACAGCTGTATACTGTGTTTATTTTATATCCAGGTAAATCCGGATATTAGTAGTGGCAGCCCTGACTGCAAATTTTAATCGACTGTAGATTAAATCTTCCAGGGAATTAGATCTTGTAAAAAATAGGGTAGATAGAAGACATAACAATGAAGCTGTCTTACAAATATCGCGATCTACTACGGTGGAATATGGAAGAAAAAAAATAAAAACCAAAATCATTAAAATAATTAATATCATTGTAACAAATGTACCTAGAAAGGTTGTAATTACCTCTAAATGTACTTTTTTGAAAGGTTTATC
Organism: Pammene aurita; assembly: GCA_947086415.1. Taxonomy (NCBI): domain Eukaryota; kingdom Metazoa; phylum Arthropoda; class Insecta; order Lepidoptera; family Tortricidae; genus Pammene; species Pammene aurita. The sequence continues at coordinate 8,659,581 of OX352314.1, read as the reverse complement.
CAACACTTTAGTCATCAGAAAAGTTTGTTACTTAATTTGCAATACATAATTATTTTTCGTATATCCGGGTGTCACATAAAGCTCTATAAATGGAGTACGCTTCGCCTCATCTTTCCAAACAAAAAAGTCTGCCAAAATCTGAGGGGGGCGAGGTAGCACGCATGTGAAGTTTTCAAGTCAAAGGTACATCATTGTCGGTTGTTAATACAGTTTATTTCTAAATGTTTTTTTATGGCAGCAACGCTATATTGACAACCGACAAAGATGTACCGTTGACTTGAAAACACCAAACATATTTGACATATTCTTTTTATACTTCATAACACTAAATGGAGCAATAGATAGTTGACTGTACATACGTTAACATATGGTTCATTATTGGATGCAGTCTTTGGAAATGTTAAACAAAAAAGCCAAGGATCATTTTTGATTGTATTTTCAAACAAAATATAGAAGACAGCAATCCTTAAGCGCGTTAAATATGGAGAAGTGTCAAACGTCAAATAGTTACTGCCCGTCAGAAAGAAAACGATTGTCTTTGAATCGATTCTGTAAACGAAGCTTGATTTTCGATTTAGGTTGAATCTTTTATTACGAAAGTAATGATAAATAAAGTAAAACTGTACTTACATCTGAAATAGTATTTCATCTTTTTGAAAACTAGACGAAATATAACATATTTTTACATCCAAAAACAGCGCATAAGGGCATTTTCACGGAGCTTGTTATCCATTGACAGCGATGACGAAAATGGCGTGATATCGATTATTGAAATAGTTTTTATAGATGTACTAGATTTTCCGCCAATACTTTTGACAGAGGGGAAATGATACTCAGGGCCTCCCCTGTATTAGAACTCTCTGGGGTGTCAGAATCAAGATTTTCAAAAATTTATTCCTCAAAAACTACACATATTAGAAACGCGGGAGTTTTAGTCTCGCATTCGTAATGCTCTAAACTACAGTAATTTGTAATAAAATGGGGATGTCACTTTTTTGGCTTCCATAAAACACTGTGCGCTCTGATATATCTGATGGCGTCTGTACATGACGGTACCATCATTGAAAATTCCAAATATATATATGAAAATGTTGGAGGTTGCCTCTTTCCTAAATAATACTAGAATAAAAATAAATTAGGATAAAATTAATTAAAATTGTTTTGGCCTCTTCAACTCTTTGTAATATTTGTTATTTTATTATCCTTAGCCGGCGCTAGTGTAGACCCAGCTTTACATTATTCCGAACGCGCTCTGCCGAACGGATTAAATTAAAACTAAATGCATGACTAACTTATTTTTACGCTTGGATGAGAATTTAAATAATTTTATTTTTGTTGCAGGCCTCAATGCATCCCTTGGGTCTGAAGGTAAAATGCATGTTTAATTATGTTTCTGTACGTATAAGTATGGTATAAGTACTAAAAAGGCACAAATTATACAGGAATTTTTTTCAACAACTAGCCATATTGTGCGAGGTGATTAGCAATGATCGGACACAGGTAATTGATGTCACTTTGACGTTGAACATAATAACTAACATGGATAAGTCTATATCATTAAAAATAAGATGTGAAAAAAAGACGATCCGAAGTTGTCTGTAAGAACTTCACCTGGCTTACGCTCCGCTCGTTCGATAATTTTGGATGTTTCATACACATAATTTGGCCGATCAGATGTCGACGTTTTCTATGGGGAGGCAATATTTTTTTGGGATTTCTGGGTGGGTCCCATAGAATTTCTAATTTGAGTAATTTGGCAATACGAGTACGGTGAAAACTTGAGATTAAAAGCAATTTGTTATTTAAAAACTTACATTTGGAAGGCAGCCATAGAGTAGACTTGGCTTATTAAATTGTAGATAATGTGTTCAAACAATATGAGAGGGGAAGCGATATGCTTTTGACCGTCGGCGACCTTTAGGGGTGTTATTACAGGCAGCACAAGTAGCTAAACGGGTGAGGTGTTCAAAATGATCTTAACACGAATTTATTGTTAAGACCGTTGTCTAGCGTTGATGCTTGACAGCAGTGACAGCGCACACAGCGTCACACTATACAGGATGTTTTTTCAGTAACTAGCCATATTGTGAGAGGTGATTTGGTATGCCATATACTAGACAACTTTAACTATGGGATGGGAGTAACTCCGAAATCACAAAAAAAATTGCCTGTTTCATACATTTCGGCCGATCAGACGTCGACATTTCCTATGGGGAGGCCAACATTTTTTTATATAACTTTTCATTAATAAGATTTAAGCTTCATAAGTATTACGTTTTAGGTAAGGCTATACCTATTAATATTAAGTTTTACCATACTTCCCACACAACTTATTACAAAACTCCATACATTTAGAGGTTACTTATTATTTAATAAGTTGTATGGAGTGAGCACTCTAATCTTACTTATTACTCTATGGTTTAGTGAAAGGACCCACTTTGTCGTTTTACATCGATACTTCATTATTTCACTAATAGATAGCATATATTTTAGGAAGTACTAATAATAGTAATAACTCCATATGGACAAAATGGGAGACTGACACATATCACCCTTGTATGGACTAATATCGGCACGGCGAACATGAGTCATTCTTATTTCAACCTTTATGTAAAATAAACAAACATTCAGATTCGCTACCCCACTCAGCGTCTGCATATAATTCATGTTAATCAAGTTACGGCGTTTACGACACTCGAAAACATTGTTGTTTTCAATACAAACGTATTCAAAGTAAATTGTGTTAAGCCAGTTTTAAGAATTATACTGTCTGATATTTAGATTCAATTTAAGTTTAAATGGCGTGGCGTGAGGCATATCGCTTTTGAGTAGGAAAATTAAAACGAAATTGGTTCGTTTTTTAAGTGTTTCTTCAAAAGTGTTATTTAAATTTACTTACTAATATTTTAGAGTCTAAAGTGTATAAGTAAAATAATTGTGCACAACTCTTATCCCATATAATGTCGTGTATTCAAACTATATATATTTTTGGGTGAAAAAAGATATATTTTAAATCTGACTCTACTACAACACATACACTTAGTAAATTATTATCATCAGTATTTTCTGTTTCCGAAAGGTAACACAAATACCCAAAATTTTGGTAAGTTATGTAAGTCACTACCAGAAATTAAGCTCTAGTATCCTTTCTGCTTGTTTTTAAATAAATGCAAAAAAGATGATTAAAGGCATTGAGAATTTCGTCAACTTAGTAACTTGACCCATAGCTTAATTGGTAAAGCGATCGAGCCCCGGCAAGGCGTATCGATGCAGGTTCAAGTCCTGCTGGGTTGATTATTTTTTCAATGTTTGTATTTGATTTAATAACAAACTCTTGTTTTTCTATGTATGTTTATGTGCATACAGTTGTCTCAACTTTATTACTCTAATATCAAGCACGAGCACCTATGTCTTCATTATAACTTTTTAATTAATGTACAATTACACTAATAGAGCTTAGGAGTTTGAGCATCACGTGCTGTTAGCGAAGTTTGTGCAACTGTGGCTTCAACTTTAATGCTTAGAGCCGAGTCATAACCGCGATGCGACTTTGTTTTGCCAAAGTTTGTATTGTTTTGTCTATATTATAAGTAAGTTAGATAGATATTTTTGAATACTTCGTGTCTTCGTGCTTGGCTCGTGCGGTATCTAGAATTATAGTCTGGCAAACCAAACGCAGTAATAGTAGAAATAAAAACTGGCCAAGTGCGTGTCAGACCACGCATAATGGAGGGTTCCGTACCTTCAATAGAATAAGAACCAAACTAATACCAAAAGGCCGTATCTTATGCCTATGGAAGAAGTTTGGAGATAACTCAAAAATGGCGGAACCGATATTGTTCAAAACAATTTTCGTAGAGAATATATGAGGCGCATGTTCTCAAAAAAATTTCAGATCTTTTTAAGCGATTAGTTCTGAAAATATTAACTTAATCACAAAATGTTTAAGGAATCCTCGTTGTTATTTTTAAAGACCTATCGATTGATGTGCAACATGTTGATATTTGGTAAAAAAAGTTATTTGAAATTTCGTTACACGTATGGAGCGCCCCCCCCCCCCCCCGTTTTTCTGCAATTTAACTACATAACTAAATAGCGGCATACAATATACACCTTATATTTAAATTTTATTAAGGTACGTCTTACAGTTTCCGAGTAAAATGGCTGCGACAGGCGGACATGACGAAACTATAAGTTCCGTTTTACAGTTCCGATTTTGCCATTTAGGCTACGGAACCCTAACAATACATAAATAAATATTATGGGACAATCTTACATAAACTTAATAAAGTTTGCTGTCATAAATTGAATTAAATTAGCGCGTTACTTTTTTTAACTCTCAACGACTTGACTAGATGGCGCTGTAAATGTTTGTCGTTTACGTAGTAGTTCTTATAGTATAATATGAATTTTATTAAAGGATGAGGAACAACAGTGCGTCAAAAACGAGAAAAACTATGCCTATTGTCCATAGCAAATTCCCAACTTTCATAACCCGTACTTTTTCACTAAAATCATCGTCAAACTAAAATTGGGAACAACGGCCTGAAAGCCGCCATATTGGGAGCGGAAACGGAAATCATTGTTTGGCGGGAATCTAGCTTTTGTTTTTTTGTCAACGTCGCGTCATGGAATGGAACGTGCAGCTTTTGTTTATCGATGGCCGGTTAGAAATTATGAAATAGTTTGATGTCAGGAATTTTTAATCAGGTCGGATAGCTTTTCACCGACATCTTGATTTTGAATGAAGATTTCTGGAATACCAGGTGGCGGCACTGTAACGAGAGGTCTTTCTGACAGCAGCTGTCAAAATCCAATAAAAAAAATGATTAATCATGATTGCTGGATTATGACAGCTAGACCTCTCGCCACGGTGATGCCACATGATGGAATAATCAATTTAGGAAACCCTCATACGTCGAGATCTTTATTTTTTTGTTACGTTTTTTATAATCAGCGATTATTCTAAGACGGCTGGAGTCCCACTGGACCGATATAATTCAAGATTGGTCCCGTTTGGCTGTCGATGAGATCCTGGAGAAATCGAATGAACTTTTTAAATATTACATATCTATCTATACCAGCCTTTACAGCGCCCGTCTTCAGACATAGGCCTCCTCTCCATACTTCCACGCTTCTCAATCCATTACCATTACAATCCATATACCTGCATCCAATTCTCGCCAGCTTGTTGACTGATGTCCTTCCATCTCATGTGCCATCCTACCCATCTCCACTTTGACTTGTCTTGTTTTGTGACTCGTCTGATCCACTCGTTTCTTTTCCGGTGCATAAATAAATAAATAAAATATATTAAATTTAAATAAAGACAGACCTACATATAATGTTTAGGTATCCCTTACCTATAGTAGCCCAGGCAGTTGCTCTCAGAAAGCACAATTTGGTAAGACGGAAATCATCAGCAGTCATTACAACGAAACTCCCCATTGTGGCACTAGGGAATGCAAAATAACCGGTTTTCAGTTTAAACAGGTTTAAACGGAAAACCGATTATTTTTCATTTTAATTAGCAAGTATTTCATGTTCGGTGATTAGTTTTCTTTGTTAAAGGCTGATGAGCTTATATTTCTACTTTCTACCTTTTAATAGTAGTTTATGTAACTGTTACGTTTTAAGGCCTAATTACGTACAGTTGCATACACTGCTTTATCTACACTCATATTATTTATTCTAAATGCCGTATTCGGAAACCATAGAATGGCCGCCATTGCACTGCCATGGCCAACTCGATTGTGCCGGCGGTCGCGCGGGCGCGTGTCGGCGGCCGCGCGGGAGCGTGCAGGTGTACATTATGTTATCAAAACTCATAACATCAATATTTGAGCATGTAAAGTTAAAATTACGTTACTGCCACAGATAAAAAGCTTATCATAGTAAAATCGGTTGTGGTAATGCTAATAGCCATTGCCTACCGTTTTCGAACACGTTTTAGAGAACTTACAATGTGAGTGTAGATAAATTAAATTATCTATGTTATTAATTCGGCCATATAAAGACATTCACGGAGCCCAAAGGCGAAATGCGGCCATTTCTAACCGTACACTCAAAGGCAATAAAAGCATTCCACTCTGCGCGAAAATATCTAAGAAAAGTCGCCCGTTTTCATTGCAATTGAATGTAGCTTAGCCATTTAATATTCTAACCTGGAACCGGAGCGGTCTAGTATTTCTTGTTTAATATCAAGTTTATATCTATTCTCTTTACGAGTATATACGGATACGGTCAATGAACACGGAACATGCGGAGTTATATAGCGAAGATAACCTTTGAGAAATTATATATTAGTTGTCAGTGTGGAAAGGGGAACATCGTGAAGAAACCGGATCTAATCGCAATATGCCCGGTTACTCTGGGTTGGAAGTTCATATGGCAGTCGCTTTCGTAAAAACTAGTGCCTACGCCAATTCCTGGGATTGGGTTTGCGAGCGGACCCCAGTCTTAATAGAGCCGACACGAACACTAGGAGTTTAATGAGTTTATGTGAATATGGAAAGAGAAGTATCGTAGTATTTTTAAGTTAGTACAGCAATCTGACCAGGGCTCGGAAACCGGTATTTGCTCTATACTAAAATACCGTTTTTTTTTTCGTTCTTTCGTTTACTATTTAATATTTAGTCGAAAAAGCTTATAATATGACGTCATTACCTAAATACAATATTGAGTTCTAAGTAAAACCATAAAATATTTAAATATATTGGGTTATTTCGGGGTTTTTAGCAAAAACCGGTTCCGGGCCCTAAATCTGACAGCTACTGCCGTATAAACTGGTTTAACTTTGTATGGCAGGAGTTGTCAGATTACTGTACTCAATCAAAAATACTACTTTAGACTTAAAGGTTGAACACGCCAAAACTCGGGCACGCAAAATATGTTTTTAAACCAGTTTAAAAATAAAAAAACTACATTATGAATACCACATTTAATGACAAATTTAATGAATTCTAAAATCACATTTTTAATTTTAATTAATGTTTACACAGTAAGGCATAGATCGAACTTTTCTACGCAAACGGCTCATAAGACTTTGCACCCTCTCTTTAGAAAAGATTTTTGTCGCCCAGGTCCGTATTTTTTGTAGCTCAGGGACCGATTTTACTTCTCCGCCTTTCTTTTTTAGAATTCCTTTCATAATACTACAGGCCGCAGTTCTGGACTAATTGGCGGATTGCATATTTTGGGTACCACCATGATCCTGTTAGCGTTGTACGTTGTACCATTTCATAACTGATTTTGCGTATTGGCTACTGGCTAGATCTGGCCAAAACAGCGGTGGTGAGGCATGCTGTCTTATAAAAGGCAGCAAACGCTTGTGTAAACAATCTTTCCGATAAATATCACCGTTTATTGTCCCGGTGGTGATAAACGAGCGACTTATTTTACCACAGCTACATATTGCCTGCCAAAGAAGGTATTTTTTTGATAATTGCCCTCTTTTTTTTAATTCAAAATCTTCAGGAGTATCTGTTCGAGATTTGCTAGTATAAAACTCTTGACCAGGTATTTGTTTAAAATCCAATTTTATATACGTCTTAAAATACTCTTTCCTTTTTCTTGTTCTTGACTCCCTGCGACCCACCATTTCCTGGCTTTCTATCTATTGTCAAGCGTTCACGGAAAGTTTTTAATTCGTGACCAACCGTAGATTGTGGATATTTCAGCCTTTTCGCGATATCTTTGTAGCTTAACACGGGATTTTTTACATGTTCGTGCAAAATGCGTTCACGTTTTTGATGTTGTACGCTCGACATTTTGCCAATGAATAAATAAAAGAGAATAAATTTATCATCATTTTATAGCCCAGTTCCTTGTGAGAAAATCGTTTTTTTTAAAGTTTGAATATCTCCATTTTTCAAATAACTATAGCTATTTTTACATGCCCAGGTTTTGGCGTGTTCAACCTTTATTCAAATTGGTGTCCCATTGGTAGCTCTGTCGTGTGCAATTCGGGTTGGTGAGGACAAATGGGAATGCACCTTCAAATTCGTTCTTAGAGCATATACCTATCTCGCTTTCCTTTGGCTATATGATGGACACATTCTCCAGTTGATAGTGGCGAATGCCCAGACTGGCCTAGCGTGATGAGTGGACACAAAGTGTGCGTGGAGGAGTCATCAAGTGGCAAAAGGGGCTTGGAAAACGGTATTTGCTCCATAGTAAAATACCGGTATTTTTTCGGTAGTTTTCGGTATTTCGTTGACCATTTCATTTTTAATCGAACACTTTTATAATACGAAGTCATTTCCTAAATACAATACTGAGTTCTACATAAATACCATAAAATCTATACTAATATTATAAATGGGAAAGTGTATGTGTGTGTTGTTTGTTTGTCCGTCTTAATTTCACGGCAAAACGGGACGACGATATGACGTGATTTTTTAAGTGGAGATAGTTGAAGGGATGGAGAGTGACATAGGCTACTTTTTGTCTCTTTCTAACCCCCCACTTCCCTAAAATGGGGGGTGGAAGTTTGTATGGAGAATTTAATGCGAGCGAAGCCGCGGGCAAAAGCTAGTAATTAAATATATTGTTTTTTTTTTTGCGAATACCGGTTTCAAGCCCCGCAGAACAAGAATCGAAGTCTGTATGTAACAAACTAGAATGACGAAGTCTATACAAAAATCTCTCACCTGATTTTGGAAAACGCACTAGCACAGTCTATCTCGTCACTAACGCAGTAGAAATCAGTTCCATAATTTTTTTTTGTCGGTTTGATTGTCAAAATAATTCAACTTTTATTTAACAGATGGCGCTGCGATAGGTACCGAAAAGAGAGGTATACGTGTAATTGGTATCTCCTATTTGTCTAACTTTAATACAAAACCTCATCCAACCAAAAATAAGTAGTAATAGAAGCAGGCTCTTGTTTTAAACCAAGATTCTCTAAGCTACGGCCCGTTCCATTCCATCCCATCCGCGAAAATAAAGTTTGGAAACCCTGTTCTAAATAATAGTCGTGCTTAGTCGTACCTATATGCTTATAAATTGATATTAAATCGAATACAAACATTGAAAAAATAATCAACCCAGCAGGACTTGAACCTGCATCGATACGCCTTGCCGGGGCTCGATCGCTTTACCTATTAACCTATGGGTCAAGTTACGAAGTTGACGAAATTTTTAATGCCTTCAATCATCTTTTTGCATTTATTTTGATCTACATCGGCTTTACAGCAGCCTGTATGCTTGTTTGCCACTAATGTGGTAAAAAAACAAAGACAGCAATACTAATTTACATAAAATATGCAGTTTTAATATCTTCGCAGGAATACTGGAGGGTCAGAACAGAACGCATTGCATTCAAGACTCTTCAAACCCTTGAAAACGCCTAGAATATTTCCATACAAATTCTTCAAGCTAACATTTATTCGCAATACATCCGTCATTCCAAAACATCTTAAGTGTCATATGAGTATAATAGTGGAACGACCGTTTCAGTTTGGTGACGTTCGAGGATTTTCCGTTGACCACTTTAAAAACTTCACACTACGCTGGTACTCTCTATTTAAATTTCAACTTTATTGTCATCAGATAAGGTTGAGATTCTATTAGCAATGGCTGTAGAGATAAGATGGTGGGAAAGATACGTTCGAACGTAGGTATAAAGTTGGTGATAGTTGTACAAAAGAATGCTAGGGTATTCATGGTTGTGGGGAGGCGCCGGAGCGTGCACTACACTAGTCGATGACGATGACGTAGTGTTGGGATGATGGTGATTTTTATCGATAAATATTTTTAAAAGCTATTTACTAGAGTTAGTCTAAATTAACTCTGCGCCGATTTGGTAGCAACAAAGTGGCACTGTCATCATAATTTTAAACGCTAAGGTATATAGGTCGATAAAGGTCACCAGTAAGTTACAGTACAAGTAGTAAAGTAACTACTATTAAGGTCCAAGTAGTCTTTGAACAGATAGTTTCGCTTTTATGTGTTTATTATTCAATTAATTATTATAATATGGGTACCTAGTACCTACTGACCCATTGCCGCTCAAACTTCATAAGCGATACAGATATTTACAATACAATACAATACAAATATTCTTTATTGCACACCTCAATAACATATAACAGTACAGTACACAGATTAAAAGTAGAGGCAGTCAACAGGCGGTCTTATCGCTAGAGAGCGATCTCTTCCAGACAACCTTAGGGTAGCGGAAATCTAGTCGAAAATAATTGTATGAGTAGGTGCAAGGCAAAAGAAACAGTGAAAATCCAGTAAACAATAACAAATAACATATAATACAATAGCTTAATTATACATAAAACATACACAAATAAAATAATCAATAAACATACATATACTACATACACAGAGTAAATAAAAATAAAATAATAAAAATACAGTCAGCAAACATTTGTGTTGATATTTATTAAGATAAGGACTCTTAATTTGCCTGCTAAGCTTTATATAGGTAGCCGGCAAAGTAAGTAGCTTATGTTTCTTTATATTGCTATTTGCCCATTCACTTCAAGATTTCAAGAGACCAAGTTCTCAGTTGGTCAAGATCTGGGATGGGATCCTGGAGAACTAGAGGGAACTTTTTAAATATTATAGGCACACCCACACTTCAAATAATATAGCGATTTCGGTATTTTTAAAAGTAGCTCGGGCATTTGGTCTTGTAAAAGTAGAGGAGCCTAGTTATGTCGGTTCTTTTTTCTTTCAAATTATTGAATTGCTCGACATGACGTCAACTATGATGTATTCAGTAATACTGACTGACTATCTTTACAAAATTTTGATTATACCTCGTTGTCGGTTCCTAGCGCAGCGCCATCTGTTGAATAATAGTTGAGTTATTTTGACAATCAAACCGACAAACAAAATTTATGGAACTGATATCTACTGCGTTATTGACGCGACAGGCTGTGGTAGTGCGTTTGCCAAAATCCGGTGAAAGGGATTTTGTATAGACTTTATCATTCTAGTATTTGTTACATGCCGACTTATCGATACTTGTTCCCACCCCTAATTAGGAAATAGACACTGCCACTTGATGACTCCTCCACGCATTGAGAAGGGACACACGTTGTACGGGAAATATTTTAGTTCAAGATGTTTAAGTATAGGTAAGTAAAGTTTAATTTATTAATTCCAAACACAATGTTTAACTAGTTTACAGGGGTTGCAGGCATAGCCTAGTTTGGAGCGCTGTCCGTTGCGCTTCCTTTCCTTTTCCTACAAATACATGTTCGGTACAAACACGTACATGTATCGATACTCGTTTATCGATACATGTTCCCATCCCTAGTTAGGAAATAGACACTGCCACTTGATGACTCCTCCACGCATTGAGAAGGGAAACACGTTGTACAGGAAATATTTTAGGCCAAGATGTTTTATACAAACAAACAAAACGTACATTTTTCATATTTTTATCTAAGGTGTGAAAACAATGACAACTTATTATTACTTACAATAATTAATACTACTAAGATGACCTGTTCTAACATTAAATTCAGAAGATCATAAAACGATATCGTCGAAACTAAATGAATATAAAGCCTGACCAGAAGTATATGATCATGTGCCATGTTGCGGAATTTCATTATAACTAATTTCTTACACAGGCAATAATTTTAATGACAGGATGACATGCATGTGTATGTGCATGTGATAGGGTGTCACTATTGTCAGTGTCATTGTGGCAGATAACTTGAATAATAATAAAGTGTTGAATGATATTAAGTAATAAACGACAAAAAAATCCCTAAATTATCCATAATCACGAGCGAAACATTGTAAATAGTGTATATAATAAACTGCTGTAAATAATAAAATTAATAATGAAATATTATCAAATTAACATCAGAGCTGACAGGTAAACAAATCAAGATGTCACCATACCATAGACAATAATACGCTCTACGACTATACTGAACTATTGTCATAATAATGAGAATATTAGCGCCCTCTTGACAATGATCATATATTTCTGGTCAGGCTTTACCTACTTAACTAAAATTACAACTCTGTTCGTAGCGAAGTTGTCAACTTGCGTGGATTAAAAGAAGTAGGTATTCAATAAGCTCAATTAATTTTGTACTAAGCAGAAACGCCTGCAAGCGACCGGCCGAGTGTGAGTTGGAATGGAATACTTGGAATCTTGCTCGACGCCATGAGTTTTTCAATTTGTCTTTTAATTATAAAATTTAAATATTCAATAATTTCTTCCAGTTTCCTTAGCTTATTCAACTCAAGACCACTAAAATGCCAAACTGTCGACGTAACATCTGTCCGGAAAACGACAGAACGACACTCAATATCCATATTGTTTCACCCAAAAAAGACTAGATTGAAACTCCAAATAGCAAAGTAAAACAATGCAGAGGACCCGAAAAACGTTCTAATCCTATAACGATTCAATACGTCGCAAAAACAAAACGCATAGCCAGACTTGTCAATTATTCGAGGAGGCTACTACTCTTCAAAAACTCCTATCTGACACTTTTATATTAGCGAATTTAAACTCTATGCGTTTAAATTTGAAGTGCAAATTCGTTTGTCTATCAGATGAGTTAGGAGGTTTTAAAATATGAAGGGCTGGAATTTTTGTGAATGCAACACAATGGCCCATCAATCCGCGCCGGTAAAAACTGGCAACACTAACATACCTGGACAAAGGGCGCGGAAAACCGGCGGCCATCGTGGAATTTTCGAATTTGGAATTGGTTTTAGAAATTCTGTATGTAGTCTACTATAGAATGTTAGGTTTAGGACTGGTTACAGCTCCCTTTGTACAGAATTATTGACTAACTTATTTTTCAACCGACTTCAAGATTTCGAAGGAGGAGGTTACCAATTCGTCGGAATCTTAGGGCGTCTGATGATGGGATTCTGGAGAAATCGAGGGAACTCTTCAACTATTATTAGGCACACCTACACCCTGTCCAATAAGTTCGAATACACATTTTTGCGTTGACCCTGAAGGCATACAGGCTGCAGGCCATCCATTTATTATATTAATCTAAAGAATAAGTTAACTTGATCATAATGTAATAGTAAAAAACGCCAAGGACTTGAAATTTGTCTTCACTCGTCAATGAAGTACTTTCGATTAACAATTTAGTACAAAATTTCGTAATGGCGACTGCAAAGGTGTTTTTTCAAGTCGGTAAAACTTTTTGGAATCAAACGCAATCTCGTTTACACAACAATGAGAAGGTCTTAAAATAGCTCCTCTTTAGAAGACAGGAAAAAATCTGGTCAGCTACGCAGCTAGAACCATTAAAATACTAAATATCGTGAGAGTGCGAGTTTAGAGGACAAAAGCCGCTTTATCCAAAAATCAACTGCCGATCTGAAAATTTTGAGGAGATCCTTACGTGGTATTTTGGAGGTGGATCCTGGATATCATAGCTACAATAAACGTGAAGTTCATCGTTTTTCCGTAGCAATCGAGAAAATTAGAGTACATAATCCAACTCAATACATTCCTGGCACGCAGGAAGGAGTTGATTTTCTGACGAGAAACTCATTGAATTAAAATAGCCTTACAATGCTCAAAACGGTCGTTTGTGAGCAGCAAGTATAAAAAACAGCCTAAACCATGAGGTTAATGTTCCCAGACTCCAGAGGGAACTATTGGTGGTAGTGTGGGGTTCAGTTAAATATGTGGGGCCAAATTTCGTTATATTTACCGATAAAGTCGCACATTAATAATGAAAATTATAAATCAGAGGTTTTCGTCGAAAAACGCTCCTGAAAATTTGAAAACTGTGTTTAGGAATAAAAATTAAATTATTTTCTCACAAAATTGTGCTGAAAACAGTCCAAACGTTGTTCAAGCTTTGAGAAAAGCTAATTTCGATGATTATATTGCCGAAAGTAAACGGCCACTCCATTCTCCAGATTTGCGTTTATTACATTGATTTGGTATGTTTTTACATGCCTTGTAGGCACTTGTAGGTCACATTATTATAAAATAGCAAATATGGAGAGTGAAAAAAAAGATATCGAGCATATTTGGGACGAAATAACCTTGAAAGCGGTGCGTGCCGCGTGAGATTGAGTTGAAAAATGTAGTCAGCTAGTAAAATAGGTAAGAGGTGGAGTTAGTCCAAAATATTTGCAGCATATTTTGTATATTAGTATAGCTTTAATAAAATACTGATTTCACTACAATAACTATTCGTACAAAAAAGTTATAAGACCTCCAAAGTGTATTCGAACTTTTTGGACACGGTGTATAGTGATTTGAGTATTTTCTACAGCAGCTCGAGCATTTGCTGTTGGAAAGGTGGATGCTGAGTGAAGTCGGTTCTTTTTGTTTAAAATTATTTTTTAACAAGTTTCTGGCCTTGGTCACTTTAACTTTCGTAAATAGACAGACACCTATTTTAGTTTATAAATAAAAACCTTTTCAAGTCGGTTAAAAACCGAAAATATCTACAAAAAAATTCATCATGAGAGAATGTCCTACAAACTAGTTATTTTCGCTATATTTATTCTTATCTCGCCTCATTGAGTAGTAATGTGAATATTACTAGTCCTTCGATCGAAACCTCATTACCGGCGGCCCCGGGAGAAATCTACGTCATGACTGGCCAGGAAATAACTGCTTTTCTCTCGTGTGTTGAATATAGGTGAAGGCGAGTCGCTGGTATGGTATGTGCACAAGGCACAATAGTATATAGTACCTAGGTACGGTTCGTGCATTCAAGTCTTTATACATATATATTGTACGATTAGTACGCCAGGAACACAGATATATATTTACGAAATACGTGTATCTTCCTACCTGGTTTGTATTGGCGAAGACGCAAGAGTTTTCGTTTAAATGTCTATCCCTACCAGTGAAAGGGCGTCCATAGAACTTGATTTCCGCCGGCTTGCCTAATTTTTAGATAGTTGTGCAGTTTTCCTACCGCTTATGAACAAAAGGTAAGCCAAATATTTATCTTAGGCTTATTATTAGTTAAGATTTTTTTTGACACCTACGCCTTTGGTAACTTGAATCGTCTCTTTTCTGTGGTTCTGGTTCAGAGATGCGACCACCAAATCAGACCAGATGTGGGTTCCAATCCTGACCGGTACCAATGAATTTTCTTGTCTTATACTGACATGGATCGTGTAAAAAGCTATTATTTTGACGATGGAAACTGGCTGACAACCTATAGTAGGTAATTATTATCTACGTCAGTACACTGTCTGAAAAAAAAGTTTATACTTAGCAGGTATTTGAGAGAAAATAGAGATTTAATAATTGCCCTATAAAAGGCGGGTAACGACATCCATTGTCTTATATACCTAGTTAAATACTTCCCCATATTATCAATCAAACGGTCCGGGTTCGATTCCCGTTTCGCAGGAGGGACCGGGACGCACGTGACTGGACTACGGACAGACAGATCGTTATACGTTAACGTTATACGTACTACAGTACAGTCAGCATCATATATACCGTGGCTGTTAAGATACCCAAATATATTGTCACATCCAGAGTAGTAATTAATAATAACTCAAACAAAGTAATCTAATTCTTCAGACCATTTACCGTTTACAAATATACAGGAGCACTCACAAATCCTAATACTTGACAACAGTCAAGCCGGCAATAATACCGGTACAACCACACCGCCACTGGTTGCGTAGCAGCCAAAGTATTCATAAATATGTACAACATGAAATCAAACTTTATTCCGGATGCAATAAGGCTTATAACGGTTACGTAGCTTAAACTTCTTAGAACTTAAAATTTTGATCGTTCATTTTGTCACTTACATTTGATACGTTGTACTGACATCAATATGTTTTTGAGCTCTATGTCATTAAAAATAAAGTTAATTTTTCTAGCGTGTCCCGTAATTTTGAATACTTTGAATGCTACGATACCGATGGTGTTGTGGGTGTTCCAGAGCTAACAGCGGATTGGAAGTAACCAAGTATTAGGCGTTGTGCGTGCTCCGGTATATTTGTACTCGTCGGATGGCCCGAAGAATTTGATCACTCTGGACGAACCGGTATTAATGGTTATTGTAGATGTTGCGGTAAATTTGGAAGTATTCCCTGTCACTATCTATTTGATGCTGACTGAACAGGGTTGGTGGTGTAACTTGAAAATGGAATAATATTATGCAACTAACAACTATCTCAATAAAAAAATAATATTAAACCCATTGAACTCGTATCATACAGAGAATTACAACAAGCACGGAAAAATGATACGGAAAAGGGATCCTAATACGCCTTTTGCCGAAGAGAGCCGAGCGAGTACTGACTGCAATTCTCTGTATTATGTTATGAGTTCAATGTACCCGACTACGGTGTTTTCGTACTCGATATATACTTATAAAACTCGATATATGCCGGCTTTTCAAACAGTTTAGCAATTTTACAACCAACAGCTCTCAAAGAAATGAAAAGCCTAAATAAAACTCTTTTTGCTTCCGCTTTAGATATTTAACCTAACCTATCCAGGTATAAATAGTGATTGTACAGTGTGTATTTTATTAATGAAAAATATGAAAAAATTTAACACTCCGCCCGGGCCTCAAAGATATCGCTCTTTAGCCATAACCTCCTTAGGAGAAATTGTATAGCTAAATATTTCGTTAAGGTACCTAAGTAGGTATAATCTATAATCATCGCGATTAACGTACAAACGTACAATACAAATATACGGGTCGAACTGTGAACCTACTTTTTTTTAAGTCTGTAAAAAAAATAGACGTTATTCTATGAATGGAAAACAGGCAGATTGAATTTTCAAACATGGAGGATACTTCAAACGTTAGTACTTCACGGTGGCTTAAAACCCTTCAGTTTCAGCGTCAAGGAGGGAGAGAAGAAAAACATAAAATTCTAAGATACTCTGTAGCGTAGCCAAATCTCGAGGTAGTAGTTAGAGTAAGGTAGCTTTGTACAGTTGGCAGCAGACGTAGCTAAGCGGGTGAGGTGTTCAAAATGACCTGCACACGCTCTTATTCTCTTAACAATAAAGTCGTGTCCAGTTCATTTTGAACACCTCGCCCGCTTACCTACTTCTGCGGCTGACTGTACGCATTATACGCAAAATATAACAGATCACAACCAGTTAGGGTGGTCCAAAAATATAAAGTTGTGATTTTTTTATCTCCACAAGGTTCTTTTAGTTTCAATACTCCTAAAAGATATTTACACCTAATTTAATCTTTCTCAAATTAGGTGTGAATATCTTTTGTTAAATGTTATTTAGAGGTTGATATAAATGACACAATTTTGTAGTACAAAAATGTATGAACTAGTCAATATTAATTCACAATTGGATATATTTTTGATAGTATCTAGACATTCTTTCAAATAGTAGCTTTTACCCGCGGCTTCGCTCGCGTTAAATTCGGGGTAACAAACCATACAAACTTCCACCCCCCCATTTTAGGGAAGTGGGGGGTTAGAAAGAGACAAAAAGTAGCCTATGTCACTCTCCATCCCTTCAACTATCTCCACTTAAAAAATCACGTCAATTCGTCGCCCCGTTTTGCCGTGAAAGACGGACAAACCAACAAACACACATACACTTTCCCATTTATAATATTAGTATGGATATGGATTTATAACAGATTTTTTTTTAAGTAGTACTTTGTTATTAATTTTATTAGTACTTTTTTTCCTTCATACATTCATATTTCATGGACTACCCTAACGACCGTGCTATGATTATTGTATGAAAATTCATTTCAGCATCCTCAACGATGCTAAAATATGCGACCATTGCTCCATCGAAAAGTATGCGCTAGTATTTCGGTCTACAAAATCTCAATTCAAGCATTGTAGTCGACGAGTAGAAAAAAATCTTTTAGGTTCGGAAAGAGAAGTGTCGTAGAATGTATGAGCTCGCATGGAAACCACGACACTTCTCTTTCCGAAAAAACTCTAACATGCAATGTTAATCTTGAAGCAAATCAAATTATTTTGTTCAATATTTTTTGATTTGCAATTTCTATTTTCATGCAATGTTAACTTTTTATTTTTAAATTAAATCTAAAATCAGACCGCGGCGCGGCGGTTTCAGCCGGAAACGTTAATTATTAATACCGTTTCAACAGTTACACTTTGCCGGTTTTAGTTTCAACGAAATTTTCGAATTCAATTAAACGAAATTTTATTTAACTGCCTGTTAATGGAACAAGTTGGAATGTTGACGCATTTTGTCTTTTTAATGTGCCGAGTTTTAAAAATCTACCGTTTAAGCTTTGCCATGTCATATTTCAGTTAGTCGCAAAAATAGCTAACCGACTGAGGTGTCCAAAATGATCTTAGCACGACTTTATAGTTAAGATAACAAGTCGAACTAACATTAAAAGACCCGACTGAAGATTTAGACTTTGCAAGTAATTGAATTTATGACACCATTTTTTTGTATAACCTATGTCTCTCCCACAACCAAGACGAGTCTGTCACCGACTTTAAGAGACTGTTAAGAGAACAAGTCGAATTAACATTAACTAGTAGTCCGCTTCGAACTCAGAACATATATTTAGATAAATAAAACTTTTTATCGACAACCCTGACGAACATGTACTTGTGTCTTCCCCGATTTTCCTTTCGGGTGAATACCTAGATTCCAATTATTTTTGTAATCCCTATATTATAGTCCTCCTCCTACATGACTTTTAACCCTTTTAACATATATGTGACAGGTTTTTGGAAAAGGTACCATAAGTAGAATTCCCCCAGAAAAAGATCCCCCCTACATTATGCCACTCAAATATAGTACTCCTACACAAAAAAGGCGATAAGACAGATATAAACAATTACAGACCCATTAGTCTTACATCTCATATCTACAAATTGTTTATAAAGGTAATAGAAAACAGAATCGCCCCACTCCTGGATAGACATCAGCCACCCGAGCAAGCTGGTTTTCGCCCGAGTTTCTCCACTACAGACCACCTCCATACATTAAATCAATTAATGGAAAAATCCAACGAGTTCAAGGTACCTCTATACCTTGCGTTTGTTGACTATAGCAAAGCATTTGACAGCGTTAAACACTCCGCTATATTTTCCGCCATGCAAAATCAAGGCATAGACACGACGTATGTTGAACTCGTTGGCACAATTTACAGAAACAGCACAGCCAACATTAAGCTACATGCACCAGGTCCTATTTTTAATATCCAAAAAGGCGTTAAACAGGGCGACCCGCTGTCACCAAAACTGTTGCCTCGAGGAGATATTTAAAAAGCTCGCAGTTCCATGGGAATGGTTTGGCGTTGACGTTGGCGGCAAAAGGTTAACAAACCTGCGCTTTGCCGACGACATTGTCCTCTTTTCCCACTCGGTATCTCAACTACAACAAATGCTACAAGATCTCAGCACGGCAAGCCTTGAGGTTGGACTCACGATGAATCGAGCGAAAACTCAGTTGATGACTAATAGAACAAAACGTAGGGTCACGGTAGATGGACAGGAAATACAATATGTCAATGAGTATACATACTTGGGCCAGATAGCGTCCTTCGAAAACAGGCAGACTAAAGAAGTCAACCGACGTATCGAAAATGCCTGGAAGAGCTTCTGGTCCATGAAGGCGCTATTGAAGGGCGACCTTCCACTGTGTCTCAAGCGCAAACTCATTGACATGTGTATCCTGCCCATCCTAACCTACGGTGCGCAAACCTGGTCATTAACTGAGGCCCTATAATCTAAACTCAAGGTTTGCCAGCGAGCAATGGAGCGTAGTATATTAGGTGTTCGTAGAACTGATCGAATCAGAAACACGGAACTACGCTCCAGAACTCGAGTTGTAGATGTAGGTGCCAAGACCGCTAAGTTGAAGTGGGACTGGGCTGGACATGTCTGCCGCATGCACCCGGACAGGTGGGCTAAAATGGTTACCCAGTGGGACCCACGACACACCATTGATGACGCGCGCCGAGGTGCAGGCAGACCAAAGAGGAGATGGCGGGACGACCTGGACGCTTTTTACACAGAATGGTGGCAAAATTCAAACGACCGGGTTGAGTGGAGAAAAAAAGGGGAGGCCTTTGCCCAGCAGTGGGACACTAACACAGGCTAATAAAAAAAAAAAAAGTAGAATTCTCTTACGTTGTCCGTTGTTCAGATTCGATGTTGTATTCGAGCAATAATAGCTTAAACGCCGGCCGTCAAATGGTGCCTTTTGATCTAGACCATCACATCCATTAAGAGGCTGACAACGCCCGATGACCTTCAAATTGACTTTACATATACAGTTTTTCAGCTATAACTACTTGTTTTACGAAAGTAAAAAAAATATGGTAATATTCATTATATTTGGAAGAACTTTGTTAATTCCGATACACGATTGAACGAAATCGGCTCGATAGGAAATAATTCCAAAGTTACATCCTATGTGTGTATTATTATATTTATAGATATGTATTTGATGTATTTATTTGTATAATCTATACATATACGTTACGTATTTATTAACACTACCTATAGTATCTAGGTTTAGTAATTTCTCCGTAGTTTTGCCGTCATGTACAACTTGTACAAGTAATGTGCAAATCTTTGTCTACCATGTTTGACCTATTTCTCTCAGTTGCTTAATAGTTCACCAAACGAAGACGCTTAACTGCCTGATAGGGGAAATAATTCGTGTATAGCTGAATTTTAGTGTAGTTGTAGATAAAGGAATCTTACACAACATACTAAAAGTACCTGTGCGCCGGGGCGCCGCTAGCGGGGAGGGAGGGGTGTAAATGTCCTTTATTTTGGGTTTTCGTAAAAAACTCGGAAACGGTGGCTCATACAAAAAAATGTTCTGTTGCTTAATTCATCCACATATAATTTTCTATAAAAAATATTCTTTGCACTTTTTTGCTGGGATCAACGTTTAATGAGATATCGCGGAAATACGATAAACACTTTTTTTTGGAGTAAAAAAAAAATTACCCCCCACTTTATGTGTATTTACTTATGGGAGGTACTCGAAAAAATAATATTTTTTCAGATTTTGTTTTAAAACTTTGCTGGCGTGAATAAAAAAACATACGATTTTTTATTTTCTAGTACTAACCATCACTGAGCAGGTTTCTCACCCTGCTACCTCACTTCCTACCCTTAAGAGTTTCGCCATGTCCGTCTGACCCCATCCGTCCGTCTAGACGTCTAGTACTAACCATCACTGAGCAAATCCGTGGACGGACAGACGGACATGCCGAAACTATAAGGGTAGGCACCCTGCTCACCCTGCTCAGTGATGGCTAGTACTAGACAAGTGAAATTTCGTATGAGTATCTGTTTTAATTACGCAGACAAAGTTTTAAAACAAAATATGAAAAAAATATTATTTTTTCGGGTAACTCCCGTACACATGGAGTGGGGGGGGTAAATATTTTTTTTACTCCAACCCTAATGTGTGGGATATCGTTGGATAGGTCTTTTAAAAAAAAAAGGGTATTCTAAAACAATTTTTGGATGAAACTAATACTTTCGTACATATTAGCTCCGAAAGTTTAAAAAAGTGTTTATCGTATTTCCGCGATATCTCATTAAACATTGATCCCAGCAAAAAAGTGCAAACAATCTTTTTTATAGAAAATTTTATGTGGATGAATTAAGCAATAGAACATTTTTTAGTATGAGCCATCGTTACCGAGTTATTTACTAAAACCCAAAATAAGGGACCTTTACACCCCTCCCACCCCGCTAGCGGCGCCCCCATCCACCGGTACCTTTAGTATGTTGTGTAAGATACCTTTGCCTACAACTACACCAAAATTTGGCTATACACGAATTATTTCCTGTAAGTTTTCCTTCATTGGGTGGGCTATAAAGGTTAGCTGGAAGAGATCCCTTAAAGGGATAAGTTCGCCTTTGTACACACTCACTATATTTTTGTTGGTCATGTATTTGTTTTGTGCAATAAAGTGTTTTACTACTACTACTACTACTACTACTACTACTACATCTTACAATTAACTGTAAACATTTGTATGTCTTTAGTTTCATGACTTATACGTCTCTAATAAAGGATATAGCAATAATAATGCGTAGTTTTTCAACCGACTTCAAGATTTCGAAGGAGGAGGTTATCAATTCGTCGGGATCTTTGTTTTTGCTATTTTTTTTTTTATGTATGTTCACCGATTATTCGAAGACGGCTGGACCGATTTGGAAAATTATTTTTTTGTTTGAAAGCGTATACTTCACAGTTGGTCCCATTGTAACCATGTCAGGATCTGATGATGGGATCCTGGAGAAATCGAGGGAACTCTTCAACTATTATAGGCACACCTATGGTGATTTGAGTATTTTTTACAGCAGATCGAGCATTTGGTGTTGGAAAGGTGGATACTTAGTGAAGTCGGTTCTTTTTGTTTAAAATTATTTATATTCATAATTTTGAAATATTTGCAATGAGCTCCCATACTCATAACACAGTGTTTCTCGTTCACTCGCGCTGAAAAAGATAGTGATGGAATTTAGCTATTGTCAGCCCCTTAATACAGTTAGCATTTTAGGAAGACTTACAGATAGTCTACTTGACTTGGATGTCTACTGAAAATAGGATAGTTATCCCGCGATTCTTTAAGTATCTCGCTAGACTCGAGCCATCTAGCTAATGCATCCTCCACAGACCACTTAACTACTAGACGGAGCATAGACAACACGCGGTTAAATGAGTTTGACAGCAGAATACATCGCGATACAGAGCTACTGCAATTTGGTGTTTTGTTGTCTGACTTTCCTTGGTTCTTTGCATAATTAGTGTAATTTCAGTTAAATTTAGTACCAAGTTCGATTTGTATGTAAATAAACCAATACCAGCTCGTATAATTATAGCCTTATAGCTTTTACTATTTCATTTCAGTTTCGTTCAATTCAATCCGGTGGTCTGAATCAGTTGGCTATGTTCATATACAAGATATCTCTATACTCCGCTTAGCGTGTTATTTCTTTGAAACCTAAGCTGCCAAAAAGAAGGGGTGCGGGAGGGGAAAACGCAATGCTAGACAGGGAACCCGCCATTGTTCCGTGGGGCGTAAGAGAGAGTCAGACATTAATGGTTGCCATGGTGACGTACTAAGTTTACTGTCACTTACAATAATTAGTGTCTCACTATAGGGTGAAATTACTTCGAGCGTGGCAGCGGGGGTCGCCCGGCTATGCGGGGTCTTGGGTTATTAGTCTATGGGTATGTTCAATAGTTTCAATACCTTCTTGACTAAATCCTATGTTTTCTATGTATTTATCTAGGCGTATGCGGAGCTTAACCACCGCGCAGAGGCCCTTTCAATAATTTGATTAAATGTAAAGAGTCATATACTAGTGCATTATATTCAGGTATTTGAACGAAGTCCCTTATCGGACGGTTCGCGGATGGGGGCTAGGCGAAATAAAGTCACGTGACTGTCACGAAAACGCGACACAAAGCCATACGATTGAGAAACATGTGAAGTGAAATAAAATAAAATAGAATAGAATAAAGTGAAGTGAAGTGAAAAGTAAGAAGTGACCAAGTACCTACAAAGTCAAAAAAGTTAAAATGTCAAAAATAACAAAACCTACAAAAATTTCAAAACAGTAAAAAATATATGAAATAAAAATAAATTAAATAAAAACCTTCGTTCCAACCAAGTGTTCCACGATACTCACGTGTTTTTTTATTATTATATCTGTATTTATTATCATCATCATCATCATCAGCCCGTTGCAGTCGACTGCTGGACATAGGCCTCTCCCAAGGTACGCCACAGAGCCCGGTCTGCTGCTTTACGCATCCAGTCGCTACCGGCCCTCGTATGTAAGTCATCCCGCCATCTGGCGGGCCCGTATTTATTATATATTCAGGTATTTATTATTGAATCTGTTGGAAGGAGTCTTTAAGTATTCCTAGAGCAACCTCCGACTAAAATAGTTAGGTAGCCTAATTGGAACATACGTTTCCAAGACAGAACAACCTCATCCCCTAAATGTCCTAAGTTGCTCTCACTCTCAAGTTAATCATGATCTTTTCTAAGTGAGTTGTGACATTTTAAAGTTAGGAAGAGAATCGCAGGGACTGCAGTTCGCGAACTTAGATGCTACTTGGATTGGATATAACTTTAGTGTTTATGGGATTTGAGGTTTAGTTTGTCTAGAATAGTTTAATGTTTATAGCTTTGCGTATATTTACGTAGTTGCTAAACTGCTTTCGGTTAAAACATCGCGAGGAAATCTGTAAATTTGTGAAGAAGTTGTTTTTAACAATGGTACACAATCGGATCTTTTCAAGTCCTGGTAGAACGTAGTTTTAGGGTTCCGTACCTCGAAAGGAAAAAACGGAACCCTCATAGGATCACTTTGTTGTCCGTCCGTCCGTCCGTCCGTCTGTCTAGACCCTTTTTCTCAGGAAGGCGTGGAGGTATCAAGCAGAAACTTATATCAAATACTCAGGTCTACTGTTCCTTGGAACTGTGAAAAAATCAAACTTCTAAGCCAACGCAATCAAAAGATACAGCGTTTATGCCGCAAAGGAGATCGTCAATTTTTGTTAGGTGATCTGGCCCAGATTATTTAGGACCGTTTAGGAATGGTTCTTACCTTTGAAAAATCATCATAATTTCTATGATTTATATATTAATGTAAAAAAAGTACCGATTTTTTAAAGATAATGTACAAAAGCGGACTTGAAAACAAAACGGGAATCATGATGAAATAATAAAAAGTCATATTTTGATCGTATTTATAGCTCCTGTATTTCGGTAAACAAAGATGGCTGTCAAACCATCGTTGATACTATTAACTGAACATTCGTAACACCTATTGCGAAGGGATAAGGTTTACCACCGTTCAGTGCGATAGCACTAGTATCTGACATTGCAAAATTGAAAAAAAGATGCGTTTCGTTATCGAAGGAGCTATATATTATGCCATTATGAAACCCACTTTTAATATTCAAACTCCGATCAAAAATGCAAAAATACGCATTTTCAATCTTTAGGCGTTTTAATATAGTCGATTTCTAATTTAAACTTTCGTATTCGTAGGCTTAGATACTATTTTAATATTACAATGTTGTAACTCACCGAACAGTATCAAAACGCAGATTATGTAACGGTATACATTGACAGTGTCAAACCAAAAAACAATCCCGTTTCAGGCCAGGGTGAAGTTAAACTTTATGTCAATGCCATAAGGACGTTAACGACTTGCCTTGCTGTATTTTAATCGCGGAAAAATCAACATAATGTTTATTTATTTAGTACTTCTAATTCCCGTTTCATTTTTTTGCAATATTTTGTCTACTTTAGTAATAAAATGAGTATTTATTTTACATTGCAGTACAAACTGTATACGGTTTATATCAAGTGGCCCAGAATTAACGATCTCCTTTCCGCAATTTTCGAAACTCGCAAGGGAATCAAAACCTACAGGGTACTTCCCGTGAACTCAGAATCTTGAAATTTGGTACGAAGCAACGTCTTATAGCACAGATAAAGGAAAAACTGCGAAAACCGTAAATTTTTAGTTACATCACATAATAAAATTATTTTTAATAATTTTAAAGTTACAGGTTTGTACGGAACCCTCGGTGCGCGAGTCCGACTCGCACTTGGCCGGTTTAAAAAAAAATCACAGATTTCGTGCCTCACACGACTATCGAGCACATTGGAAATGAATCTACGGAATTCGAAAAAATATTGTCGCTGAGCGACGAGAAAATCGGGATAAGGAAAATGTTAAAATGAAAAATTAATCTATGATATAGATTAACATTAATCTAAGAATAAAATAATTATCATTCATCGTCGTAGTTTTATTTTATAACATTTTCCTTATACCGATTTTCTCGTCGCTCAGCGACAATATTTTTTCGAATTCCGTAGATTCATTTCCAATCAAAATCTAATCATCTAATCAACTAAATCGTTAGTTTAACTAAGCATACTGTCTTACTAATGTAATCACTTCAGCTAATCATGAGTGAAACTATAAATCGACATGATTTACTCATGTCGGTGGTTCGACGGCCTCCTAGCCAAGTCGGTAGTGACCCTGCCTATGAAGCAGGAGGTCCCAGGTTCGAATCCATCAGGGCATTTATTTGTGTGTTTATCACTGATATTTGTTCCTGAGTTATGGATGTTTTCTATGTGTTTAAGTATTTATCTATATCTATCTATTATATATATCGTCATCTAGTACCCACAACACAAGACTTATTGAGCTTACTGTGGGACTAGGTCGATTTGTGTAAGATTGTCCTATAATATTTATTTAGCCAACGCAATCAAAAGATACAGTCGTTTATGCTGCAAATTTTAGAGTTTTCGGCACTCGCAAAACCTAAGGGGTACTTCCCGTGAACTCAGAAACTTGAAATTTGGCACGAAGTAACGTCATATAGCATAGACCATGAAAAAATTACAAAAAGTAGAAATTTTTAGTAAAATCATACAAAAAATTATTTTTTAAAATTTTAAACTTACTACCTTTTTCCTCGTAAACGCGTGGAGGTATTAAATTGAAAATCATGTCAAATACTCAGGGCTATAAGACCTTTCAGATGTAGCTAAACCAAACTTTTATGTCAACGCAATCAAAAGAAATAGCAATTTAAGTCGCATATTTTGAAACTGAGTACTCGCAAGAAACTCTAAACCTAAGGGGTACTTCCCGTAAACTCAGACACTTGAAACTTGGCACGAAGAAACTTCATATAGCACAGACAAAGGAAAAATTACGAAAAGTAGACATTTTTAGTAAAATCATACAAAAAATATTTTTTTTTAATTTTAAACTTACTACCTTTTTCCTCGTAAACGCGTAGAGGTATTAAATTGAAATTCATATCAAATACCCAGGTTTATAATACCTTTAAGCTGTAACAAAATCAATTTTCTATGTCAATGCGATGGGAGAACTTTTACTTATAAACCTACAGGTTTGTATGGAACCCTCGGTGCGCGAGTCCGACTCGCACTTGGCCGGTTTTTTTTTAAACATAGGCCTGATTTTTGATACTTTAAGTTTTTCTGGAAAAGTGACTTCATAAAACGATTGGTTGATTAGTTTAGTAAGGAGCGGTACTAGTTCATCACGGCATAATTTTATCAGTGTCGTGGGTATTTCGTCTACTCCAAAACTACTTTTATTCTTTAGGCCTCGAATTATGACTGATATTCTCATTCCCATTCCCATTCCCATTCGCATTCGCATTCCCATTCCCATTCCGATTCCGATTCTCATTCCCATTCCCATTCTCATTCCCATTCCCATTCCCATTCCCATTCCCATTCCCATCTGGTTCAATATGTGAAATTCAGAACAAACGCCTTATTCAAGTAATAATATAAATCAGCTTAAGAACACTCTAATCATACATTCGTCAATCACATTGAACACGTTAGTTGATTAGCGTTAATTTAGTTTCAATCAGCGCCCAACGTTAATGATTTACTCATGGCGAAATAACTTGATTGTTTTGTGTTATGATTTAATCAGCGATTATTCAATCAGCGATGATTAGTAATCGATCACCGATTTTAATCAAGTGTGCCCAACTCTGCTGTGAACAAAAAAATTGAAATATTTCCACACGCATATCGAAGTTTGAATAATTGTCGCCGTGGCGCCTAAGTATACATATTTCATTTTTAGATTAATAAGCAGGATATAATAATGTTCAAAGTACAAGAAAATTATTACATTACAAATCCGTAGTCAACTCGAAAAATGGTAGCCACATAGCTAAATAATTTTTGAGCAAAAAAAAAACCGACTTCTTCAATGGGGCAAGCCGGTGAAGGATTTTTGTAGATGGTGCACTCTATACAATGAAATAACTTGCTTAACAAACACAGCGAAGAGGACAAATCGTCAAACGTGAACTATGCGTCGTTGAAGAATTCCTTTCTCATTTTACATTTCACATGTTTATGGCATCAGCCGCAGTTCCACTTCATCAATATGTCACTGTTTTCAATGAAAATGCTTGATTTGTTGATTTAAATACAAAAATCACTTTATGTATTGAGTGCCTTTAAGATTTGAGAAGGTTCCTCGATTCCTCCTGGATCCCATCATCAGAACTTAGCTTGATTAAAATTTGTCCTGAGAATCTTACTTGCTTAACAAACATAGCGAAGAGGACAAATCGCCAAACGTGAACTATGCGTCATTGAAGAGTTCCGCTCTGATCATCACCAGCAGTTCCACTTCATCAAATGTCACTCTTTTGAATGAAAATGCTTGATTTGTTGATATAAATACAAAAATCACTATGTGTATGCCTTTAAGATTTGAGGAGTTCCCTCGATTCCTCATGTATACCATCATCTGAACTTGAGCTTGACGAAAATTTGTCCTGACAATCTAACTTGCTTAACAAACACATCGTAGAGGAGAAATCGCCAAACGTGAATTATGCGCCGTTGAAGAGTTCCGTTCTGATCATCATCAGCAGTTCCACTTCATCAAATGTCACTCTTTTGAATGAAAATGCTTGATTTGTTGATAAAAATACAAAAATCACTATGTGTTTGCCTTTAAGATTTGAGGAGTTCCCTCGATTCCTCATGGATCCCATCATCAGAACTTGAGCTTGACGAAAATTTGTCCTGACAATCTTACTTGCTTATCAAACACCGATGTGTGTTCGATATGAGGAGGAATCGCCAAACGTGAACTATGCGTCGTTGAAGAGTTCCCTTCTGATCATCACCAGCAGTTCCGCTTAATCAAATGTCACTGTTTTGAATGAAAATGATTGATTTGTTGATAAAAATCACTACATGTATGCCATTAACATTTGAGGAGTTCCCTCGATTCCCCATGACGGAGTTATGGAGTAACAAACATTAAAAAAAAAAAAAAAAAACATACACGCCGAATTGAGAACCTCCTCTTTTGAAATCTTGAAGTCAGTTAAAAAAAATTAATGTGAAAAATGTCGTTCTGACTTTTTTCAAAAAGGTTAGGCTACAGGGCAGACCCTTAACCCGATCGTCTTTTTTTAAGCTTAAATTGTAGCTGACTAAATTGTCCAGAGGAGTTCTTCTCAAATTTTTGATATCATTCTTCGTTTCCAAAATATCGAACGCCAAAATCAAAAATTTGGAAAAAATTGTTTTTTTTTTGTACCATTCCGGCCATAACTTTTTTTTTAAAATTATTTTTGCATCTTACAGCTCTTGTATATATGAGTCATTTGAGCCATTTTTGAATATCATATCTTTACAACTTTCCGAGTTATAAGGGGATCGCACTTTTTTGTGAAATCGGGGCCTATACTGGAACGAACGAAAAGACATTTCCAATGTCAACATTTCCAATGTCAAAAATCTTAGGTGGCGTTCACAGTGCTGCGGTTTCCGCATGCGGCGCCGGTGCGCGAGGGAGATAGCGCTCTGCGTGTGTATAGCGCTGTCACGCTTGCACACATCGCCTTAATCCACAGAAGAGGTACAAAATCAGCATTTTTTGAAGTCTGTCAGACGACGTCAATTGGTTCATTGCATGACGTATCCTTGAAAACAGTATTTAGGTTGTATGAAAAAAATATAATCATTAAATAACCTTTATTCAAATAGTTATAGACCAAAAGTAGCTCAGTTTTAGGAGTACAACCGGTCCTCGCATTTAAAGCTCCACGGTCAGAAGCAGGTTGTACAGTCGCCAACAAATATATCGGAGCAGCCAGTGTACTCAAAAATATCTGAACATGCACTTTATCGCTTTGCGTTTTTCAGATATTTGTGACCACCTTGGCCGCTCCGATATATCTATGATGGTGACTGTACAGCAATATTATGCTAGTATTGATTTGCTATAAAAACGTGCAGTAAATAATATTATAACTAAATAAACTTTGCGTATTCATTCGTAAGAATCCATTTACTACCAACTTTACGACAGAAACTTCGGCTCTAATATAAGACTCATTTATTTTGGAGAGACAATAATTTCAGCAGGAAAAGACATCTCATTCCTGTCACGTAACATGTTGGTAGTCGTGTCTAGTGTTGTGCCGGGCCCGGGAATGTATACACTTCAGGAATATTGAGGAACATTGAACACAAATATAAAAAATATATGAATATAAATGATTTATTCAGTAACAAGCAAATTTTAACTAAGTACAGCTTGGTGCCCCTTTTAAGTATGGAAATACTTGGATGATATTGGTCTTCCTTAGTGATTATCTAAGAGCCAAAAGCAAAATTATAATAACTATAGAACTAAGCTAAGGTTAGTAATATATGTACCTACTAATTAAAACTAACATGCACATTGTGGCGCGTCATAAATATTAGTTGGCGAACCGGTGCTAATTAAGCTTACCCTATAGCTGTCATATATAATGTTTTACAACTCTTTGTAAAGGTTTATTCGAAGGACCAACAATAGTATCTACTACCTTATACTGTAGGAATCTTCAAAAAAAGGAATACCTGCCTACAGATTATTCGGCGATGCGTATGTAACTCCCATGGATCTACACTTAGAGAATTCAACCAACCGGAGCGGCCATTGATAGGCGTTCCTCTCTGCCGAAAACATATGACCAGTGGTCATATTTATTGTAGGACCTGACGTGGCTGTTTGTATGTTAAGTACGAATAGCTATACATTTGACGTTCCCCTCCCCCGCTAAAATCGGCAGACTTATTTTGTTGAATTATGTAAGCCTTACATTGTAAGGTTTTACAAGGTTCCTGAGGCTACAGTACCTGACTACTTACTTCCAGGAGGATTGTAAACTTGTTTGCCAACGACGTTGAACTAGGTACAACAAAGGTCATGTTATATTCCCATGAAACATTCCCGGAAATGGGAATATTCCCGCAGCTCATCACTATGCTGCTGTAGCTAATTAATTTCATGCGGAAACCCGGTATTAGTGCAAGTATTCTTGTTTGACATTGTTTATTTTCTCTCGACATGAAAGGAGATATTTTTGTTCGTAGACTTTCTCAGATCGATAATGGACTTGGTTCAACTTTTAACTAGTCTGTTCAAAGTTTGTTGTTTTTGTAGCGGGGCGTTCAAAGAACTCGATTTACCTCGGCTTACCTAATTTTCAGGCCCTAGTTTTTCCACAGTTAATGAAGATATAACGGAATAAATATTCGGAAGTAGGAGCTTATTTGCTGGCTTTTCTATTTTCCATAAGCTGTATTAAAACTACTCAACTGGCTCAAATTGGGCAGACCGGTAAGAATCGAGTTCTATCGACGTTCAAGCTAAGTTGGCTGCGGCTTGCCTTTGGAATTTTTTAACACGCCGCCGCTCTTGTTAATTCATAATCATGATTTTACGTACATGGTTTTTAGATTTGTGTAAGAAAATATACACTCAAATACTATAAAAATAGATCATTTTGTATAGACTTTTCTATACAAAATGACTCGTTTTCATGGTCCTTTTGTATCTATGAGAGCTTTTTTTGGTTAACATAACCTAAAACAATGTTCGTATTTTGGGTTATTAACATACAATGAGACTTAGGGACAAGCCTAGAAGATTGTAACCGATATGCAGTTTGCATCTCATCTACTCGGTTGAAGAAAATATCCATCTGTGCTTCGTGCTTTGTCTCTTTTTCTATCGACTTCAAGATTTCCAAGGAGGAGATTTTTAATTTGTCGGGATCTTTGTTTTTGATATACAATATATATTTTTATGTATGATGTTTACCACCGATCAAATAATACTAGGGATACACAAACAGCCCAAAAAAATGGCCCCACAATAGTACCGCAAGAACGATTCGGGCGGTACTTTC
Source organism: Pammene aurita (assembly GCA_947086415.1). NCBI lineage: Eukaryota > Metazoa > Arthropoda > Insecta > Lepidoptera > Tortricidae > Pammene > Pammene aurita. Next base: position 8,627,873 of record OX352314.1, on the reverse strand, counting down.
TTTGACAGTCTTCTAACGGTATAAGAGTGGCCGGTTACAAATTTTCAGGAGCCATATTTTCAGTAAATCTTGTTTGAAACTGTACCTGTTTTACATTGTTGCTCTAAGATGTTCACCGATTATTCAAAAACGGCTGGACCAATTTGTTTTTTTTTTGTATGAAAGAGTATACTTCACAGTTGGTCCCGTTGTCATCAGGTCAGGATCTGATTATGGGAACCTGGAGAAACCGAGGGAACTCTTCAGATATTATAGGGTCACCTATAGTTATTTGAGTATTTTTTACAGTAGCTCGGGTATTTGCTTTTGGAAAGGTGGAGGCTACTCGGTTCTTTTTTGTTTAAAATTATTTGTTCTCTTTGTCTCTGCAGGGTGATTCTAATGAAAGTAGGGTAATATCGTTGAATTCGCTACATTCGCTGTTACGTTAATGTCAAAAGAACAACCCGGCAGAAAGGTACGGAAATTTCTACGTGACGCGACGTCATAAAATGGCCGCATTTCATGTTTCCTTAATCCTCCATCATTTGTTGTTTAATTGACAAAATATATTTCATAATGTAATGGGCTTGTGGAATCAACTTTTGAATGTTGTTCATTTTGTCCCCGTTATCCAAGGGAAATTTTCATACTGTCCCATAGAAATTGTTTGTCCAAGGGACGTAACCATAGCAACGAGGTGCACTAAAAAGTTGATTGACCCGACAATTTTTTTTAAGACCCGATACGGTATCAGATCTTACTCATAATTCATAAATATTAAGTATTCTCCGTAATTTCTCCCACTTCTGCGTTTACGTGACGTCATAAAATATTTCGTCAGTTGCCCGAGCTCCAAAGTGCCGTTTTATGACATTAGGCGTATTAGAGTAAGCGTGGCTGTTTACGACTTGGCACAACAGTACACGCGCTTCACCAAGCACACCGAATGGAGGGAAACGTGTCGTGGCAGATGAAGCGCGAGCTAGGGCGTTGGCAGTACTTTCTTACAAAACAATATGCGTTTTGTTTAGTTTCATTCATGCGAGTAGTAATGTGTGTGTGTAGTAATGCGTAGTTTAAAATCGTTGCGTCCAAACAATTGCAAAGGACTAGGATGTGTGTACTAAGGTGTGTTAAGATGTGTAAGCAACGGTCAATTGTCAGTTTAGTTTAGAATATAAATAAATATTATTGGACAATCTCACACGAATCAACCTAATCCCACGGTAAGCTCAATAAGGCTTGTATTGTGGTTACTAGACGACGATATATAGGTATATTGTCGGTTCGCGGATGGGGGCTAGGCAAAAAAAAATCACGTGGCCGTCACGAAAACACGACACAAAGCCATAAACATGTGAAATGTGAAATAAATTAAAATAAAAAAGAATAGAACAAGTGACAAAGTGAAAGTCAAAAAAGTCAAGCCAAGAGTGTCCCACTGCTGGGCAAAGGTCTCCCTCCTTCCCTTCCACGTGTCCCGGTCTTGAACAGTCTCCCACCAGTTCCTATCGATATATATATATAATAGATAGATATAGATAAATACGTATAAAACACCTATAACTCAAGAACAAATATCCGTGATAAACACACAAATAAATGCTTTTACCAGGATATGAACCCGGGACCTCCTGCTTTGTAGGCAGAGTCACTACCGACTAGGCTAGTCGTATGGGTTATAAAAATCTAATTGAGAGCTGCACAGCGCTATTGTGTTTCGTTTAGCAGTACTCTGTCTTATACCTATAAGTAGTAATGTTTATTATGAGATTGATAACAGCCGATGATCTTGAAATTGACGTTATACGATTTATTTAGCTTTAAACAATTGACCTTCATTGTTTTATATTATATAATTAACCCGGATATTTTTTATTCGTAATTTTTCTGATGTTGCGATGGACTGCCATACTAATTATAGTTTATTTCAATCGCGTTCAAAAAAAAAGGGACAGAATTACTGTTGATTTCCTCTTAAAATGAACGAATGTTTCTATAAAGAGCTCATCCTACAATCGGTGGTAAAAAGTCTGGACGAACATTCGTTTGTCTATATCAAAGTTCTCGTTGCAATTTAGTATAAACATTTCGTCTAAATTAATAATGCCGGCGTTTGAAACACACTTAAGTCAAATAAATATTAATAAATGTCTAAGAGCGAGGACAATGAATATTTTATTTTACCATAAATCATATCGTTCTACTACCATTTGGCGTGACTCCATACTTGACACCTTATCTATGCCCCGGGGAAAATATTCCGATCTACTTAATTGTAAACAAAAAAACGCTTCTGTACGCCATAACTTTTTTACGATTCCATTAATGAAAGCCACGCGTCAACTGAATTACAAAATGGCCGACTTCATGTGAAAACTGACGGTGTTTACGACCTTAAATATCAGCAAAATGAAAGTTATTCCTAAAACACAAACCATTGTAAGTGTAACCGATAATGCTTAGCTAAAATGCGTAAACGGAGTGATATTTAAACTGGTTTTTGTAGGTAAGGGATATAATAAGTCACATAAGGGTTGGATTCCATCACAAAGGGACATTTTACGCCGTTCTACGTACTTTACGACAGAGGGAGCTTTAATTATGGCCCGAAATGCCACTGTCTAATTAAGTTTTCGACTTTATTGGGCTATTAGAGCGTTTTTAAGTCGCGGTTTGAAAATTGTAAAAGGCATGTTTGTGCTCACAATATACGGGAGTGTGTGAAGTAAGTTGGGCTTCCAATTTACGCCTATTTTGTACCTACTGTTTGTTGAAATAGAATTACACAACTGGATTGTGGGTTGCAAGTGTTGCAACTTGAAAATATAAAAAATAAAAGGAGTCGGACCGCGTACGAAGGGTTCCGTACCATTATCTATGAAAACGGCAAAAAAAAATGATGTCTATTGTATGGGAGCCCTCTTAAATATTAATTTTATTCTGTTTTTTTAGTATTTTTTGTTATAGCGGCAACAGAAATACACCATCTGTGAACATTTCAACTGTCTAACTATCACGGTTCATGAGATACAGCCTGGTGACAGATAATCAATCTGAACAACGCATCTAAATGTCAAGGCGATAAAGTACATGTTCAGATATTTTTGAATACCTTGGCCGCTCAGATATATCTGATGGCAACTGAACTTACATTTGAATTATTTGTTTTAGTGTATTGCTTTTTTCATTCGTAAAGTTTTCCATTTATGATATTTATATTATTATTTTATTGTTTTTCTCTAGTCTCCACTACCCAAAGGTTGTCTGGAAGAAATCGCTCATTAGCGATAAGACCGCCTGTTGTTACCTCTACCTAAATTTATCTAATTGTAAAATTTGTGCTTGTAACTGTATGAGGTGTGCAATAAAGAGTATTTATTATTATTATTATTTCCTTTATTTATCTTTTTACTTAGTTTAGGGTTTTTACAATATTTTTATAAAAGTAAAATATAAAAATACATCTAAAACATATGAAAACAATAAAAGCATTATAAAAAACCTAAACTAGGGTGCCGCCGGCAACGGAGCAGGGCCCAGGCTGCCGGTGGTTAGGGCCGCAGAGTGAGGAACCTTCGGACTATGCGCGCCGTGTCCAAGATTACCGCCTTCTGAATCTGACCCTTGATCCAACCACAACCTCGTAGCGAAAGTCTCTCAAGATGTTGGTCGAGACTCTTCGCTACGAGACCGTTCGCAGAGACAACTATCGGCACAATGATCGCCGAATCAACCTCCCACATGGCGGTCACCTCGTGAGCCAAGTCTAGGTACTTGCTGGACTTGTCCTTCTCGGCCTTCACGAGGTTGTCGTCACATGGGACGGTGATGTCGACGAGCATGGCCCGGCGTTGCGATCGATCTATTACCACGATATCAGGCTTATTGGCTACTATAGTCCTGTCCGTGATAATAGATCGATCCCAATAGAGCGTGGCACGACCATTTTCGAGAACTGGCGCAGGTGTGTACTTGTAGTACGGCACTTCGTGGTCCACAAGACCGTATAGGAGAGCAAGCTGCTGGTGTATAATCCTGGCTACGAGGTTATGTCTGTGCAAGTACTCGCCGTTAGCAAGATGAGAGCAACCGGAGATGATATGCCTGAGTGACTCTCCGGGACGGCGGCATGCCCGACAAATGTCGACCGTACCGTCCTTCAGGATATACCTCCGGTAGTTATTCGTCATGATAACTTCGTCCGCAATTGCACAGGCAAAACCTTCGGTTTCTCCGAAGAGGTCCCCGAATCGTAACCAGTTCACCGACGCGAGTAGGTCTACGTCGGGTCCCGTGAGGGCCCTGTAGAACCGCCCGTGTAGCTCCTTGCTCTTCCATACCGCCCTGCGATCCTCGGTGCTTAGCACCACAGGTTTGCGCCAGTTCTTGTTTGCCAAGGAGAGCGGCGTGAGACCCTTATCTACTGCCACCACATCACGATGCATCCCACACTCGTTGTTAAGGAAATAATTCCTGAGATCGTACACCTCACGGTTGTGGAGATTTTTGGCGTTTAAAAAGCCGCGACCTCCACACTTCCGTGGGATGTACAATCTCATAACAGACGAGCGTGGGTGAAGCATACGGTGTGTGGTGAGCAATAGACGGACTCTCCGATCCAGGGCATCCAGCTCGGTCTGTGTCCACCTTAGTATGCCAAAGGAGTATGTGAGTAGGGGCATCACCCAGGCATTGAAGGCGCGCACCTTGTTGCCACCTGACAAAAGACTATTAAGTACTTTTGTCAGCCGACTAAAGAAGCGCTCCCTCAACGCCCGTTTAATACCCACATCCTCAACACCCAAAGACTGTGACATACCAAGGTATTTGTAGGTTTCTGATTCAGAGATAGATCTGAACGTCATTGTCTCAGAAAGCTGTAGATTTGTTGAATTTACTACTTTCCCCCGCTGTACATGCATAACCGCACATTTATCAACACCAAATTCCATCTTGATGGAACTACTGAACACTTCAGTGGTGTTCAGTAGTTCCAACAGATCTCGGTTATTTGGTGCAAACAATTTAAGATCGTCCATGTACAGAAGGTGAGATATGACTTCACCCTCTCTCCGAAGCCGGCAACCTAGCCCCGAATCCTTCAGCAGATTGCTGAGCGGATTTAGAGCTAGGCAGAACCACAGGGGACTCAGACTGTCGCCCTGAAATATTCCTCGCTCGATCCTTATAAAGTCCTGCGGACCAGGGGGGTCATCCCCGCCTCCTGGTTGACGAAGGACTGTGGTCCACCGCCTCATACACGCGCCAAGGAAGGATCTTAAAGCTGTATCAATTTTATACAGCTCTAAGATCCTCTCCAGCCATGAATGAGGCACCGAATCATAGGCCTTCTTGTAGTCAATCCAAGTTATTATTATTATTATTATTATATTTAAGAATTCTAGTTAATACTCGTACTAGACAAGTAAGTACTAAAATATACCAAGCTAACTAAGAGCTTGCTAGCTATTCACAAACCTATAAAAAGAGCTATAAACTTGCATCCTCCAGACTTACCTCAGCTAAAACCGCAACAAAAATGAAGTGGCACTAAATCCGTTTCGGTGAACGAATAAAATGCTGCCGCCATATATATTGCCCTCGATTCAACACTTCACCTAATCGAATAGTTTGAAATGAAATTGAGCCACCTAAACTTATTCCCGACGCATACAACCAACATAACTTGAACTATATTTGATTGACTGTACGGGTTACCGAAGAGCTGGCAGCTTCGTCGCGCAACGCATCAGTATTGCGATACAGCGCGCGGCGAAGCGAAATACTGCTACTGCGGCTGTTGGCATCCTCGGCAGCTTGCAATAGAGGCCCAATATTTTTGATATTTATTAGTTTTAGTTTTCTTTGAGTTCAATAAAAGGCTTGTCCACTCTACGATTGACCAAAGAGCTGGCAGCTTCCTAGAGCAATGCGATACAGCAACGAGTTTCTGCTAGTATTCTCGACACCATGCCGAAGGGGCTCAATTTTTTTACATTTTAGTTTTAGTTAATATTGTTTTGAAAATGTAAGTTCAATTGTAAGTCTAGTTTATATCTTGCTTATTATTAAGCAACTATCATATTCCTTAACTAACTGACATCCATAGCATCAACTGCTCGAAGTAGGTACACTTTGATTAAAGCTTGTTAAAACTTGACAGATAGTTTTTATCCGTTTGAAATTCTACCTTATCGCGAAAAAAATAAAGTCATATTTAAAACACTGCACCAAATAGTGTCATGCTTGTAATGTTGACTTTATGATCAGGACAACAAGGTAGAAAATCAAATGTATAAAAATCATGTGTCAATCGTAACCTAAAGATGATCGCAGTGTGTACGTCTTACGCGCGACTGGCGTGACAAGAGACAGATCTGCGCGACTTCATGCTTTGTCGCTAATTGGCAGCACAACTTGCGCGTGAAAGGAGCGACAGACTCGCGATCAAATGCCAGTGTCATAAAATGACAGTGTCTCGCGACTTTGAACTAAAATCCTTAGCACAACTTTGAGTTCTCGTCGCGTCAGTTGCAGCCGCAGGTGCATGTTATGCTACCGGAAAGCGAGATTTTTGACAGGTGCGACAAGGTTTTCCCTACTCGCGGCTTTAGTCGCTCTTGCAAGACGTGCTAGCCGTGCTGTGCATCGGAGTTCGCACATACACTGGTTCGCCTTTCGCCTAAAGCCTTTTTTGAGTTAGGGATCGAAATAACACCCCTAATCTAATACATAGTTGTAGCGCGTTTTGTGCCCGTGGGGGCGCTGCTCGTAAAATTTTACGACCGTTGCCATGGTTACCGGCGCCATTATTGTTTTAGTTCGTAGCGGCGCCGCTGGGGGCGCTGAGGTGAAAGGAGGTTGTATCTTGGTAAAGGATACTATACTACATTTTGAAATTGGAAGGACCCTTTAGTTAGGAATGTCAGATGAAATCTGAAAAGTAAACGACATATTTTTCCACATATGGCTATTATAAGCTGTTTCATACGGGGTGAAAAAAATATATGGACCTTGGGAGGAAACTACCTTAAACCTTTAAAATTATATTCGATTTCGTCCTCTTATTGATTTTGCCAGCTTTGTGATGCACAAAAAATAACTTGAAGTACGCTTACTTAAATGAAGATAAATGTATTTCATTCTACAGCTTAAAAAGTCTAGTTTAGGCTAATATTACGCAATAATAAATCATACTTACGGGCTTTTAAAAAAAATTTTTTTTTGTAAAAGTGGGGTAAGTACGTGTTAGTTATCTATCCTTACATAGGGTTTATATTTAAAATTTTAGGTAAACTGAACCCGGACGGGAAACAGGCACAACTACCCTACCTAAACCAAATGACAATTCTTATGAAGTATACAAACACTACAATGTTGACTTTTTAAATGCTGTCGTCATACCAAAACAATGCTCAATATCGCCGAGACACATTAACAATAAGTTTGGAGTTCTGTTAATTTATGGTTTGCGCTGTAAGCTCGGACGGGCAGACAGTTTATGGCTCTTCAACCAATAATTATGAGGTTAAGCTTGAAATTCGTGTCCAATACCTATTATTATGGAACTGCTTAGACCTTATGTTTGTGTTGTGTCAGAAAATATTATAAGCTTTGATACAAAGAAGGTAGAGAAGTTTCTAAGCATATTTTCACCTTGCTCGTTTATTACAGGGTTTGGTTTAATATTTAATGTAATTTTATAAACTATAAACTTATATAGATGTCATATAGTTGATGTGTATAATTTATATGTGGCCACCCTGTTATAGTAGTGTGTCTACTTTAAAATAAACAAATCAAAATATTTATCTAAATAAGTATATAAAAGAAGAAACTGACTGACTGACTGCCTGACTGACTGACTGACATATCAACGCACAGCCCAAACCGCTGGTTCTAGAGATTCCAAATTTGGCACGTAGGTTCCTTATAAGGTCTAGGGGTGCACTAAGAAAGGATTTTCAAAATTCACCCCCTAAGGGGGTAAAATGGGGGTCCAAAGTTTGTATGGCGAATCAAGATTTGTTAGACTATTTTATTCGAAACATCACAGGAGTATTCCTAACGATAAATGAGTAAACACGTGTTTCAGGTTTTTTGAAAATTCAACCCCTAAAAGGGGCAAATGTGGTCACAAAGTCTGAAAATCAACATGGGTATCGTATCCTTTTTGAGTACTTATAGTACGCGGGCGAAGCCGCGGGAAAAGGCTAGTTACAAATAAATAGTTATTTTTTTTACTTTTAAGCCTTGTTAAACCCTTATAACTACTTAACTATTTATACGAGGGCGGAGTGATAAGTCTGGTAAAAACTAAACTATTTGTTATGTTATAGGCAAAGTTAATATTTATTTTTCGACATAGTCTCCTTCTAAGTCACAGCACTTATTCCAACGTTTTTCTAGCTTCTCTATTCCCTCCGCATAATACGATTGCTTCAACCCTTCAAAATAAGCATTGGTTTCTTCTATCACTTCCTCATTCGACCTAAACCTTTTTCCTCCAAGCCATTTCTTCAAGTTAGGAAAAAGGAAATAATCGCAGGGGGCTAAATCTGGCGAATAAGGCGGATGGGCGACCAATTCGTAATGCAATTCGTGGATTTTAGCCATGGCAACTGCACAAGTGTGCACCCGTGCGTTGTCTTGGTGAAAAGAATTTTCTTCTTCGCCAAGTGGGGCCTTTTTTCCATTAAAACTTGATGAAATCGTTGCAGTAAATTGGCATAATATTCGCCGTTGATTGTTTTGCCTTTTTGAAGGTAATCAATGTATATTACACCACGAGCATCCCAGAAGACGGTAGCCATAACTTTATTTGCCGATAAAACTGCTTTGGCCTTCTTCGGTGCAGGTTCACCAGAAGCAATCCATTGTTTTGACTGCTCCTTGGTTTCTGGTGTAAGATGATGGATCCAAGTTTCGTCTACAGTTATGAAACGACGGATGAAATCCTTTTTATTACGCCTAAACTTCGCCAAACCTTCTTCTGAAATGGCCACTCTAGTACGCTTTTGATCCTCTGTAAGCAATCGCGGCACCCAACGGGCGGATAGCTTCTTCATGTCCAAATGAGTGTGTAGGATATTACGAACCCTTTCGTCTGAAATGCTTACAATATCAGCTATCTCTCTGACTTTTACTCTTCGGTCATCCAATACGATATCATGGATTTTCCTTATCATCTCTGATGTAGTGACCTCAACTGGCCGTCCGGGTCGGTCGGCATCATTAGTGCTTGTACGACCACAACGAAACTCAGTAAACCACTTGTGAATCATTTTAATCGACGGAGCAGAGTCCCCGTAATATTTTTCTAGGCTTTTTTTTGTTTCCGTAATAGATTTTTTTCGAAGAAAATAATGTTTGATCAGAACGCGAAACTCACTTTTCTCCATGTTTGCAAACATCAAAGCAATTGTTTTTTTTCTTCGCTGTCAAAAAAAAAGTAATGATGCGAACTGGCTGAAAATATACAATTCAGCCTCAAAAAGGTTCGACTACAAGTGGGCATCATTGAAATTGTGAACATATTACCTTAACTAATGATTTTACCGGACTTATCACTCCGCCCTCGTACTTAGGTGAAAATCATCTTATTCTCTAACTTTGTTTAATAAAAGTAATAGTACTGAGATAACCTTTTTATAATTTATTAATTAAGTATTTATCTTAAACTCTTAAATTTTTACTTATAAAATATATTACAATAAATAAAATAAAACTAACAAAAAAAGTCCACACTATCTGTTCCCTGCGGAAGGGTGCCCATAATGCTAACTACATTCTCCGCTGAATGGCAATGCCGGTTCTTTGTCCAAGGAATAAGCAAGCCCTAGGGTGTTATAGTATAATCTACTCCAATCGTTTGCTTTTATAGTCGCCTCCAGCACGTATTTGACCCACAACCATCATTGCGCGTAATGTTAGACATTGGCCCTTTTGTAAATTAGACAAGTGTGTAATATTGGTCCATTATATTTTTTATTTTAACTACTTACTAGTAGTCCGCCTCGAACTGAGAATTCGCGATTATTTTGCAAACGAGATGACCAATATAACAAGACCCTAATGATGATTGTTTCGAGCCTTCTAGCTCCATAACCCCTTGATCGATCATGCTCATGAACGAACTCTCAATTTGTATTGAGCTCTACTACAACCCCAAAAAATTTCATAAAGATCAGAACGTTACTAAACTTATCGCGCGACAACTATTCAAAATCAAAAAGCCATTAAAATGCAGAGAGCTGACAGTTATGACCGAAGTATATTATGTTATGTCCGAAGTTGTCTGTCTTCACTTCGCTTACGCTCCGCTCGTTCGATAAAGTCGTGCCAAGATATTTTTGAAGACGTCGAGCGCTTAGCTACTTCTGCTGCTGACTGTACAATACATTCTGGGTCCGTCGTCATCCATATTTCTATTGATAAACCTCCATATTTACTCTCAATAAAACAGACACGGTCGTAGCTGATAAGTTCGAGCCTCTACAAATAACACTTACTTTAGGTCTGTTTGTCTTGTATCTAATCTGTGGCATGCGGCTGGTCCATAAAGCTCTATAAATGGAGTACGCTTCGCCTCATCTTTCCAAACAAAAAAGTCTGCCAAAATCTGAGGGGGGCGAGGTAGCACGCATGTCATGTTTTCAAGTCAAAGGTACATCATTGTCGGTTGTTAATATAGTTTATATCTAAATGAGTTTTTATGGCAGCAACGCTTTATTGACAACCGACAAAGATGTACCTTTGACTTGAAAACACCAAACATATTTGACATATTCTTTTTATACTTCATAACACTAAATGGAGCAATAGATAGTCGACTGTACCAATGTTAACATATGGTTCATTATTGGATGCAGTCTTTGCAAATGTCAAACAAAAAAGCCAAGGATCATTTTTGATTGTATTTTCAAACAAAATATAGAAGACAGCAATCCTTAAGCGCGTTAAATATGGAGAAATGTCAAACGTCAAATAGTTACTGCCCGTCAGAAAGAAAACGATTGTCTTTGAATCGATTCTGTAAACGAAGCTTGATTTTCGATTTAGGTTAAATCTTTTATTACGAAAGTAATGATAAATAAAGTAAAACTTTACTTACATCTGAAATGGTATTTCATCATTTTGTAAACTAGACGAAATATAACATTTTTTACATCCAAAAACAGCGCACAAGGGCATTTTCACGGAGCTTGTTATCCATTGACAGCGATGACGAAAGTGCGTGACATCGATTATTGAAATAGTTTTTATAGATGTACTAGATTTTCCTGCCAATACTTTTGACAGAGGGGAAATTATACCTAAGGCCTCTCCTGGTTTAGAACTCTCTGGGCTGGTCCGATATTCAACACCGAGTATTGATGGTATTGACGTATAGGAGAGCTAGCCACGTCAGATATGACACAATAATGAGAACAACGAAACCCCTCTAGTCAGTTTGCTATTTTATGCTTATTTCTAGATCTGGACATCTGGCAGCTGTAAAGTGGTGGAGGTCAAAGAATGCAAACCACTTCAAGAAATTAAATCCTAGACTTCTGGGTTTGATGCAATATTATGAAAAATTATATATATATAATTAGATTATATCATTGCCAAAGTTTCTGTTGGGGGAAAGTAGTGGCAAACGACGTATAATGTAATTCATACTTTGTCGCCTACTGTTTTTGTTTCCGTAATAATACTCAATGTTTTTTGTTCTATTGTAACGGCTTCCTAGCCCAGTCGGTAGTGACCCTGCCTGCGAAGTAGGAGGTCCCGGGTTCGAATCCTGGTCAGGGCATTTATTTGTGTGTTTATCACAGATATTTGTTCCTAGGTTATGGATGTTTTCTATGTATTTAAGTATTTATCCATATTTATCTATTATATATATCGTCGTCTAGTACCCATAACACAAGCCTTATTGAGCTTACTGTCGGCCTAGGTCGACTTATATAAGAGTCCTATAATATTTATTTATTGTTAAAATATAGGCCCTGTCTTTATAACTGAGGTAATTTCGGCAGGTTTTATCTATTTTGGTATTACTATTTTCCAATTTAACATTTTGGTAGTTGTCACTCTGACCTCTTAAACTATGCCAGATGCCCGGATCTAGCAATAAGGATAGTAGGTACAGCAATCTGATCAGACAGGTTTTGTTGCTCTCATTATAGTGTCATATGTCATATCCAAAGAATATAATACTCACGTCATATCTGACGTGGCTAGCTCTTAGTCCAATATGGATGGACACTGACAGTTAACTTACATTGCATTGTGTCAGCACCACGTAACTATTTCTCTGCGTCCTGGGATCAATGTTACTCTGCGTCCGTAGGAAACACCTTAGACAACCCTACACGTGATCCCCGGGTGGTGCTAAAAGAGTAACAAACTTGGCAGCTGCACTGTCCCATCTGGACCTCGCAGCACTCACTGGATTTTCTTTATCATCTGTTTTCCCACTACTACTAACCCAGAGAAGAAATGCCTATCTATATCCAGTGACATGTAGCCATACGATAAAAAAAAAACTATTTGTAAACACCGATCAAATAATAAATATAATAATAGGGATACACAATCAGCCCAAAAAAATGGCCCCACAATAGTACCGCAAGAACGACTCGGGCGGTACTTTCTTTGACAGTCTTATAAGACTGGCCGGAGTGGCCGGTTACAAATTTTTACGAGCCATATTTTCAGTAAATATTCTTAGAGCCTGTACCTCATGACCCTTATATGTACCTACCTCCTTTACATTGTTGTTCGAAGGCTTTAGTCAATATGCTCCAGCTTCGAAGCCTGTCTGTTTATTTTTCACCAGATATTAAAGTGAGTGTTCAGAAAAAAAAAATGCTTACTTACTCAGTCATTTTCAAATCAGATGGATGCACATTTGATTTTTTTTTTATTGGAACGAAGTTTCTTATCGGACGGTTTGCGGATCCGGCTAGGCAAAAAAAAGTCATGTGACCGTCACGAAAACGCGACACAAAGCCATACGATTGAGAAACATGTAAAATTAAATAGAACAAAATATAATAGAAGAAAGTTAAGTAAAGTGAAAAGTGAGAAGTGACAAAGTCAGTCAAAAAGTAAAAAAAAAAGTAAAAAAAAAGTCAAAAACACGAAAAAGTCAAAAAGTCAAAAAACTCAAGTCAAAAAACTTTAATAAATTCCAAAACAGTCGAAAATGTAATAAAATTAAATAACATAACCTCGTTCCAACCGAGTGTTCCACGACACTAACGTCATTTTTAGGGTTCCGTACCTCGAAAGGAAAAAACGAAACCCTTATAGGATCACTTTGTTGTCCGTCTGTCTGTCTGTCTGTCTGTCTGTCTGTCTGTCTGTCTGTCTGTCTGTCAAGACCATTTTTCTCAGGATCGCGTGGAGGTATCAAGCTGAAATTTATATCAAATACTCAGGTCTATTGTCCCTTGGAACTGTGAAAAAATCAAACTTAAAAGCCAACGCAATCAAAAGATACAGTCGTTTATGCTGCAAATATTAGAGTTTTTCGGCACTCGCAAAACCTACGGGGTACTTCCCGTGAACTCAGAAACTTGAAATTTGGCACGAAGCAACGTCATATAGCATAGACAACGGAAAAATTACAAAAAGTACAAATTTTTAGTAAAATCATACAAAAAAATATTTTTTTAAATTTTAAACTTACTACCTTTTTCCTCGTAAACGCGTGGAGGTAATAAATTGAAATTCATGTCTAATACTCAGGGCTATAGGACCTTTCAGATGTAGCAAAACCAAACTTTTATGTCAACGCAATCAAAAGAAATAGCAATTTAAGTTGCATATTTTGAAACTGAGTACTTGCAAGAAACTCAAAACCTAAAGGGTACTTCCCGTAAATTCAGAAACTTGAAACTTGGCACGAAGAAATCTCATATAGCACAGACAAAGGAAAAATTACGAAAAGTAGACATTTTTAGTAAAATCATACAAAAAATATTTTTTTAAATTTTAAACTTACTACCTTTTTCCTCGTAAACGCGTAGAGGTATTAAATTGAAATTCATGTCAAATACTCAGGGCTATAGGACCTTTCAGATGTAGCAAAAACAAACTTTTATGTCAACGCAATCAAAAGAAATAGCAATTTAAGTTGCATATTTTGAAACTGAGTACTTGCAAGAAACTCAAAACCTAAAGGGTACTTCCCGTAAACTCAGAAACTTAAAACTTGGCACGAAGAAATGTCATATAGCACAGACAAAGGAAAAATTACGAAAAGTAGACATTTTTAGTAAAATCATACAAAAAATATTTTTTTAAATTTTAAACTTACTACCTTTTTCCTCGTAAACGCGTAGAGGTATTAAATTGAAATTCATATCAAATACTCAGGTCTATAATACCTTTCAGCTGTAGCAAAATCAAACTTCTACGTCAACTTTTACTTATATACCTACAGGTTTGTACGGAACCCTCGGTGCGCGAGTCCGACTCGCACTTGGCCGGTTTTTTTTTATTTACTAAGTCTGCCAACAGCGGTTACAATATCACATTGATAGATCTGGGACAAATTGTGCTCTTAAGCTTATTGCACAGCTAATGAACTTAAAGTTAACATAATATATAAAGTAAAGTGTAAACAGAGAACGTTGCATTACGAAATTACAATTACATAATTACAATTGTAATTTTACCTACAAAAAAAAAGAGAAAAACAGGATTCCGTCCTGGGTGTTAGTCCGAAATATGATCAGAGTCAAAATTCATGCTATCATTCTTAGACGCACGCGTGTGCCTATAATATAGTTATCCTTGCATTGAGAGCATCGACACGTTTACTTATCAGTTATCACGGGTTATGCACATCATCCGTCAACGCAATCGTCACTGCGTTTAACGTCCGGGGTGTTGATGGAACGTATACACTATAGTGACGTCACGGCGTACTTCACTCAACGTTCACGGTATAGTTAACGTGTTTGGATGGAACAGACTATAGTTCAAAGAGAGCCGAGTATACGTAACGAAGTGCTTTGATTTTAACGGCCTCCTAGACCTGTCGGTAGTGACCCTGCCTACGAAACAGGAGGGTTTGAATCCTGTTCAGGGCATTTATTTGTGTGTTTATCACGGATATTTATTCCTGAGTTATGGATGTTTGCTATGTATTTAAGTATTTATCCAAACGTATCAATTATATATATCGTCGTCTAGTACCCATAACTGAGGTGAGCTTACTGTGGATGTGGGACTAGGTCGATTTGTGTAAGATTGTCCCATAATATTTATTTATTTATAAATTATATCACCTGCAATAATATACGTCACAATGAAGACCCCAAAAAAAGCTCTTATACCGGGTGTTGCCTGTAACACGAGCAATAAATTAAAAAATAGATTCTACTCTTCAAACAATACAACTTTTGTTCAACAACTTAAAAAAAAAAGTAGTCTTTAGATTGTCTCTTTTTTAAACAAACTAAATAGTATTTTCAATGTACGTTAAAAAAATCCTTCTCATTGACATTGCTTGTCAGTCTTGTCACCTTACAGACATAATCAATTTCGCAATACATTGCGTGTTCGAATAAACTTTAAAGTGTACTAAAAATTTGACCACAAGTTATTTTTCAAAGTCGCTGAACAAAGGTTGTTTACTTTGAGGAGTAGAATCTACATTTTAATTTATTGCTCATGTTACAGGCAACACCCGGTATATCTGCAAATGAGACTATGCCGGATACTTTTGCGCGCTTAGTCGTTTCAGATTGTTATTGTAGGTAGAAGATACGCTAGAAACACCAATACTCGGGTTCTAAATTCAAGTACGTCGTGGAATAGCAGTATATCTAGGAACGAACATTTTTTACCATTTTATCATCCTACAGCCTTGGCCAGAAGTGTTGAGCATAGCAGTTTTTTGTTTACAATTTTGATGTAGAGTATTATTTCCCTATCATAACAATGTACGATGACGTAAAATGTTATATTTTATTTATATATCTAGAAAACTTCACTTAATAACAATTTCAAGGTACTATCGGGTTCAGAATTGCATGGCCAATTTATGAATGAATTCATTGATAAATTGACCATGCAATTTTGAACCTGATGGTACCTAAAAAAAAAGTGGAGGTAACAAAAAAGCGACTTTAGGTCGGTGCGTCAAATTACAAATATTCTATGCAGTTACTACTAACTTCAACAAAACATGCCTGTTCAGTTTGAATTAATTGGTAAAATAACTTCAAAAAAGATAAACGCTGGACTAAAGTTTTGAGTTTTATATGAAAATCGCAAGGGAACACTTCTGGCCAAGGCTGTAGTTATCCCATATATGCCCTGAGGGTCATTATTAACTGATTTATGATCCTATGGAAAAAAACTCTCTACTTCTCATTGAAATGCGATTTAGAGTGAGCCGACCAGGGTAAAAATCGAAAACGACCCACTAGGCATATGTATGGGTTTTAGGCACTGCTTCCACCGGCGGCGAGTAAGCTATTAAAGTTAAGCGAGTAGCATTACATCGCGGGCCTTGAAAGGTCGATCGATCACTCTATACCTCCACAAACCGCAATGTAATACTACTCGCTTAACTTTACTCGCTTACTGGCTCTTGGCGGGACCAGTGTCTTAGGCTCGATTTTTAAAAAGTTGAGTTTATGAATAGGTTTGGGCTAGAAACTTGTTTATGCCCAGTTTCTGTTACCCCCTTTGATGTTGCCGTGTTTACGCTCGTGTTTATGTTACAACGCCCACTGGAAATACTGGAATAGGTACTACTTTATTTTCGGAGTCGGTTAAATATAACTTGAGCTTTCATGAAAGCCGAGTACGTAGTTATACGATGAAGTGATGAATTCAAGATATTGGTTTTGTTTCCTGAGTAAAAGTTGAACGTCCTAGTGGTCGACACAACTTGTTACCTTTATTTAGAATGAATAGAATAGTAGTTTATGTAACTGTTACGTAATATAGGCCTAATTACGTACAGTTGCATACACTGCTTTATCTACACACATACAGGGTGTTTGGTAACCGGATGCAAAGCCGAAAGTAGGAGATAGTCTAGGTCATGTAGAACATTTTTAGCCATACTTGTCTTAGACAAATGTTATTAGTTTTTTTTTTAATTTAAATTTTAAGAATTGTCGGAGAAAACTGCAAAACTTCAGACTAAATCGATAATTAGTACTTTTTTTACTGCAGGTAGATTTTTTTTTGTTTTATTTCTTATTGTGCAATGTCTATCAAACACTAGAAAAGTGATTTCAAACATCTGTGTCTAAAGAAAACAAGTTGACAGCGATTTAAAATTTTAGTTACATGAAAATGTAAACGATTTAAGTGATTTCAAAGTACGATAAAAAAAAAACTAAAATAGCCACGAATTTTCAAACCATTTTAAAAACATGCTTGGCTTTTACCCTTTTATTTAAGCTATCAAACACGACTG
Source organism: Pammene aurita (assembly GCA_947086415.1). NCBI lineage: Eukaryota > Metazoa > Arthropoda > Insecta > Lepidoptera > Tortricidae > Pammene > Pammene aurita. The sequence continues at coordinate 8,610,451 of OX352314.1, read as the reverse complement.
TAGCTACTGTATCCTTGAAAATAAGCCACCTAAACCAACTGGGTAGCTAAAATGTTTCACTCTACTTGTGATAGTTGTGGTGACGAATCTCATTATGATTTTACAATAAAACATTGGTTCTGAATACTAAGTTGGCGTTGACTTGACATTTGACTTGTTTTAAAAGGGTTAAGTGTACTGGACAAAACTACCACATGCAATTTTAACAAACAAAGGCTTGCGGCGGTGAGAGACAAAAGAGACTGATAGCGGCAGGCGGTGAGCGGCGTTAAACAAAGATGATCGGTTTTGTGCTTTATTGACAAAGATAAACTGATTAGCTACATGAGTATTTGTGCAAAAACTAGTAATTTAGTCTAGTTACAACTTCAGTTGCGATTAGACGTTCATTGTGGTTTAATTTCCCGCTCTCATCTCAATTTACCGTGTCAAGTTGTAGCTGCCGTAGGCGCTCCTTCACGTGTAATTACGACTTCTTCATTGTAAACATGGAGTTTACGAACGAAGAATACGCCGACATTATCTACATGTACTGCAAAGCTGACAGTAATGGAGCGATGGCCCGACGGATGTACCAAGAGCGTTTTCCAAACCGGAGATTGCCTAATGTGAGAGTGTTTTACAATTCATTCCGAAGGCTACGTGAGAATGGTATTGCTGTGCAACATGGAGGGAATCCAGGACGTAATCGCCCTGAAGTGGAGGAAGACGTTCTACAGGCATTTGCAGAGGATCCGAATACGAGCATCAGAGTGGTAGCTCGTAATCTGAACTTGTCCACATGGAAAGTATGGGCCACAATGAATCGTGAGGGAAAATATCCTTTTCGCGGCATCGGAGTTCAAGGTTTGGACGAAGGAGATCCTGCACGCCGAGTGGACTTCTGCCGATTTTTACTCAATGCGGATATCGAAGACCGACGTTTTTTGCGAAGCATTCTTTGGACCGATGAATCGAAATTTTCCCGGGAGGGGATCACAAATTTCCATAACCTACACCAATGGGCTGACAAAAACAACAATCCACATTGGAAAAAGCAAGTGTCCTTCCAAAGAAGGTTTTCCGTCAATGTGTGGGCTGGAATCATCGGCAGAGTCCTTATTGGGCCACATTTTTTGCCAAATAATTTAAATGGGGCAAATTATTTGGAATTTTTACAAAACGATTTGCCCAGGCTTATTGACGAAGACCAGCTGCCCGGTGCAGTGACATTTCAACACGACGGTTGTCCCGCCCATTACTCTCTGGCTGTAAGGGAGCATCTGGATAACTGTTTCCCGGACGGTTGGATCGGCAGAGGCGGACGAATCCCTTGGCCCGCTCGGTCACCTGATTTGACACCATTGGATTTTTTCGTTTGGGGCCGAGCTAAGGAGCTAGTCTACACACAAGAGGTCATTAATACCGTAGAAGAGCTGAGGGAGAGGATAGAAGCGGCGTTCGAAAGGATGAGGGAAGAAATGATATTCGGAACAACCACCACAGAAGTAAGAAGACGGGCTCGTGCTTGTATTCGAAACGGCGGGTCACATTTTGAAAACGAGCGATGATGTGTAATTTTAATGTGTTGATCGTAAAAATAAATAACTTATCGTTTATGCTTTTGTTTTAATTTACCCTAAACATTCCCTCTTATTAGTACAGATAGCCTATTTTCAAAGATAAAATGGCTTGAGACATGATTGTCTTATCGCCCGCCGCCTGCCGCTATCAGTCCCTTTTGTCTCTCACCGCCGCAAGCCTTTGTTTGTTAAAATTGCATGTGGTAGTTTTGTCCAGTACACTTAACCCTTTTAAAACAAGTCAAATGTCAAGTCAACGCCAACTTAGTATTCAGAACCAATGTTTTATTGTAAAATCATAATGAGATTCGTCACCACAACTACCACAAGTATCACAAGTAGAGTGAAACATTTTAGCTACCCAGTTGGTTTAGGTGGCTTATTTTCAAGGATACAGTAGCTACAGTCGTGTTTGATAGCTTAAATAAAAGGGTAAAAGCCAAGCATGTTTTTAAAATGGTTTGAAAATTCGTGGCTATTTTAGTTTTTTTTTTTCGTACTTTGAAATCACTTAAATCGTTTACATTTTCATGTAACTAAAATTTTAAATCGCTGTCAACTTGTTTTCTTTAGACACAGATGTTTGAAATCACTTTTCTAGTGTTTGATAGACATTGCACAATACGAAATAAACCAAAAAAAAATCTACCTGCAGTAAAAAAAGTACTAATTATCGATTTAGTCTGAAGTTTTGCAGTTTTCTCCGACAAATTTTTAAATTTAAATTAAAAAAAAACTAATAACATTTGTCTAAGACAAGTATGGCTAAAAATGTTCTACATGACCTAGGCTATCTCCTACTTTCGGCTTTGCATCCGGTTACCAAACACCCTGTATTATAAATCCTAAATGAAGTGTTCGGACACCATTAGAATGACCACCATTGCACCGCCATGACTCGATTGTGCCGGCGGTCGGGCGGGGCGCGTGCCGGCGGTCGGAAAGGAGGGCAGATTTTCATTACGTTACCGTAGGTAATGAATACGTTTCATACGTTTTTACCACACTCACAGATAATACATTAATGTTACGTTACTGGTTGCAATAATGGTGGTAATTATATACGGTTTCCGAACGCGGAATAGACGATTTATGATATTGGTAACGGTTGCCAGCTCTGAACCAATCTTCGGCCATTTCACCATTAATACTGTTAAGGGTGATCAAAAATATCTTGGCATGCACTCTAATTCCTAATTAAAAATAATTTTAAACAAAAAAGAACCGACTTCACTTAGCCTCCACCTTTCCAAAAGCAAATGCTCGAGCTGCTGTAAAAATACTCAAATCACTATAGGTGCACTATAATAGTTGAAGAGTTCCCTCGATTTCTCCAGGATCCCATCATCCGATCCTGACTTGGATACAATGGGACCAAGTGTGAAGTATACTCTTTCAAACAAAAAAGCCAGCCGCCTTCGAATAATCGGTGAACATACTCGTACATAAAAAAAATAGCAAAAACAAAGATCCCGACGAATTGATAACCTCCTCCGTCGAAATCTTGAAGTCGGTTGATAAACACGTATTTAGATATAAGTGGTATGAAGAATTTGTTCCGATATTGCAAATGCTATGTCGGTTCTTAATAATCGTTACATTTAAGGCTTACTAGACATGATTATGTTTATAAGAAGTCACGTACGTTGTAAGATACAAAATTAATCCTAAATTGCTTCCAAAAATAATGAGATGTGTTCTTAATATCTGTAACTAGTTCCCTGAAACCTTTTATTGGCTATTTGTGGCAGTTCAGGGAAAATGGTCCCACTTAGTCGATATCCGATTTGGAGTTATTAATATAATAATAGTATAATAAATAATAAATATTATGGGACAATCTTATACAAATCAACCTAATCCCACGGTAAGCTGAATAAGGCTTGTGTTGTGGGTACTAGGCGACGATATATATAATAAATAAATACTTAAATACATAGAAAACATCCATAACTCAGGAACAAATATCCGTGATAAACACACAAATAAATGCCCTGACCAGGATTTGAATCCGGGACCTCCTGCTTCATAGGCAGGGTCACTATCGACTAGGCTAGGATAGGCCGTTACTAGTTATTAGGATTTGTGTGTGGAAGGCCACTCGTGATAATGATCATCGTACATATATTTATTTATCTTCGTGGGACTCATTATCATTCGTCTCTAGCAGACGGTTTATGGTGTAAAATTAGGGGGACACCGTTTTTGGTGGTTGAATAAACCGATGCGAGAGCGGCATGACTTGCCGCATGCCTGGCAAGAGAAATTTGCAGCACGACATTTTTTTTGTGGGACTACGTCTCCTTATTTTATATGTCTATAACCACATTTCTAAACCCGTCATTGCCGATGTGTCCAAATATTATCTGTTAGAATAATATAATAAATTAATAATACTTTTGGTTTGTTAACAGGTATCGACCACCACTCGGGACATAGATTACACAAGCACAAGAACAACAGAAAACATCGAGCTACCAATGGTATGTTTATGCAAAACAGTAAATTGAAACTTCATCAAACGATTTGCATGTCTTGACTGCTAGCGACACCTTGTGGCGAGTAGCGGAACTAATCGAATATGAAACGTGCGTGATGTGATGTGTATTCTGCCTATAGTAATATGTTTTGCGCGTCAACAATTATCTAAAGAACAATGGTACGAGTAATTACAGACACATTATGATGTGCATTTGCCAATATTTTTGGATCGAATTATTGAATTATTTTTAATATTATTACTGAATTTAATTAGGCAGACCAAAAGAGAGTAAGAAACATCAGCCAAAGGTCTAGCGGATAAAACGAGGAGGGAATAATTCGATCCAAAAATATCTTAGAGAATTCAACCAACCGGAGCGGCCATGTCTGTCATTTCTATACAAAAAAAAGTCCGCCTATTTTTGCCGGAGAGGGGAACGCCAAATGTACGGCTATTCATACGTAACGTACAAATAGCCACGTCAGATAAACGTTAGTCCATACAATAAATACGACCACTGGTCATATGTTTTCGGCAAAGGGAAACGCCTGTCAATGGCATGTATGTTTTAGAAAAAAAACATTACTCATTCAATCATAAAATGTAACCTCTCTCCTCAATAATGCCACCACCTGTCCGTACGCTATGATGCTAGAAGCCGCGATACCCCACTTAAAATAACCTGGCTGGTTGGTTTTAAAACTGAACGGCAGGATTATGACGATCTCCGGTTTTAAAACTAAACGGCAGTATTATGACAAGACTTATATTTTTTCAGAAGATCTCCGGTTTTAAAACTAAACAGGAGTATTATGACAAGAATTATATTTTTTCAGAAGATCTCCGCTTCGATCCAAAACCCTTCAGTAAGAAGATTGAACTAAATACTCCCGGGAAGATACATTGCAAAGTGTCCGGAGGTCTCTCTCCGACTGTACAATGGTTTTTGGTATGTATTAAATTCTTTTGATCATAATACCACTCGTTACGAGATGGCGCAACTCGTTACCAGCAGCGCCATCTCGTAACGAGTAGCGTACCGTAGTAACGCTAGGTGGCGCTGCAGCGCAATGTCATCTCCCCCTACAACTTTTGTATCTTTGGGTTGCTCTCGTCCAGATGGCGCATCAGACTTTGGTTTCAAAAAGTTCTTAGACTGTGGCTGTTTATATAATTTATAGTTACCAACAATGTTTTGGCGCTACTATTCATTGCTTCAGTTATGTTGTTGTTTAAAGGATACCTTATGTTCCGGGAACCGTTTCAATTTTACATTTGAGGTAGCATTAAAAAAAACATTGCACACTATACATATAATCTGTGTAAGTATCTGTTTTCGTTTTTTTTATACGAAAAAAGTTTACAAAAAAAAGTTTAACATATTCATATTCATATTCTTTATTGCGTTTCATGTGTACAAAGGATCTTAAAGGCTAGTTTCGGTATCAACATAACCCTGCAAGGGTATAGCAATATAATAAATCAGACTACTAAATATTTTAGTTATCATATGCGCCACTATTAAAAACATCAGGGGTTTAGTTAATAGCTGGCGAGATCGCACGGTCCGATCCGAGTTAGACTACATTATAGATAGGTTTGGAGGTATACATACTTATTAATTTCATTTTCCTGCTTGAGTTGCAGTTACAAGCTTAAACATTTAATTAAATAGTCTTAATAGACATCGACTGTCGACCTTTTTATTAAGGACTAGCCTTTTCCCGCGGCTTCGCCCGCGTACTATAAGTACTCAAAAAGCCCGCGTACTATAAGTACTCAATAGATACCCATGTTGATTTTCAGAATTTGTGACCACATTTGCCCCTTTTAGGGGTTGAATTTTCAAAAAACCTGAAACACGTGTTTACTCATTTATCGTTAGGAATACTCCTGTGAAGTTTCGAATAAAATAGTCTAACAAATCTTGATTCGCGATACAAACTTTGGACCCCCATTTTACCCCCTTAGGGGGTGAATTTTGAAAAATCCTTTCTTAGTGCACCCCTAGACCTTATAAGGAACCTACGTGCCAAATTTGGAATCTCTAGAACCAGCGGTTTGGGCTGTGCGTTGATATGTCAGTCAGTCAGTCAATCAGTCAGTCAGTCAGTCAGTTTCTTCTTTTATATATTTAGATATAACTATCACTTTACAACGTCAGCTCTTCATGCAGTTCTGACGCTCAACACTCTTCCGTTTCAGAATTCAGCAGACGCGTTGCCAGAAGGCCTGAGCTCTGCCAACGGGACGCTGCACGTGACGTCGGCTGAGAAACGCCACGTAGGAAACTATACGTGTCGAGCCACAGACGGCAATGATACTATCACAGCGGAGATACATCTAGATGTTGTTGGTGAGTTAGTTACCAGATCATAGAAATGGTGTTTGCTCCATCTGTCCCCGCCTCGATACATATAGCATCATCATCCTCTTGCTCTTATCCCATTTACTTGGGGTCGGCGCAGCATGTCTCTTTCTTCCACACATCTCTGTCACCCGTCATCTAGACGTGTCGAGCCACAGACGGCAAAGAAACTATCACGGCGGAGATACATCTAGATGTTGTTGGTGAGTTACTTACCATATCATTGAAATGGTGTGTGCTCTATCTGTTCCCGCCTCGATACATATAGCATCATCATCCTCTTGCTCTTATCCCATTTACTTGGGGTCGGCGCAGCATGTCTTTTTCTTCCACACATATCTGTCACCCGTCATCTAGACGTGTCGAGCCACAGACGGCAATGATACTATCATGGCGGAGATACATCTAGATGTTGTTGGTGAGTTAGTTACCAGATCATAGAAATGGTGTGTGCTCTATCTGTTCCCGCCTCGATACATATACCACCATCATCCTCTTGCCCTTGTCACATTTACTTGGGGTCGTCGCAGCATGTCTTTTTCTTCCACACATATCTGTCACCCGTCATCTAGACGTGTCGAGCCACAGACGGCAATGATACTATCATGGCGGAGATACATCTAGATGTTGTTGGTGAGTTAGTTACCAGATCATAGAAATGGTGTGTGCTCTATCTGTTCCCGCCTCGATACATATACCACCATCATCCTCTTGCCCTTGTCCCATTTACTTGGGGTCGTCGCAGCATGTCTTTTTCTTCCACACATATCTGTCACCCGTCATCTAGACGTGTCGAGCCACAGACGGCAAAGATACTAAAGACTGTGTACGATAAAATCTGGACATGTATGATCTGGTATATCTTTTTTTCGGTAATCACGGCGGAGATACATCTAGATGTTGTTGGTGAGTTAGTTACCAGGTCATTGAAATGGTGTGTGCTCCATCTGTTCCCGCTTCGATACATCATCCTGCAGATCTCACACACAATCCATCCACCTTTTCCTAGGTTTGCCGCTACTCCTACATTCATTCTTAATATACTCGTACCATAATGAGTGCTACCTCGTAATGCGTTCCATATATGGTATTACTATTTGCTGCTTTGATTTATTGTATTACGAGTATCTCTGTGACCTCACCCACATGTAGCCCCGACGGAAGACGGAACCATTTCGTGACAAATGTATAATTTTTAGTCTTATTCATTAAAGTACATGTGTACCATTTATTACGCTTATAGACGGAAAGCTAGCCACGTCAGATATGACACAATAATAAGAGCAACGAAACCCCGCTAGTTAGTTTGCTTATTTCTAGATCCGGACATCTGGCAGCTGTAAAGTGGTGGAGTTCGAAGAATGCAAATAACTTAATGAAAACAAATCCTAGAGTTCTGGGTTTGATGCAATATTATGCGATATTGTGTCATTAATTAGATTATACTCGTATCATAGCCAGAAGTTTATGTTGGGGGAAATTATGTATAATGCAATTTATAGTTTGTCGCATACTGCTTTTGTTTCCGCAATAATACTTGCACAATGTTTTTTTCTAATGTTAAAATATAGGCCCTCTCCTCTATAAATGACACACCTTCGGCTGTTTTTACCTATTTTGGTATTACTTTTTTCCAACTGAGAAACTTTGTTGGTCTGTCACTCTGACCTCCACCCATTAAAAGCTACCAGATGCCCGGATGTAGCAATAAGGATGGTAAAGCAATCTAACTAGACAGGTTTCATTGCTCTAATTATTGTGTCATATCTGACGTCACGAATAAACGTTTTTCTTTCTTTCTACATGAGGTTTCATTTTGTTTTATTTCCAGTGTCACCAAAAGTAATCGAGCCTCTCCCGGACACGGAAATGCATGTCGGCGAACGGCAATCGGTTCTCTTGAACTGCCGGGCCATCGGTGACCCGCCGCCGAGGACGCACTGGGTCCGGAATCTCACCATTATTAACAAATCGCGTAAGTTTTATAAATATACCATGATTTAGCCAGTTCGCTAGAACCATATACTGCAAAATATTACAGTAAGACAGACAAATACTACTTCTTCAGATGAACGTCGGCAAATATTGTCTCATAAATGTGAAATCATACCATAATTTTAATACTATACTATATAAATAAGATAAGAATATGGAATTCATTTTGGTCAAATGCATACAAGTTGTAACAAAACTGTTGTAGGCGTTTTCCGCTACATACGAGGAAAACGCTAGGATCGGCTACGAGCATAGCGCGTAGCGAAGTGTGGTACGGAAAGTATTAAGGGCGTTATTAGTATCGTATTATAATGATGAAACACGATGAAAAAAATTTTTTTCACGCGAAAGAAACATTTTTGTGTATGGAGGGTTGGCCGGCTGAGACGACGTCCCCTATACATTGTTTTTTTTTTTTTTTGGCGATTAAAAAGATTGTTTCCTACTTTTTCTTAGTCGCAATAAGTATTATATTCCATAGTATACCAATTATGCCCTTAAACGGATCACCATTATTTATGTCACATCCTGTATTTATAATGAAGAGATGTACATGCAAAATGATCAATATATACATCCAGGCACGGATACAGAGGGGGCAACAGGGGCAATTGCCCCCCCCCCCCCCTGAAACGCAAATCTCGTATACTACGGGGCCCATAGGTGCGGACCGCAAGATTTTTTGTGAAGGAAAGTGCCCTCCCCTGAACGAAATCCTGGAAAGTGCCCCCCCAACGAAATTCTGGAAGGTGCCCCCCCCTGAACGAAATCCTGGATCCGCGCCTGTATACATCTAAAGTGAAAATTTATAAATTCTATTGAAATGGCTCAAAGATATCAAGCTGCATAATTTCTAAATTTTACGATTTTTTAAAGTGCAAAATTAAAAAAAAACTGATACCATTAGATTTTTAACATTTTACTGTAAAATAAATTGTATACCAACTATATACATAAACGCAACATTTCACTGTAAAAATAGCAATTTCATATTTTTTCCATACTTTAAACAGGGCGACTATGTGATCGTGACGTCACTTTTGCACGTCATTTTGTTAGGAGCGTTTTGAGAAACAAATGCAAATCTGGGATTTTAAGTCTCATTTCTGATTTTTGTGTTGCTTTAACGCAATTGGCCCCATATAGACATTTGATCCTCACAACAAAACGAATCGATTGATACCATACATGAAAAAAATTCACCATGCCTATTCAACTGTCTTTTATTTGCAGAAGACGGTGTGGACATCGAAGGAGGAGTGAATGCCTCACATGCCAGGTAACATACATCAATACCTACTTTAAGACTGCGTTTCCACCAGAGATGAGCGAGGATGCGTTGCGAGGAACGTGTTTCTTAGGAACCAATCCTAGAGCTGCGATGTGCGATGAACAAATGAAGCGATTCTATTGGTGCTTTACAAACACATTCCTTTTGACGGCCTCCTAGCCTAGTCGGTAGTGACCCTGCCTACGAAGCAGGAGGTTCCGGGTTCGAATCCTGGTCAGGGCATTTATTTGTGTGTTTATCACAGATATTTGTTCCTGAGTTATGGATGTTTTCGATGTATTTAAGTATTTATCCATATTTATCTAACGTATGCGGATTGAAATCTTTACAACATTCAATTTCTTATAAAATAAATATAACATAGTTATTTTTATAATCTTTTTATGGTTTTTAATAATGTATTTAATCATATTAAACGCCTGAGTAAGTTTACTCCAATGCGAGGTTTCAAACGAAAGTTGTGGTACTTTATGTCCATCGCTGTCGACAACAACAATGTACAGATTTTTTAAGATCTAAATTTATTTTCCATCGGATAACTTTTTAAGGAGGCTTCGTATACTTGACATTTTCACATTCTTGACCGTAAGATTATTGGTGTTCTCAAAATAATAGTTACCTTGCCACGTATTTCCATTTTAACCAACATAATATTAGTCATTCAAAAATCCAAAAATGAAAAAAAAAAACACCTGTTTTTACATTTTTTTACCAAACGACGTAGCCGTATTTTCGGTTATTTTTTTTAATTTTTGGAGACGATGGGCGTAACTTTTCTTAATTGTTAACTGATACCTATGTCTTCAAGATATTTTAAAACAGTTTTACTGCCACATTTGAATGCCTTCCTGAGTTCTCTATAAGATTTTGTGACTCAGCGGGCTGTCATTTTCTTTAATCGATCTCTCTCAGCAAACTGGCTAATGCTGGAATGTTTCCCTGAACCAGGCTTTCTTGTGGCAATTTTTGTAAAGAAAAAGGACGCAAAAATATTACAAATAGCTCTTTAGCTCTATCCCATTTCTACAAAATTTTCCACGGTCTTCGCTTTCAGCCATAGGGAATTAATAATGTTGAAATTACATACTGTTCCGCGACGTTGTTCTCCTCGATTAACCATAACTTTAAGATAAAGAATCCAATGCCCATTAAAAGTACGGGATTAATTAACAGATGTATAAGCTTTCAATTGGCATTTATATAAAATTTGGGTTTATTTCTTTACTTACTTTTTACGTCTTCAAACTTTTGTCCAGATTTCATTCCGCATACGTTATTATATATATCGTCGTCTAGTACCCACAACACAAGCCTTATTGAGCTTACCGTGGGCCTAGGTCGATTTGTGTAAGATTGTCCTATAATATTTATTTATTTATTCCTGGCAACGCATCCTCGCACATCTCTGGTGGAAACGCAGCCTAAGGGCCGCTGTTTATCCTGTGTCGCTACGCAAAAAGACCATATGAGTTGATTTTAATGTATGTTTGAATGATAGTCTGCGTGAATAACTTAAGATACAGGGTGTAACAGAAATGCTGTTGATCCGTTTATTACGTAATTGGTATGTATTCTAATTATGAAAAACTAAAAAAAAAAAAAAAAAATTCACGCGAAAAAAATGATTTGTATGGAGGGTTGGACGGCTGAGCTGAGAGTACGAAATGCCCCATACAAAAAAATTTCGCGTTTAAAAAAAAAATTTCTTTTATCAGTCGCAATACGATACCAGTATTTTTGTTGTACCTGTACATATACAGAGTAAATTGTATGTACCTACAGGTATATATGTCGATGTAATTTTTCTTTTTATTACCAAACTTATGTGATTGTGTGTAGTTAGTTGTATAGTGTCACCTACTCCACCGTCTCTGGGCCTCACTGAAAATCAGCGACGCGGAGTGTACCATGTGGAGCATTCTGTGACATCGAGCTGAGTGAGGACCATTTAGGGCAAACGACAGCTTAAGATAGTAATTACATTAGTTAGTTTTAGGTTTTTCTGTCCTTGTTCTGTCTGTGCTAATATAGTAGTTTATCTACACTCATATTGTAAGTTCTCTAAAACGTGTTCAAAAACGGTAGGCAATGGCTAGCATTACCACGACCGATTTTACTATGATAAGCTTTTTATCTGTGGCAGTAACGTAATTTTAACTTTTCATGCTCAATTATTGATGTGCTATGAGTTTTGATAACATAATGTACCATCGGGTTCAAAATTGCATGGTCAATTTATCAATGAATTCATTCATAAATTGGCCATGCAATTCTGAACCCGATAGTACACCTGCACCCTCCCGCGCATCCGCCGACAGCCCGACACGCGCCCGCGCGACCGCCGGCACAATCGAGTTGGCCATGGCGGTGCAATGGCGGCCATTCTATGGTTTCCGAATACGGCATTTTGGATAAATAATATGAGTGTAGATAAAGCAGTGTATGCAACTGTACGTAATTAGGCCTTAAAACACTCGTGTGATCTTATTATGAAACTCACCTGCGGCTCGTTTCATAAAACCACACTCATGTTTTAAGGACCCTTATTACGTAACAGTTACATAATAGTAGTTTACGTAACTGTTACGTAATAAGGGTCCTTAAAACATGAGTGTGCTTTTATGAAATGAGCCGCAGGCGAATTTCATAATAAGATCACACGAGTGTTTTAAGGCCTAATTACGTACAGTTGCATACACTGCTTTATCTACACTCATATTATATATATTAAATTAATTGTTCGGAAACCATAGAACGACCGCCATTGTACCGTCATGGCCTACTCGATTGTGCCGGCGCTCGCGCGGGACCAATCGAGTTGGCCATGGCGGTAACATTATGTTATCAAATTCGATGTTCCAAATTTGAAACTCATTGCTTAACAATATTTGAGCATGCATAGTTAAAATTACGTTACTGCCGCAGATAAGAAACTTATCATAGTTAAATCGTTTGTTGTAATGCTTGTCATTGTCTACGGTTTTTGAACGCATTTTAGAGTACTTACAGTATGAGTGTAGATAAACTACTATTATGCAACTGATACATAATGAGGGGCCTAGGATCACACGAGTGTTTTAAGGCCTATTAAATATGTTCAGTTGCATACATTACTTTATCTACACACATATTGCAAGTACTCAAAGATGGGTTCAGAAGCCGAAGGCAATTGACCTGCATTACTAGGTAGATAGATACAAGTGCTGAAACATACCCACAGGTTTAATAAAAATAAATAAATTAGAACTGATAAGGAAAGTATTTTTATTTATTATAATATAGTTAATAGTAGTAAATGTTTACGCAATTAAATATGTTTCGACAAACAATAACTGACAAGTTGATAACAGAAATGGCGGCCGTACAAACTTCTGTCGCGAGTTTTTTTTTTAATATTAGCCAACGAACGAAGTCCTTATTCTCATGTCATCCGAGATCAAAATGTCGTGCGGTTTATGTCAAAAAATATATCGTACTGACGTTTCGTATCGACAACATTTTAAAATCTATGGATACTAGAATAGAAACCCATTGAAATTGTGTTGGTTTTGACAGCTGTTCCAAATTTGAAACTCATAACTTAACAATATTTGAGCATGTAAAGTTAAAATTACATTACTGCCACAGATAAGAAACTTATCATAGTGAAATCGTTTGTTGTAATGCTGATCATTGCCTACGGTTTTTGAACGCATTTTAGAGGACTTACAATATGAGTGTAGATAAAATATATTTTCTTTCTTCTTTCTTTCTTTATTGAAACTGGCGGTTTCTTGCAGAATGGTGTTATTGAACAACGGTTCGCTATGGGTGCGTTCAGCACGACGCGAGGATTCCGACCGATACGCTTGTACGGCAGGCAGCGCCGCGGGCATGGCACGTACGGAGCTCATCCTTACCGTACATCCAGGTAATAGTACATTACTGCAGAGACCAGTAAGTAAGCTTTCCTGGCTGAGTATTTAGTAGCCGTCCGAGTCGAAGACGAGGACGGCTACAATACGAAGCCAGGTAAGCTGATTACGGTCGAAGCATGTACAGTGCTTTTCTCAAACATGTAAGGAAATAAAATTACTTGTTTAGTGCTTCAGTTACTGGCTGAGTGATTTAATGTTGTATGAAAATCCTTTACGTACGTCGCGCTGAACCTGCCTTGGAATAGAGTCCCTACTGGTCTCTAATTACTAACGTAACAGGAACATTTCCGAGCATGTTTGAGAAAAGTTATATAACACTATAAAATATAACGGTTACACATGGATCAGAATGCTGGGCGACGAAAGTGACAGACGAATGAAGAATGCATGCTGCGGAAATGAGAATGCTGAGATGGATTTGTGGAGTGACTAGGAAGGATCGGATTAAGAATGAGTATATAAGGGGAAGCTTGAAAGTAGCACCAATAACAGAGAAAGTAAAGGGTGGTAGGTTAGCATGGTTCGGGCATGTCATGAGGAGGGATGAATGTAATATAGGCAAAAGAATGTTAAATATGAAAGTGGATGGGCGAAGAGCTATGGGTAGGCCAAGGAAACGATGGATGGATTGTGTAAAAGAGGACATGAGGAAGAAAGGAGTAAGCGAGGAGATGACGGGAGATAGAGGAGAATGGAAGAAGAAGACATGTTGTGCCGACCCCACATAACGTGGGATAAGGGCAGGGAGAAGACTCAGACTCACGTCACTTCGCGCGACATGTTTCGGAGAGCTTAGGTCTCCATCTTCAAGTACTAAGAGTGCTATCTGAACCGGCCCGTAGCGCACTGTTGCACGTCGCGGTGCCGACTGCCGGCCTGCGTCCCGCTTGCCGTGCCGCGCGTGTCGCCCGCTCTGACAGAGCTTAACTAACCGTTAACCGTTATATTTTATAGTGCTAGTGTGTCTCACGAAAGTTTAAATTTAATAAAGTTATATAAATAAGAAATCCTGGCAGGATCGCCATGAGATATGATGTTGATGATAGTTGGAGGGTTGAAGTAGTATTTAAGTACCAGTTAATACCGAAGATGTGTTGTATTCTCGGTATCAAGTATACAGGATGAAACAAAAATACTGGTGATCCGTTTAAGTACGTATTGCGACTAGGAAAAAGTAGGATAAAAAAAAATTGTCGCGAAAAAAGTTTTTTTTTTTTATACTACGACGGTGGCAAACAAACATACGGCCTGCCTGATGGTAAGCAGCTACCGTAACCTATGGACGCCTGCAACTCCAAAGGAGTCACATGCGCGTTGCCGACCCTTTACAAAAAGGAGGATTCACTGTGTTGACGACTAAAGGAACAAGAAGGTCCCTCATCGTCAACACACTGGGTCCTCTTTGAGCTCTTGTATGTGTCACTTCGTCCCAGCCGGCCAACTCTCCATACAAAACCATTTTTTTTTTTCGAGTAAAAAAATTCTGCTGTCATGCGCTTTAAAAAAAGGTTTTCAACGTGCTTCATATATCCGTGCAGGTTTGAAACATGCCATACGCATATCATAAACACTGGCTGAAATGATACTATTGCCGAACGCACCCATAATAAGCGATGAGCCAACCCTTCCCTCATAAGCGGTAAGCGCATCGGCAAAAAATGGGTACAATGAGAGAAACATGGTGAAACCCCTGGCAAACAAAAATCCGCAGTAATAAGCTATACTCGTCCCTTTTTTAGTGGTAATGGTACTAGCGTTAGAAAAAGACAGTATGATACTCTCTGTCTATGTTCTAAGACATAGTACTGGCCAATCTATACGCAATAATTGAATTGTTATTTGTTTCCCTGCATCCTCTCCTTATGGCGACCCTGCCAACTGGAATCTTCTGAAGGCACACAGATATATAGATAGATAGATAAATAATAAAGAAATAATAATAAATATTATGGGACAATTTAACACAAATCAACCTAGTCCCACAGTAAGCTCAATAGGGCTTGTGTTGTGGGTACTAGACGACGATATATATAATAGATAGATATAGATAAATACTTATATACATAGAAAACATCCATAACTCAGGAACAAATATCTGTGATAAACACACAAATAAATGCCCTGACCCGGATTCGAACCCGGGACCTCCTGCTTCATAGGCAGGGTCACTACCAACTAGGCTAGGAGGCCGTCAAAAATAAGAAGATAGATCATTTATTGATAAAAGACAAAAAATTTACACGTCACTTTTATAATACTTATAAGTACTTGACATTATGTTTGAATAATATATCGTATGCAGCAAAAGCATAGTTATTTAATACTGTGAATGGGTCTGTGACTTGTAACAGGCGACAAATTCGTCGACACTATAGCACGTCATATCCAGTAGTGTCCGTTTAAGCTTATTAATGAACATTGAATCGGTGCCAAATTTGAACTCCTCACTGGTTGTCTATTGTTTGCCCGAAAATTATATAAAATAATACTCATATGCCCGAATTTTATTTTCCCGAATTTCATTTGCCCGAATGGTTTGTTTACCATAAAAATGATGTGACATAATCTTTGTTTACCCGATTATTAGATTTCAGAACGTACGAGTGCCATACGTATTGGTGTCCATATTATTAATTGTAATAATACAATTTAATAGAATATTTAAACTCCATACTAAATAATGGTTTTCCGAATCCATGCATATAAACAATGCATTTGCTCACTATATTCCTGTAGGAGCTCTAAAAATATTTATTTACTTATCAGTCTTATCACTATAATCCTATCATTTAACTTAGAAGGCAAGCATGATGCGAACTTCTATGTATTCAAACAAGTAGATTTTATAAAAAATAATCTGTCCGCTATCCAAGTCGCTTCCATCCTTCATCTAACCTACTTTCTGGTAGCCATATTATTATGTAGAGGCCGTTTTATTTTGTAGGAGATCACAGTTCTAACCTAACCTAACCTACTTTCTGGTAGCCGTTCGCATTTTTGGGGATCACAGTTCTAACCTAACCTACTTTCTGGTAGCCGTTTTATTTTATAGGAGATCACAGTTCTAACCTAACCTAACCTACTTTCTGGTAGCCGTTCGCTTTTTGGGGATCACAGTTCTAACCTAACCTAACCTACATTCTGGTAGCCGTTCGCTTTTTGAGGATCACAGTTTTAACCTAACCTACTTTCTGGTAGCCGTTTTATTTTATAGGAGGTCACAGTTCTGACCTAACCTACTTTCTGGTAGCCGTTCGCTTTTTGGGGATCACAGTTCTAACCTAACCTATTTTCTGGTAGCGGTTTTATTTTGTAGGAGGTCACAGTTCTAATCTAACCTACTTTCTGGTAGCCGTTTTATTTTGTAGGAGGTCACAGTTCTAACCTAACCTTACCTACTGTCTGGTAGCCGTTTTATTTTGTAGGAGGTCACAGTTCTAACCTAACCTAACCTACTTTCTGGGAAGCAATTTGGATGGCAAATGATATTATGGCTAGTGATCATTATGGCTCACAACCGTCATGACAAATGATATTATTGAAATTGATTTTATGGGAAACAAGGTTTCTGGCACGTGACTAATATAGTAAACAATAAGTATTGCATATGTAATTATGGGGAACAATATAATGGCTGTTGACTATTATGGCAAATGAAATGCTGGCAAATGAAATTCTGGCAAGTGAGTGTATACCCTCCTCACTTAAGACATTGTACAGTTTAATACCTGTTATGTATAAGGATTTCTTTGATTTTGATAGACGGCGATACGGCATATGTATGTAGGAGATTGCGTCTGCGCGTAACTGTCTGAAATTTATCAAAATTTGTGGGGATCTGGTCGAGGTTACACACACACAGGAAAAACTAAACAAGACTTTGTTCCGCAGAGGGTTATTACGCCGAGGGCGGTAATGACTCAGGAGCGGGGCGAGCGGTGCTGGTGGCGGCAGGAGTTGCAGCAGGGTACATGCTGCTGGTTCTGGCGCTGATGCTGTACTGTCGTCGACGGAGACGCGAGCGCCGCCTTCGAGGTAACTAATCTTGCCAATCGTTTAAGTAACTAATGACTTTATAGTAGTACTAGCTTTTGCCCGCAGCTTCGCTCGCGTTAAATTCGGGGTAACACGGTTCCCCTTTCCCCCCGGAATGCTCCATACAAACTTCCACCCCCTATTTTAGGGTAGTGGGGGGTTAGAAAGGGACAAAAAGTAGCCTATGTCACTCTCCATCCCTTCAACTATCTCCACTTAAAAAATCACGTCAATTCGTCGCCCCGTTTTGCCGTGAAAGACGGACAAACAAACAAACAAACAAACACACACATACACTTTCCCATTTATAATATTAGTATGGATATGTAACTGTTACGTAATAAGGCCTAATTACGTACAGTTGCATACACTGCTTTATCTACACACCTATTATAAATCCTAAATGAAGTGTTCGGAAACCATTAGAATGACCGCCATTGCACCGCCATGGCCAACTCGATTGTGCCGGCGGTCGGAGAGGAGGGCAGATTTTCATTACGTTACCGTAGGTAATGAATTTTCATTCGTTTTTCCCACATTGTCACAGATAATACACTGATGTTACGTTACTGGTTGCAATAATGGTGGTAATTACATACGGTTTCCGAACGCGGAATAGAGGATTTATGATATTGGTGTAGATAAAAACTATTAAGTTTCCGTGCCTACGTTCTGGGAGTTTGCTATCTTTTTATGAAGTCCCAATGAAACCATTTGTTGATAAATTATTTTATCTACACTCATACTGTAAGTACTCTAAAATGCGTTCAAAAACCGTAGACAATGACAAGCATTACAACAAACGATTTAACTATGATAAGTTTCTTATCTGCGGCAGTAACGTAATTTTAACTTTGCATGCTCAAATATTGTTAAGCAATGAGTTTCAAATTTTGAGCATCGAATTTGATAACATAATGTTACCGCCATGGCCAACTCGATTGGTCCCGCGCGAGCGCCGGCATAATCGAGTTGGCCATGACGGTACAATGGCGGTCATTCTATGGTTTCCGAACACTTAATTTAATATATATAATATGAGTGTAGATAAAGCAGTGTATGCAACTGTACGTAATTAGGCCTTAAAACCCTCGTGTGATATTATTATGAAATTCGCCTGCGGCTCATTGCATAAAACCACACTCATGTTTTAAGGACCCTTATTACGTAACAGTTACATAAACTACTATAGTCACATACCCAAAAGTTACATTGATTTTGGGTTGGAAGTTTGTCATTGCATTTAATCAAGGATGTTAAATTTGACTATTTTTAAGCGTAAGTAGCCAAAACCAAATAATGCTCAAATATTATTACATTTTCTGCCTTTTCTCTTTTGAAAAACATTAGTTAAAGAATTGATATTTACATTTGTAAAACATTATTACATTCTATCCAACGGCCTCCCAACCTAACCAAGCCAAGTCGGTCTAGCGCCTAGCCCCGAATCCTGGTCAGGGCGTTTATTCTGTTTTCAATCGACTTCAAGATTTCGAAGGAGGAGGTTATTAATTCGTCGGGATCTTTGTTTTTGCTATTTTTTTTATGTATGTTTTCCATGTATTTAAATATTTATCTATCTAATATGTATATCGTCGCCTAGTAACCACACTAAAAGCCTTATTGAGCTTATTGTGGGATTAGGTCGATTTGTATAAGATTGACCCATAAAAGATATTTATTCTTCTATTTAGGCACATTACAATGCACTTATGAACGTCAGACAAAAAAAACTACCACCGTTTCTAACCCTACACCTCTGACCCGAGAAGTATTATGACCGGCGAGAAACTGGGCGGGACTTATTTTCTCAAAACAGTAAAACAGTAATAATGTTTACATTTTTTTTTATCAATTACAGGTGAAAAGATAGAGCTAGAAATGGCAGAAGGACGAGAGAAGTTGGTAGAAGAGGGCGAGGATAAACCAAAGACCAACGGAACACCCAACGGGAAGCTCCCACACGACCGGGATAGTGGTTTGTATACTGACTTTCTATCAAGCTCTTTGAAAATCGTGTTTAACCATTTGTGTCGTTGTGCCCCCTACGCCAACAACCCATAAAGTGGTCGGAGTGAAGGTGTACTTTGATCATGAATAAAATCTATTGTGAATTGTTTTGCACAGCACTACGAGATTCGTCTTTTTTGATAACGCAGGCGTGTAAGTGATCACTTAATTCAAATATGAAAGCGTTCAAAAGGTTAAACACCTTTAGGAGCAATCCACGAGATTGTCTACTGATGTATTGTGATTTTCCTGGAGGTTCAATACCTCCGTTTCTTTTTCTGTGACAAAGTAATGAAATAATTTTTAAGAAAAAAAAACCGACTTCAATGGGGGTAGCCGGTGAAGGATTATTGTAGATGGTGCACTTAGATTCCATACAATGAAATAACTTGCTTAAAAAACGCAGCGGAGAGGACAAATCGCCAAACGTGAACTATGCGTCGTTGAAGAGTTCCGTTCTGTTCATCATCAGCAGTTCCACTTCAACAAATGTCACTCTTTTGAATGAAAATGCTTGATTTGTTGATAAAAATACAAAAATCACTATTTGTAAGCCCTTAAGATTTGAGGAGTTCCCTCGATTCTTCATGGATCCCATCATCAGAACTTGAGCTTGACGAACATTTGTTCTGACAATTAAACTTGCTAAACAAACACAGCGAAGAGGACGAATCGCCAAACGTGAACTATGCGTCGTTGAAGAGTTCCGTTCTGATCATCATCAGCAGTTCTACTTCATCAAATGTCACTGTTTTGAATGAAAATGATGGTTTTGTTGATAAAAATATAAAAATCACTATATGTATGCCTTTAAGATTTGAGGAGTTCCCTCGATTCCTCATGGATCCCATCATCAGAACTGCGTTTTGACAAAAACGGGACCAATCTGTATATATATACTTACAATCAAAAAAAGAATTTTCAAAATCGGTTCAGACATGACGGAGTTATGGAGTAACAAACATAAAAAATAAAAAACAAAAAAAAAAAAAAAAACATACACGCCGAATTGAGAACCTCCTCTTTTCAAATCTTGAAGTCGGTTAAAAATGCTCAAAATTACTACCATTGACGTAAAAACGCAAAAAAACTTAAGGGGCTGACAACAGCTAAATTTGTATTTGTATTTAAAACAACGAGTGTGGTGGAATTTTGTCCGTAGTTAACTAAAGACATCAACTGTTTAAAGCTAATTTTAAGATGTAACTTTGGAATTATTTTCTATCGTGCCGATTTCGTCCAATCGTGTATCGGAATTAACGAAGTTCTTTCAAATATAACGAATATTAACATACATTTCTTTTACTTTCTCAAAACAAGTAGTTATAGCTAAAGAACTGTTCGAGTAAAGTCAATTTGAAGGTCATCGGGTGTTGTCAGCCTCTTAAGTTAAGTTAAATACGTTTACATACTACGGACAGGTCCTGGAATGATCTTTTAGCTATGTGATACCAAATATTTGGAGTATAACTAGCAGAGTTATAGCAATTACTAGATATACCTAACCCATAAACTGAATTGTAAGTATAACTTAACCCTACTTTCTAGAGATAAATTAAAAGTTACGCCGGGCCACAAAAACGAATTGATCGATCGCATTAATCCAAATATTGTGTATACTGAATTAATTTTGTATTAACTAAAGGTAACGCAAAAGGTACCACAGTTTTTCGACGTTTGGCTAATTAGAGAATTTCGTATAAATGCTGTTTTAGTAACTTAAGCATTTTGTCCAGTACCTGTTCTACAAGTTACCACGATGTCTTGCGCAGGAGCCGACACGTCCGAGGTATCAGGCGCGTCACGCGTCTCCCGCCGTGGATTTGACCATCTTGCCGCCCCAAGGACGCTTCTTACGGAACAAATTACACTGGGTAAGAAATACTTAGCATAGTAAAAATGTGTTTTATTTTATCTGTGGCATAAGTAGGTTAAGAATTCGTTGGAGATTTACTCGTACAGCGAGTCACAAAATTACATGGACACTTTGTAAATTAAATCAGTAATCATAAGTGCATGCAATTTTGCGGCTTGGAGAATAAGGAAGATGCAGCTATAATATTTACCATTATTATGTAATCAAAATGTTGAACAAACATAAAATAATAGCTATTAAAACGTTTTTACTTTAATTTATACTAATTTCAAACAATAATCACGATTTGAAGTAATGTGAAACGGAACGTATTTTATTCCACCAATCATCGTCTGGTGACATCACTCCTGTTTTGACAACTATGGATGGTATAGTAAAAGATGACAATCTCATAATATGGCGGAATTCTACGCCCTTTGACGAACACTTTTGCAACAGATATTGTAATCCTTACCTTCTACCATCCATAGAACCAAGGATGAACAAATACCACGACTATGGCGAGTGACACTGACATACATGAGTGACGTCACAGGAACTGTAGATCCGTTTAGGCGCGAAAATTTAAATTGTCAGTTTGTAACAGCAATTTTTTACTATAAGTTAATAGTATTTTAATTTTTTTATACACTCTTGGTCTATTATACGTGCAATTATTTCAAATTAAAGCATAAATGAAAATATTGCATCTTGCCTATTCGTTGGACATGACGCATTACAACAGTCTGTCGCTTACGAAAGGTATCAGGGTTTCTAGAACACCAGGTGGCGGCACTGTAACGAGAGGTCCAGCAGTTTTTGACAGCAGCTGTCGATTGAAAAAACCCTATTAAATTGCTATTTTGGTATTGAATACTGAAAATCCTAGGCAGTTGAATATAGGTGTTATTTAAGACAAAAAATTATTCACAAATGTCAACTCTTAATCTTAATATGTTCTACGTGCTTAAATAAATTACACTTATTTCAATACATAATTAAAATTACGACAAACGGTCATGTCAGCGTAAGTCATAATTAGTCAAAATATATTTAAGAACAATTCACATTAAATATTAACTATAACATTATATACCTAATTTAAAACTACCTTCAAATACGAAAAACAACAGTCAAAAATTATTAACATACACCTACTAGTCAAAAATTAACTACACTTAAAACTATACAATCATCATAATTTCTTAAAAACATACCTACCATAATTATTTCCTCTACAACCGACACTAAGATGTGTCTCAGATGGGACGCAGCAAACGTACTAACGCAAGCCGCATCCCATAACAGACACCGCCCTCTGTGCCAAGGGACCAGGGTGAGCCCGTCGGGTCTTTTCCCGTCTGACCGACACAAACCTGGTGGCTCCAGAATACACAGGACATTGGTCGCTACCATTGCCCGATTATTATTAAGACATAATATAACATTTCACAAGTTGTGTTTTTTTTTTTTTTTTTATGCCTGCCTGGTGGTAAGCAGCTACCCTAACCTATGGACGCCTGTAACTCCACAGGAGTCACATGCGCGTTGCCGACCCTTTACAAAAAGGAGGATTCACTGTGTTGACGGCTAAAGGAACAAGAGGGTCCCTCATCGTCAACACACTGGGTCCTCTTTGAGCTCTTTGGAAACCTTACTCACCAGCAGGAACACAACACTATGAGTAGGATCTAGTGCTATTTGGCTGTGGTTTTCTGTAAGGTGGAGGTACTTCCCCAGTCGGGCTCTGCTCCAGATTTGAGCGAGATGACATTCACTGAACGTGCCCTACCACACTAAGCGAGATGCCATTCGCAGTGCCCATACCTCTCTTTTTGGCATAGTTTAAGGACATACCATATTTCAAATTCCAAATTATTTGTTTTGCCTCTCGGCATACAAATACATAGCCACAAAATAGCATACAGCATGCATTATTTACAAAGTATTGTATAATTAAATAAATTGATATAATTCCAAACTATATTGCACTAAATAATTAATAATAATAATATTAATTTAAAAGTTAATTTTAGCTTACTGCTCAAGTCCTACTTAAAATTATACAATAGTAATAAAACGTCAAGAGTCTGATAGAAAATGAACAGAATAATATGCTTTGGAGACTAGAAAATTACATGTACAACTTTGTTTTGAACTGGTTTGTATTATCTAATTTTAATATGTCGTACGACAGTCTGTTGTATAGTATTGGTGCCATTCCAAATACGCTTTCCCTCAATAACGCTGTATCGCATCACCTATAGTTTATTTTGTACTGATGACGAATACTACTGAACTTAGTAAATCGACTTATGTTCCGCTTAACATATAATGCTACCTCATACATATACAGACACGGAAGAGTTAGAATTTTCATTTCAATGAAAAGAGGTTTATGCGTTTCTAGGATTTGAATACCACACACTGACCGTAAGCATTTCTTTTGAGCTAGAAACACAGATGTTTTCCCTGAAGAATTACCCCAAAATACAATGCCGTATCTCAACGTCGACGTTACATAAGCATGGTAAGCGGCCAAGACTGCCGATCGATTTGCAACTTTTTGCAGATTAAATAGGGCGTGCGAATATTGGTACAGTTTTTTACAGATTACATCTACATGGCTGTTCCATGTTAACTTACAGTCTAAATTTGGTCCCAAGAAAATAGTTCGTCCGTTTCTTCAATTCTCTCGTCTTTGTAAGTAATATTTATGTCGGGAACTGGGTCTATTATTTGTTTGAAATTCATTATCTTAGTTTTACTTAAGTTTATAGAAAGATTATTTTTATTTAACTATTCAATTATTAATTCTATAGTTCTGTTAATATGTGTTTCATATGTGTATGGATCCTTGTTTGTAAAAATAACAGTACTATCATCAGTAAATAGTACCATTGCGTCAGATATGGCCCGCGGTAGATCATTAATATAAATGAGAAAGAGAAGGGGGCCCAGAACACTTCCTTGAGGGACGCCAGAATTAATTTGTTTACATTCTGAGGAGAAGGTCACATCTGTTATAGACCATACACAAATTCGGCTTATTTGCGTGATTTGCGTTTGCACGCACTCCATAGTTAAATAGTTTTGACAAAATGATTTTATGGTCAACAAAGTCAAAAGCTTTTATTAGATCCATATAAAGAGCTGAAACAGGTTCTTTATTGTCTAACTGCGTCATAACTAAATCAAGTAAATCATAAATTGCCATGTCAATAGATTTATTTTTACGAAAACCTTTCTGCTCTTTCGCAAAAAGATTATAATTTTCGAAAAATGTACTTAGATTTAAATATATTACTTTTATTGTCTTCGGTTGCCGCGATAGTTATTCATGAAATAAAACAATTAAAAACGGATTTTATCGCGTGTATTGAGCTTAAATTACATCCCGACGTTTCGAACACTTTACAGCGTTCGTGGTCAACGGGTCGACTGAGGAAAAATGTACAATTACCTCCGTTCAAAAAACTATCACAATATGCAAACCTACCCACATATTAAATATTAAACAAATGTGGTGTTTGCACATGCCAGAGGGGCCTTTATAAAAACAAATTATTTATTATTACAAAACAAATTATTAAACAATTTATTTTATTATTATTAATTATTATTTTTGTTTTTATTTTTAAAATTTTTAAAATTAGTATTAAATTATTATTAGTGTCCACACTGTCCACCATTATGGTCTCACAGTCCTATGTCTAGCTTGCTCCTTAACCAAATGAATAACTGGATCCCAAGCTGGTGGTACCGAAAAACCATCCTCTCTGTTGAAATTTGGATATTTTTTAATCTCGATTGCCTCTCGCAACATCCGGGGAATGTATCGTTTCTCCTTGACGAGGACTTGCGGTTTGTCAAATTTAACTGAGTGGTTGGGCCTATCCATGACATGCTCACAGACTGCTGACCTTGGTCGACGGTGCTTCACATCGGCTATATGTTCCTTTACCCGAGTAGAAATGCTCCGCTTAGTCTGGCCTACATAATTATTCATTCTGCAGTTATTCATTTGGTTAAGGAGCAAGCTAGACATAGGACTGTGAGACCATAATGGTGGACAGTGTGGACACTAATAATAATTTAATACTAATTTTAAAAATTTTAAAAATAAAAACAAAAATAATAATTAATAATAATAAAATAAATTGTTTAATAATTTGTTTTGTAATAATAAATAATTTGTTTTTATAAAGGCCCCTCTGGCATGTGCAAACACTAAATTTGTTTAATATTTAATATGTGGGTAGGTTTGCATATTGTGATAGTTTTTGAACGGAGGTAATTGTACATTTTTCCTCAGTCGACCCGTTGACCACGAACGCTGTAAAGTGTTCGAAACGTCGGGATGTAATTTAAGCTCAATACACGCGATAAAATCCGTTTTTAATTGTTTTATTTTATGTTACTTTTTCTATACTTTTAGCAAAGATAGGAATCAAAGCTACTGGTCTATAATTGGCTATATCCCTTTTATCCCCTTTTTTGAACATCGGTCGGACTACAGTGGTTTTTAATTTATCGGGAAATTCTCCATGTTCGATGCATATGTTCACAATACAGCTAATACTTAGGAGTTGCAATAATATTAGCAACTTTTTTACTATCTTCGTGTTTATTCCGTCATATCCATTGCTGTTGGTATTTTTTAAAGAGTTTATTATTATTCGAATATCATCTGGATTTGTTGGCTTCATAAAAATAGAATTGATAGAACTACATGTTATTGTTTTACCTCTGATTATTCTGTTTGTAACTTGTATTTTATGTGTTTATTTTTTTGAGGTGTGCAATAAAGAGTATTTATGTTATGTTTATGTCATTGTTGGTTTCTTAACAGTGCGATTATTCTTATTGTTTGAAACATTATTTCCTTCGTTAAAATTTACATAGTCATATCAAAGTGGTTGTACGAATCTAAATTGATGGCTAATTGAGAGAGCACGATAAATACGAACTTTTTCAATACAATGGAAAACTATTATGCACTACATCTGTAGTCTATAGGATACGTGTAACTTGTGGGCAGGGCGCGGCGAGTTCGGCGAGGTGTGGCTGGCGCGCCTCGACGTGTCGGCGCTGAAGCGCGCGCGCTCGGTCCCCCCGGCGGCCGCGCCGCGCTTGCGCCCTGTGCTAGTCAAGGCTCTGTCTTCTAAGGACGAGGTAATTTTGACATTTTGATACAAATTTTATTAATTATTTTATTCGCTTAAGACAAATAGGGATTACGAAAATACTTTACCCTGACATTTTAGGAAACTTGCTTTTATATTCATATTCATATTCTTAATTTGTATTGATCATACATTGTCACAGGTATAGGTAATATACAAAAAGACACTTAACTTAAGACTTTTATAAAAGTTTTTACCGTGATTTTGTATAACTTTTGAAATTTTAATCATCAGTCATAATGAACGAAGTGATTAGGTAGGCCATACTGAAAAACTTTGACTATGGGTTCAACCCTGAAATTCCAAATAAAAAATTTGACTTCCCATAGATATTTGATCGGCCGAAATGTATGAAACAGCCAAAAAGTTATCGCGATTTCAGCTTACCTAATCACCTCGCTAAATATGACTGATGATTAAAATTTGTATAATTATGTACTAAGTGTTCTTTAAGGATTTTTTAGTACTAAACGATTTAAAAGACTAGGATTTGCTGACACGTAAGTATTCAAAATTATATTTCCCTTTATACCTAAACATTATTTTTTTCTACCATTCAGGCGGCCGGGGCAGAATTCCGTCGTCAACTGGAGCTGTTCGGGCGCGTTCGTCACGAAGGTGTGGCGCGCCTCCTGGCGCTCTGCAGCGACGCCGACCCGCACCTCATGGTGCTAGAGCACACTGACTGGGTATGTGCTACTTATATTAACTCTGACATTTAGAATCTTCAGCAAAAAGGTACAATAATTTCGGTTAGCGATATGGATGGCGACAACTAACATCATGCTACCTTTTGGTCGATAACCACACTTTACGTCCGTACTAAAGCAACCACTTAACCATTTTTAAAAGATTTAATTGATGCAGTTGTTGGGTTCCAAATGTAGCTAGAAGTATAGACCAGAATTCCGTCGTTGACTAGTCTTAATACATTCGCAATAAAGATGACATCATGGTGTCAACTATTGGGCGTCAGAGTGGTGGTAGGACTTTAACCTTATAGAGAAGAATTCCGTCGTCAATTAGAGGTATTCGGGCGTGTTCGTCACGAAGGTGTGGCGCGCCTCCTGGCTCTCTGCAGCGACGCCGACCCGCACCTTATGGTGCTAGAGCACACTGACTGGGTATGTGCTACTTATATTAGCTCTGACATTTAAAATCTTCAGCAAAAAGGTACAATATGTTCGGTTAGCATGTTTTTTTTTTATAACAACACATTACATAATTACATAGGTGTTACATATCAGTTGCACTGCCAAACTGTAAAACAGTTTGAAGGCAGTTGATATGGATGACGACAACTAACATCATGCTACCTTTTGGTCGATAAAAACACTCAAAAGCGCCTCCTGGCTCTCTGCAGCGACGCCGACCCGCACCTTATGGTGCTAGAGCACACTGACTGGGTATGAGCTACTTTATTTATTTATTTATTTAGCCTTATTTCCAACCTAGTCGAACGAGCGCAGTGTAAGCAAAGTGAAGTTCTACGTACCTACTCATCACAGTTCCATCGTGTTTGGGCTCATTAGATTTACCTTGACGAGCACTTCCGCTTAAGATGAGGTTCAGGGATCATGATGGAGTCAGAAGTTGGTTACCAGAACTCCTTATCTACTTGTCACAACTTCATCGTGTTTGGACTCCCTATCTACTCATCACAGCTCCATAGTCTTTGGGCTCATTAAACTTACCTTGATGAGTGCTCTCTTGAGATGAGTTCCAGGGTCTCATCAGGAGTTGGTCACCAGAACTCCTTATCTACTTGTCACAACTTCATCGTGATTAGGCTCATTAGACTTACCTTAACGAGACTTCTACTTGAGATGAGGTCCAGGGTCTCATGATGGAGTCAGGAGTCGGTCACCGGCACTCCCTATCTACTCATTACAACTCCATCGTGTTAGAGCTCATTAGACTTTGCTTGACGAGCACATCCGTTTGAGATGAGGTCCAGGGTCTCATGATGGAGTCAGGAGTTGGCCACCAGAACTCTCTACCTACTCATAACAGCTTCATCGTGTTTGGGCTCATTAGACTTACCTTGACGAGCACTTCCGCTTGAGATGAGGTCCAGGATCTCATCAGGAGTTGGTCACCAGAACTCCTTATCCACTTGTCACAACTTCATCGTGTTTGGGCTCATTAGACTTACCTAGACGAGCACTTCCGCTTGATATGAGGTCCAGGGTCTCATGATGGAGTCAGGAGTCGGTCACCAGCACTCCCTATTTACTCATCATAACTTCATTGTGTTTGGGCTCATTAGACTTACCTTGATGAGCACTTCCGCTTGAGATAAAATCCGGAGTCTTGTGATGGACTCGGGAGTTAAATTTTCGAAATCTACACCCCCTAATTAGCCGAAAATGACTACCATGACGATTTTTCAGAAAAAGAGTATAGTCGCCATCTTGTATTTTAAAACAGACATTATTTACCACGAACGCTGCGGCTGTGGAATGACCTTCCTGCCGAGGTTGAGGTTCTTCAAAAATGGAGTGTATAGCTTCCTAAAGGGAAGGCAACGCGCATGTGAATCCTCTGGGGTTGCAGGCGTCTATAGGCTACGGTAACTGCTTATCATCAGGCGGGCCGTATGTTTATTTGCCACCGTCGTGGTATTAAAAAAAATTGAAATCTACACACTCGAAATAGTCGTAAAGGACTACCATGACAATGAATACATAAAAGTGTATTTCCACCAATTTTAATTTTAAAACAAACATAATTTTTGAAACTACACCCCTAATTAGCCGAAAACGACTACCATGACAATTTTTCAGAATAAAGTGTATTACCGCCATCTTGGGTTTTAAAACAAACATAATATTAGTAATCTACACCCCCTAATTAGCCGAACACGACTACCATTACGATTTTTCAGAAAAAAAATATATTCGCCATCTTTTTTTTTTAAACAGACATCATTTTTGAAATCTTCACACCCGAAATAGTCGAAATGACTACCATGACAATTTATACAAAAAAGTGTATTTCCATCTTGGATTTTAAACCAAACATAATTTTAGAAATCTACACCCCCTAATTAGCCGAAAAGGACTACCATGACGATTTTTCAGAATAAAATATATAACCGCCATCTTGGATTTTAAAATAGACATCATTTTCGAAATCTACACACCCTAAATAGTCGAAAATGGCTACCATGACCATTTATACGAAAAAGTGTATTTCCGCATCTTGGAATTTAAAACAAACCTCCTTCCTCCTAGCGTTTGTCCCTCTATTGAGCCTGGGGTCCGCTCGGAAACCTAATCCTAGGAATTGGCATAGGCACTAGTTTTTAAAACTAAATCTGTGCATATTTTTGCCCGTTTATCCTCATTGTAGAGGAAATTTTATGAAAACTAAATTCTTAAAAGTATTGTCGGATAAGCCTCTCGTAGATCAGCGAATGTAACCAGCCAATGAAAACAGTCTGTCGACTGGCACAGAAGGTCACAGGCTAGAATAAAATTTTATCAATACTTTCCTAATATTTGGGTTGCGTTCAAGGACACTTTTAGTTCTTTCCCGTTGTCAATTAAAGATTTCTATTCTAATTCCATCCTAGCTGTCGCGGGCCTGACATGCGTAGAGTCAGCAAAGACGATGAAGTCATTGTCACCATTCTTGCTCAAACTAGTACTACTCGTACTTCTACTTCTGGGATCTTGGTATTATTATTACCATAACAGGTCTATGGCTAGTATGTATATGCGCGTAACGCGTAACGAACTAAACTGTTGACATAATACTTAAAGTTTCGCGTTGACACTTATACTCAGTGTTGCCACACGCCTAATATGGCCAACTAACTATAGTTAAAAATCGGTCCATATTTTGATTATGGAATTAAGATAATGTATTTTATGTTAATGTATTTTAAAGCTTAAAGTGTTTAAAATACAAAATACAAATACTTTTCGAAGACAGTATTTGAAATACAAATACAAAATACGTATTTGTATTTCAAATTACATGTATTTGAAATACTGCCCAACCCTGATGACAGTTGCCCGTGGATACGTATAAACGTATTCGCTGCCAAACTAGCTATTGTGACAAGGTTCTAGAGTGGCCTAGGAATCAAATTGGTTGAATGTACCTATCTGAAAATTATAGGCCAGTTGGTTTGGGTTGGTTTTGACATTGTTAACAGCTAGACTTCTTCGTAATGGGACCATTGACATAGTGATAAATTGATAAAACTATTTTTTTTATACCACGACGGTGGCAAACAAGCATACGGCCCGCCTGATGGTAAGCAGTTACCGCAGCCTATGCACGCCTGCAACCCCAGAGGATTCACAAATGCGTTGCCTACCCTTTAGAAACCTATTCACTCCTTTTTTGAAGAACTTCATACTGTAGCCCGCTGGGAAAACCTCGGCAGGGAGTTCATTCCACAGCCGCAGCGTTCGTGGGAGGAAATTCCTCTTAAACCGTACAGTGCGTGACCCCTCAGGCTCAAGGGTGTGAGGATGACCGCCCTGCCGGCGGCGAGCGGTGTGGTGATAAAAAGCTGCCGTGGGCATCATATCAAACAGTTCTTCAGAGCACAACCCATTGTACAAGCGATAGAACACACATAAGGAGGCAAAGTCTCTCCTTAGACTCATCTTGGACAATCTTGACTTGTTTTGGGGCTGTCGTTGTTATGTTAACTGTAAATATACATATACAGCCTCGACTTCTTATTTTTTCGTATACAGGGTGACCTGAAGACGTTCCTCCAAGCCACTGCGGCCGAGCAAGCGGCACAGTTCGGCGCCACGGGCGCCACCGCGGCGCCCCTGTCGCCCCAGCACCAGGCGCTGCTGGCGAGCCAGCTGGCACACGCTGCAGCCGCACTGGCCAGCCAGCGGCTCACACACAGGTATTCTAAAACTTATGAAAAACTAACACCAATCCTTCAATAAGTTAAAAAATATACTAACATTTATTAAGTAAGTAGGAAACACAGACATTTTTATACATCAAGTAAACTAAATTTTTGTAAAAAAAACCACCATTGGTAACCCTACAACTCTGGCCCGAGACGAAACAACCATTAAGAAGCACGGCGGGCCCTTTCTTCTCAAAATACTACTATTTTATACTACTATATACATCAAATCTTTCCCTTCATCAATAGCTTGCATTATAACCCTACAACATATTTAGTGGAAACCCGGACAGTTGGAAATGTGAGTCAGAAATCAGTAGACAGGACGCACTATGAGAAGAAACGTGTTTCTGAAGAGACTAGAAGGAGAATGGAAGACAGTAACTGTCATGTCAACGGTTGATAAAATGCATCGTGATTTGAAGACATTCCTGCAAGCCAGTACGGCCGAGTTAGTGGCAGGGGCGCCACTGCGGCACCCCTATTACCGCATCACCACTCTTGGCCAGCGGATAACACACAACTCGGTCAACCCACATTTAAATAATGATTATTATTATTATTCACTTTATTTCATTAATCTTAGATTAGGTTTTTATAATATTTTTACAAAAGTAAAATATAAAAATACATCTAAAACATACAAAAACAATAAAAACATTATAAAAAACCTAACCTAGGGTGCCGCCGGCAACGGAGCAAGGCCCAGGCTGCCGGTGGTTAGGGCCGCAGAGAGAGGAACCTTCGGACAATGCGCGCCGTGTCCAGGATAACCGCCTTCTGAATCTGACCCTTGATCCAACCACAACCCCGTAGCGAAAGTCTCTCTAGATGTTGGTCGAGACTCTTCGCTATGAGACCGTTCGCAGAGACAACTATCGGCACAATGATCGCTGAATCGACCTCCCACATGGCGGTTACCTCGTGAGCCAAGTCTAGGTACTTGCTGGACTTGTCCTTCTCGGCCTTCACGAGGTTCTCGTCACATGGGACGGTGATGTCGATGAGCATGGCCCGGCGTTGCGGTCGATCTATTACCACGATATCAGGCTTATTGGCTACAATAGTCCTGTCCGTAATAATAAATAAATAAATAAATAATAGATCGATCCCAATAGAGCGTGGCACGACCATTTTCGAGAACTGGCGCAGGTGTGTACTTGTAGTACGGCACTTCGTGGTCCACAAGACCGTATAGGAGAGCAAGCTGCTGGTGTATAATCCTGGCTACGAGGTTATGTCTGTGCAAGTACTCGCCGTTAGCAAGATGAGAACAACCGGAAATGATATGCCTGAGTGACTCTCCGGGACGGCGGCATGCCCGACAAATGTCGACCGTACCGTCCTTCAGGATATATTTCCGGTAGTTATTCGTCATGATAACTTCGTCCGCAATTGCACAGGCAAAACCTTCGGTTTCTCCGAAGAGATCCCCGAATCCTAACCAGTTCACCGACGCGAGCAGGTCTACGTCGGGTCCCGTGAGGACCCTGTAGAACCGCCCGTGTAGCTCCTTGCTCTTCCATACCGCCCTGCGATCCTCGGTGCTTAGCACCACAGGTTTGCGCCAGCTCTCGTTTGCCAAGGAGAGCGGCGTGAGACCCTTATCTACTGCCACCACATCACGATGCATCCCACACTCGTTGTTAAGGAAATAATTCCTGAGACTGTACACCTCACGATTGTGGAGATTTTTGGCGTTTAAAAAGCCGCGACCTCCACACTTCCGTGGGATGTACAATCTCATAACAGACGAGCGTGGGTGAAGCATACGGTGTGTGGTGAGCAATAGACGGACTCTCCGATCCAGGGCATCCAGCTCGGTCTGAGTCCACCTTAGTATGCCAAAGGAGTATGTGAGTAGGGGCATCACCCTGGCATTGAAGGCGCGCACCTTGTTGCCACCTGACAAAAGACTATTAAGTACTGACCAGATGCTACGCCAGAAATCAGTCATGGCAGTAGCATCCGGCAGTCGCACGTCGGACACACGCGGGTCGGTTTCCTCCCACCTTCGGTATACCTTCCTTTGGTCACTTTGGAAAAGACGACTCTGCTTGAATCGGTCCACACGCTCTCTGTAGCGGCGAATACGGCTTGCCCATGCATAAACTTTCTGCTTCAGAAAGTCGATGCGCTCTATGACATTGGCCATGAAGTCGCGGGGCTCGATATTCGTCCCCGCGAACGCCTGGTGCACAAAGCGCATTACTCGGGGGCGGTTATTGCCCCCCCTGAAGCAGATCAGCTTTGCAATGAGAGTCCTAAATGAGTTGATATGACGCTCGATCCGTACTTGCCATGCGGGGACATCCCCGGCGGTCCTAGGTGCACGTTCAGCGTCCGAAAACTTGACTCGAGCAACACGGCACGCCGCGATGGCTCCTCAGTACATGATCGAGTGCGTATCATCTAAGTCTTTACTAGTCCGCAGGAATGGATCTAGCAAATCATTCAGGGCTCCCATTAACGCTAGATTGCGTCTATTCATAGGCAAGCGTGGTAAACGTGGCCTAGGGATGTTTGAGGAGCGATACTGCGTAATTGCCTCTTCCAAAGTCCTTCTCAATTGCTCATTGGCTGTACTACTCACACTCTGATTCGCGATCTCCTCCTCATCGACACTGGGATCAACCCGCGGCGCCCCCGATGCCAGGTTGGGTGCGGGCATCGGATCCGGCGACGTGGCGAGCGGATCCCGCGCGGAGGTGGTGGCCGCGCAAACAGAGAGAGCCTCCAGGCGAAGCCGATCAAGTGTCGCGTCATTCAACTGCTTTAGCCGCTGAATGACGCGCACTTGATCCGATAATCGTTGCGCAGTCGTGTCAATGGTTGGTTCAAGGACCTGAAACAGAGGAAGCATCCGGACACGATACGCGCACAGATTAGTTCCCCCCTCTGTAGCCCCATAGTAGGCGCGCATGACATTCTCGTTCATACTCTGAGACCATCTCATGCGACGCACTACACCACCGGCAGCGGCGGCCCTGGGCGGGGCAGGATGTCCCGCAAGCCCCAAGCGTGCCGGCAGCGGTGGCCGTCCCCGTCGCGCAGGTGGTCGTGGCGGCGGCGGCGGTCCGCACTCATCGCTCGACTCGCTGGTGTCGGGCGCAGTAGCGAACTTATCGCCCGACGACGATGGCGAGGAGACTGACGGGGCGGGCGAGGATGGTGGGCGTGCGTTGGTGGTTTCCGCTTTTGTCCGACTTCTCGTTATCATGCTATACACGTGTGTCGCCTATATCAGCTTTGAGCACTAGCTGTCAATGTGCTAAATTTGTACGTTCGTGACCCGTTGTTGTATTTACACTCGAATATGTTGGTATTCCACATTGTAGGGATCACTTAAAAGTAAATTTGACAAAGTTTAGGCAAAAAACACGTATAAAAATATATATTTTTAGCAAAATTAGATTTCAAGACGTCTGTCATTGTCAGCGGTTGTTTTTTTTTTATTATTATTTGTATGTCTTTCCCGACCACGGAATTATTATTATTACAGTACACAGTATTACAGTAGATACTAAGGCACTGTGGTATGCATACAATATTATTATTATATTAGAATAACGTTAACATAGAGTTGTGTTATACAATAACAATAATCTTAAATACTAACTGAAGACGGCCGATCATCCATCGCCTCACATAACCTCTTACATTCGTCATACAACGTCTTCCAACTACTGGCAAAAACATCGCAGTCAGGTGCTGACTCGAGAAGTGCGTTAAGGTAATGTAAGGCGCGAACTAATGGCGAGTTCCTGTACGCCACAGTGCGCGCATTAGGAACTGCCAGTAAGTTGCGATTACGTGGCCTAAAATTTATCTTTGAGTGAAACAGAGGGGGTACGAGAAGGCGTACCAGTTGTGAGACCAGCTGTGGACAGTCTGAATCCCCACGTATTATTCGGCATGCCCCGGTCACGAGAGCATAATTGCGCCTCACTTCCAGGGAGTTAAAGCCCAGGGTGCCAAGCAGAAATTTCGTTGGGTAAAGGAAGGGATAGTACCCATAGATTTTTTTATATAAGAATCGCAAAAACGCCTTTTGAATTTTCTCTAGGAGCAGGGCATAAGTGACCTCGTGGGGGTTCCACACTACAGGCGCTGCCTCCAGTTTACTCCTAATTAGGGCGGTGTAGACAAGTTTAATGACAAAGGGGTTGTCAAATTCACGAGCATTGCGAATGACGAACCCCAATCTCCGATAGCAATCCTTAGCTAGGGTTCTTATGTGGTCATGAAAATTTAAGTTGGATTCAAATGTGACACCCAGGTCTTTGATAGTGTCAACGCGTTTTATTAGTTCCGTTCCAAGCCGGTAATTGACAGATAAGGGACTACGAGCACGGCTAAAGGACATCACGGAACACTTCTCAGGATGAAAGAGCAGCTTATTTGTGATACTCCATTCATAGATCCGGTTAATATCATCTTGGAGCGATTCAGTCAGATAGCTGCTGCAGGCCATAAATAAGCTTTAGGTCATCAGCGTAAAGGAGACATCGAGCATATCTAGAGAGAGACGCCAAGTCATTAATCATTACGCCAAACAGAAAAGGGCCTAAAATTGAACCCTGGCTTACTCCGGAGCGAGTGTGGTAGGAATTGGAAACAAAGCATCCGTGCTGCACGTACTGCTGCCTGTCGCGTAGATAATTGGCAAAAAATTTAAGCAGTGTTGGGGAGAACCCGATTTTACATAACATCCTTAGTAGTATGTCGTTATCTACGCGATCAAAAGCTTTTCTAAAATCGAAGTACAACACGTCCACCTGTATCCCTTTATCCAAATGCTCAGAAACATAGTCTACCAGGGTTAAAAGGTTCGTCTCTACTGATCGTCTTGGCCTAAAACCATGTTGGGAGTCACAGAGATAGGGCTGTATTTGAGAGGCTACATGCCTGTTTAAGATTGATTCGAATAACTTTGCAATCGAGGAGAGAATCGCTATAGGACGATAATTTTCAACCTTAGTTGTATCGCTCGACTTAGGAATCGGCCGCACTCGTGTTAATTTCCACTGATTTGGGTACACCCCAGTGCGTAGAGCTAGGTTGAAAATATGAGCTAAAGGCAGTACTAGCCAGTCTCTGCAGCCCTTTAGTATATACGCTGGAAAGGCATCCGGACCCAAAGAGCTTTGGGGCTTTAGACGAGCTATGCCTGATTCAACATCCTGAGGGGATATTGTGTCAATATGAATTAAATTTGCAGTATTCGTCCCATCCTGCTCATTAGATTCAGACGTTTTAGTGTGGTCAAGTAAAGGTACGCCAGGAAGGAAGACGCTCGAGAAAAAGTTCGCGAAAGCCTGAGCGGCCTCTACACCCTCATGAAGGGTCCCATCGTATAACACCCTATTCTCAAACCCACCTTTGGATTTTAGGTTGTTTATATGTTGCCAAAAAGCTCGAGGATTGCCTGTGATGTGAGCCTGGATTCTGCTAATATAATTATCGTAAGCTCTAGACGTTCTAGATTTTATATCGCCCCTGAGTTTAGAAAAGTTGGCGTATACTTCCCTGTCTCCAGTGCGTTTCCACTTACGGTGAAGGGAAGCTTTCCGTTTAATGTCCCTAATAAGATCCGCTGTAAACCAAATTGGATACTGTCGACTGGGTTTGCTAGACCTTGTCTTTCTGGGTATGCACGTATCAAAAATGCCATACATCAAATTATAAAAACGGTCTACGGCAATATTGGCATCTCGGGCTTCAAAGACGTCTATCCAAGACGCGTCGGCGATCAGCTGACAAAGAAGCTCGTAATTGCCCTTAGAAAAATTCCAATCACGCGTCGTATCAAGATTACTAGGGTCGATCTTCACGGGAATAATTACAGTTTTTCTAAGCGGAATAGAAATTTCAAGAGGTGGATGATAAGAGTCGGCAAATGGAACCAGGCCACCGTCCGAGGCCTCACAAACAGAAACACCATGGACGCGCTCTCGCACCAGCACCACATCTAGCACTCCTCCATGCGCATTTGATACCTCATTCATCTCAATAAAATCACAGACTGTGGTAAAATAACAATAGTAACTAAGGATATTAGTCGAGGCATATTTAGGGTTAAGGTTAAGGTCACCAACAATTACTACCGCACCGATAGAGTCAATGAATGATTCAATGTTTTGAAAAAACTGCATATAAACATTATCAGAAGAGTTTGGTGGAATGTATACGGCACACAAATGAAAAAGTGTTTCGTCTATCACGAAAGACGTCCACAGGTCCTCCCCGTCGGCAGTTTCAAACTCCGGTCGCCGTCGCAGATCAATGCCTGGCCTCGCGGCAACCAGGACTCCTCCACCATGTCGACCACTGGCGCGATCTCGGCGTAAGATACTCCAACTATCTCCCACTAGCTCGGGGTCCTCGACCGATGCCGACAACCATGATTCCGTGGCGACGACAATATCACTTTCGTGGGCAAGAATACAATGTCTAAAAAACTTCAACTTGGTGTTAAGACCTCTGACATTTTCATAAGTAATGGAGATAGTGGGGCCATCAATTGGAGCTTGAGGTTCTTTTTGGTTGCCAAGATTGCTTTCGAAAAAACCACATCTTCACCCTTGCATTATCAGGCCACACTTTCGCTGATAAACACTTCTCATAATAAGCGACAGGAACTCCCAGCTTGTAGGACTTATATTCGCCTTTCGACTGCAGCTCCTCCACGGTACACGTGCCCTGCTCACAAAGCTGCTGCAGATACTCCCGGACTTCATCAGCACTAGACACCATGTTCCACAGGTGGATGTGTTTCCGAACCTCGACCGCTTTGAGAGTAGTAACATTTGGGCCTCCGGTGCAGCGTATGGATGTTGGTCGTCTCTGCTTCTTTTTTGCTGTAACTTCTCTCCATTCCTCGGTCATAGAAGCTACCTTATCGTAGTTATCGTCCCGAGACGAATTGTCAGCTATGGCGCCACTCTGCTGGGAGCATGCAGGGTTAATGTGGTCGACAGGTGAATCCGTAGGCGGGATTTCAGTTGATGCCCTCCCTGTTGAGTTGCTGGGTGATGTCATGGGGTCCACAGCATCCTTTCCGCTCTTTTTGCTCTTTTTTGTACGGCTGCGTTTCGGGCCACGAGTTTTCCCTAACTTACTAATTACATGATTAGAACATGGTGACCTGGGTGCGTAGCTAACGTGCCAATCGTTAACGCTACGTAGCGAACGAAACGCAACTGTCACCGTCGCACTAATATGGAAGAGTGATAGAGAGCGGTGACTACGATACGCTACGGAGCGTTAACGATTAGCACGTTGGCGTAAGTCTAAGACCGAGTTTGCGTCCAAGCGAGCAATCGGCGACACATACCGCAGTTCTAAGCGAATCCCGTATCGTGTCATAAAGTCATCAAGGACTGCTGGTTTTTGGTAAACTCTGAAGTTCTACCGCCCCCTAGCCCCGAACCCGAAATAAAAAGTAACCTGAAGACGATACTCTAAACGACGGCCGAGTAAGCGACAGGGGCGCCATTGAAGCGTCAAAATGCAAAAAAGAAACTGAAATTAAATAAATAAATATTGTGGGACATTCCTACACAAATCGACCTAGTCCCATAGTACGCTCAATAAGGCTTGTGTTGTGGTTACTAGACGATGATATATAATTATATATAATAGATAGATATGAATAAATACTTATATACATAGAAAACATCCATAACTCAGAAACAAATATGTATGGTAAACACACAAATAAATGCCGTGACCAGGTTTCGAACCCGGGACTTCCTGCTTCGTAGGCAGCGTCACTACCAACTGGGCTAGGAGGCCGTTACAAATTCTAAATTGACTGACCGAAATGTATAAAATAACCAATAAATTCTCGCGATTTCGAACTTGTTCCCATCTTCCCATAGTAAAAGTTGTTAAGCATGCCGTAAGTAATCACCTCGTACAATATGGTAAAGGTAGAAAAATCACCCTGTATAAAATAGAATGTTTAATTGTTGCAGAGATATCGCGGCGCGCAATTGCGCCGTGTCGTCAGCTTTGCGGCTGAAACTAACTATGGCGGCCATGTCACGAGGGCCCGATACCGCGCACTACTACAAGCGGCATGACCAGGTATAGTCTGAAAAACTGCACTAACAGTAGAAATAACCTATACGCGTCCCTTTCTTAGTGATGAGGGTACAGTCGCCATCAGATATATACTATATAATCAATTAGTATTAGTATGTTATCGAATTTTCTCTTCTTGTTCGCATGTGTGTATGCGTTAGTAGCCTAGCATTAGTTTAACTTAGACTATATTGTTATTATTTGTGAGTTCCTTTAATTGGCTTTCTGTGTATATTTGACTGTATAACTGTGGCTTAAAAGCTGTTGGTTCTCCTTAACATAAATAAATATAGGAACGGCCAAGGTGGTCACAAATATCTGAACAACGCCTCTATTATCAAGGTGATAAAGTGCATGTTCAGATATTTTAGAGTACCTTGGCCGCTCCGATATATTTGATGGCGACTGTACTAGCGTAAGAAAAGGACAGTATGATTCTCTCTGTCTATGCTTGAAGTGAATCAGACCCTGGCCAAACTATAACAGAGACTATAAATAATATAGACAGACAACACATCTCGTAACGAGTAGCGTACCGTAGGAACGCTAGATGGCGCTGCAGCGCAAGGTCATTTCCCCCTACTATTTTTGTATCTTTAGGTTGCTCTCGTTCTGGTGGCGCTTCAGACTTAGGCCTCAAAAAGTCATTAAAAACTGGCTGTCTACAATGATATTTACTGTGGATGGGTTATACTCTAACAAAATGAACAGAAAAAATACTTCCAGAGTTATTTAATTACCTAGCAACGATTGTGTTATGTTTATCTATTTTGA
Source organism: Pammene aurita (assembly GCA_947086415.1). NCBI lineage: Eukaryota > Metazoa > Arthropoda > Insecta > Lepidoptera > Tortricidae > Pammene > Pammene aurita. Next base: position 8,569,997 of record OX352314.1, on the reverse strand, counting down.
CAATCATTACATCTTTGTCACTCTCATTGTTAGAAAATTACAGTTTGTCTCTTTCTCACGCGGGTGGCGGGAGCTCATTGGCACGTCCGCATCTCACGCTGGCCGGTGCGCGACTAGCGTCAATTGTTTGAAATCACTCATTTTAAGTGCTTCACTTTTGGAGCGTGCATAACCCGTCTGTCATTATTATATATCATAGGCTGTCTATCTGTTATAGCTTGACAAATTAACTTTATTTAGCGTAGATTTTACCCGACTGCTGAAGGCCGAAGGAGTGTTAATATGTCTATTTTTTAGCACGCATCGCAGACTACACCGTCTGATAGATTACGACGTCTGAGGTGTTATTCGATTGTGGGATAACTTAGAGAATATTGAGAAAAAAATCATCTATCATTAAGTAAATCGCTTGCGAAACCATTCTGCAGTCTATTTTTTTTTATTCGACTCGATTTTGTCGGTTTTTTTAACGACTCTGATTTGCCTGCACGGTTAGCACACGAGTGAAGCGACAGTATCTCGCGATCGAGATAGACACATCTGTCACTTTCTGATAAATACAATTAGACAGTGACAGATGTCTATCTCGACCGTGAGATACTGTCGCTTCATTCTTGTGCTAACCGTGCTGACTAAGTTTAAAACGACAATGATTTTAGGCATATATAAGAAGCCTTCTGAAACGCGTTCTAAGAAGACTCTAAAATAGGTTTTTTTTTAGGTGATTCCGCTACGCTGGCTGCCAGCCGAGGCGGCTTTGGAAGGAGAATACTCTGCCAAATCCGACGCTTACATGTTCGCGGCCACTGTATGGGAGGTTAGTACCGCTATTCGATAACAGATGGCACTAGTATATGGGAAACGTAGGTTGTAACGTTATTATGTATAACTAGCCTTTTCCCGCAGCTTCGCCGGCGTACTATGAGTACTCAAAAAGGATACGATACCCATGTTGATTTTCAGACTTTGTGACCATATTTGCCCCTTTTGGGGGTTGAATTTCAAAAAAACCTGCAACACGTGTTTACTCATTTATCGTTAGGAATACTCCTGTGAAGTTTCGAATAAAATAGTCTAACAAATCTTGTTTCGCCATACAAATTTTGGACCCCCATTTTACCCCCTTAGGGGGTGACTTTTGAAAAATCCTTTCTTAGTGCTCCCCTAGACCTTATAAGGAACCTATGTGCCAAATTTGAAATCTCTACACCCAGCGGTTTGGGCTGTGTGTTGATATGTCAGTCAGTCAGTCAGTCAGTCAGTTTCTTCTTTTATATGTATAGATTAATTCACCTTGTTTGTTTGTATGAGTTTTTGCTTATTAGAAAATCGAAAAATAAAGTTTTAACAGTTTTTTTAATATAAAATAAATATATTAATGTTTTTTTTATGCTGTGGGAATAAAATTGGATACGGATTGTCATTACAATGAAAAAAATACCGAGAACGACTTGCAAGCATGAGATACGAACGCACAACCTCTGGATTGGAACTGAGGGTTTCCTGAATCGATTTTTTCACCAGGTGGCAGCACAGTGGCGAGAGTTCTAGCTGTTATAATCCACCAATCATGTTTAATCACATTTTTTAATTTTTTATTTCTTTTAATTAATGGCTTTTACTCCTCGCCTATTTTAGCGAGGTGAATTCTGCCAATGTCAAGGTACACTTATGATTTCATTCATTTAAGTAAAATAAAATAACGTTGCAACGTTGTTCGGTTAAGGCCTTGTTGATTGTAAAGTGATAGCCTCCTTACAAACACGTGGGTGGCCGGGACCCCGGATAACCGTTTGTTCAACTAAAGGGTGGTTGAGACTAATTTTTAATTAGCTGCACACTTGTGCGTTAGGTCACTGCACAATAAGCTATCAATTTTACACACTGAACTACGTAAATGAGCAAAAAACAAAAAACTATTCTAAAGACGACGTAGCCATCTTGAAGCTCAAACGGAAATCCCACTTTATTTGATTTGATTGGTGGATTTTGACAGCTGCTGTCAAAAAGACCTCTCGTCACAGTGGCACCACCTGGATTTCCGGCAACCCTCATTCCACGGTTTCCATAGTTATTTACAGTTTTTTTTTCAATTTAATAGTAATCTGTACCGTGGTTCTTTTTTCTTTATTTTTGTCAAATACACGGCTGCTGTGAAAAAATCTGTATCCCGTTTTATTAAGAATTCGAAAAATAACAGTCGATTTCGCCCATGTACTTTTATTTTCTCAGCCATATCAGGGAAAAAACTGACTATGACTATTAGCTCCGTACTTGATTCTGTTATTATTGATACGCTTAGGTGGCGGTACTTCCATACAAGCCCAAAAGCCGGGCTTGCCTTAGTTGCCTCACCGAAATTACGTATTTTAATCGTCGCGCTAAATAACCCGTATTAATTATTTCGAGTGAGCTGTTTATAAATTTTGCCACACGCAACAAAGTGTCGCCACTGCCGCGCAAAAGACTGAGGCAAACGAAACTAAACGTAGCGCATGCTATCCCGCTCGCACTCACCGCCGCCGCCGCCTTGCAAGCGGCATGTAAGCAGGCATTCATTTCGCCTATACAAATCGCCCTATTGGTGTCTGTACAACGAGCAACAATGTTTGCCCGGTGTACCTATAGCAAAATACGGCGATTTAAAACCAGCTTTTTGGTGTGAAGTTGGCCGCATGCCGTAAGATCGCGCGACGCAAGTGAGCGTTAACGGACAACTCCAAGTGTATTATATTACAAAAGTCGAATTTTACATGCAAATTAATTGTTTGAGCACGTAAATGTGAATTGAATGGTATTGTGGTGAGGTGAGGTTACGAGTTAGTAAAAGTGCTTAATTCTTTTGTAAAACTTGTAAAAGTGTTAAAATTACTTATTAATAATGGATGAAGCCATTCCTTGTGACTGTTTGAGGTACGTCCAAGTGTTGATCATGATCAACAAATGCAAGGTAAAATCTCTGAAGTTTGTTAAAAATGAATGTGTCGTTAAACCTAATACCCGGCTTGTGTTATTTGTAGGCATGTCTCAGATAAACCAGTTGCATAAGCGAAAATTTAGTAGGGCTGCTTACAAAATACACTAGGCTAGATTGTTAGTTTTTTTATTTTTTATTTTTATTTTTAGGGTTTATTAAACTACTAGTATAATACATTATTCCTTCTAAAAATTAAAACTAATTAAAAATTGTTAGTTGTTTTCATTCTAAATAACTTATATTTCTGTTGTAGCATATTTTTTTCGAAAGATGATGACATTTTGAGTATATAAAGATTGAATAGTTAGTACGTACCACAACATACTCCTGAATAAGTTATATCATTACGGAATACGAGGGAATTGCTACGAATGGCTACGGACATATCTACTCGACAGGAAACAGAGAACCGAGATCAGCAGTTACTGTGCTAAGACCAAGGAGATGTCTAGGGTGCTGTCAGATGAAACTACTGTTAACGTGGGCGTGCCACAAGGAAGTATTCTAGGGCCGCTGCTGTTTCTAATCTACATTAATGACCTCCCTAATGTAACGCACAACAAGGTCCTACTTTTTGCCGATGACTGCTCAGTAGTAATACCTAGTACGGATCCCCTGACATACGAGGCTGAAGCGAATTTAACATTTAAGGACGTCAACACCTGGTTGGAAAGAAACAATTTAAAGGTAAACCTGAGCAAGACCAAGTATATGGAGTTCTATGCACCACAGGGTAATCCTAAAAATATAGCAATCCAGTACAATCAAGAGCCAATAGAAAACGTACAATCCATACGATTCCTCGGTTTGCTCTTGGATTGTCACTGCAATTGGCAAACTCATGTAGATTACGTGGTCAAAAAGTTGGGCAGATATGTATTTGCTCTGGGAAGGTTGACTCAAATTGTGTCTCAAAAATCTGCACTACTGGCTTTTCATGGTCACATTATGTCAAACCTCCCATATGGCCTTATTCTTTGGGGAAACTCCTCATTTGCTATCCGTGCATTCATATTGCAGAAAGACTGTATAAGAGCCATGTGCGGTGTCAGACCCTGTGACCCTTGTAAACATCTCTTCATAAAACTTAAGATTTTACCGTTACCCACATTGTATATATATGAAATATGTCTGTTTGTAAAAACCCATATAGATAAGTACAAAATTATGCCAGCTAATCCTAGGTCTACGTCTAAGAACCATGGTTTTAATCTAAGCTACCCGGATTGTAACACAGCTTTCTTTAAAAAAAGTGTACTGTATATGTCGATAAAGATTTTCAATCACTTACCAGAAGACTTAAAGACTGTTGACTTCCCTGAATTTAAACATAAATTGTATAAATGGTGCTTACATAAAATGTATTATAATATTAATGAACACTTTGAAAATCTACCTTTTACCTCTTTATTAATGTATACTTATTCCACAATTGACATTTCTCGATTTTTTTTCTGCATGTGTAATATTTCATTTTATTTTTTTGTAGTTTTAAATTATTTCTATAGCATGACATTGACATATTATTATTATGACTTATATTATTATTATTTTTTTGACATCCGCCTATATTACACTCAGTGTTGACATACTAGATATTCAATGACATGCAATAGAAACAACAAATTGTACGCCAAACACTGGCTGATAGTGACGCACTACATGTAAAATAATATCATTATCAATACTCACTTTCGTACAATAAATTATTTGTAGGTATATTTGTATACGAAATCATGTCTTTAGGCTTGCCCTACTCCAAACCTCTGGGCACGCTACTGCGCTTAGACAATAAGAGGCAAAATGGTGTATTTTAAAATCGTCGCAAATCGCACCTCGACAAACACACCATTTTTTTAATAAAAAAAAACCGGCCAAGTGCGTGTCGGACCACGCATAATGGAGGGTTCTGTAGCTTCAATGGAATAAGAACCAGACTAATGCCAAAAGGTCGTATCTGATGCCTGTAGAAGAAGTTTTTTGAAAATAACTCAAAAATGGCTAAACCGATAATGTTTAAAACAATTTTCGTAGAAAGTATATGATAACGCGCATCTTCTCAAATTTTTTCATATTTTTTGGACTTACGGTTCAAAAGTTACAGGGGGGGAGACGCTATTTTTCCGACTTTCGAAGCGATTATTTCTGAAACTATTCACTTAATCACAAAATGTTCAAAGAAACCTCAATATTATTTTTAAAGACCTATCGATTGATGTGCAACATGTTGATATTTGGTAATTTTTTTATTTATTTAGTTATATGTATGGAGCGCCCCCCCGTCCCTGAAAATATTTTTTTCTGCAATTTCATTACATAACTAAATAGCGGCATACAAACTACACCTTATGTCTTAATTTTGTTAAGATACGTCTTATAGTTTCCGAGTAAAATGACTGTGACATACGGACGGACGGACGGACATGACCAAAATTATAAGGGTTCCGTTTTTGCCATTCTGGCTACGGAACCCTAAAAAACGAAGTGTACACTAAGTTCGGACGAGAATCAAATCCCCTAGTTGCCTCACGAAATATGTTTGAATTTCAGATTTACACAAAAGCTGAACTTCCATTCGTCAAACTGAATGACAACTCTGTGCTTGAGCGGCTAAAGAGCGGAACTCTGGAATGGACGGTGCCGGCGTCTATGCCTGAAGCGCTCGGGGGATTACTCGTAAGCATAGACTAATAATCCAAGACCCCGCATAGCCGGGCGACCCCCGCTGCCACGGTGCGAGTAATTTCACCCTATAGTGAGACACTAATTTATTGTAAGTGACAGTAAACTTACTACGGCTCCATGACAACCATTTATGTTGACTCTCTCTTACGCCCCACGGAACAATGGCGCGTTCCCTGTCTAGCATTGCGTGTTCCCCTCCCGCAACCCTTCTGTTTGGCAGCTTAGGTTTCAAAGAAATAACGCGCTAAGCTAAGTATAGAGATATCTTGTATATGCTCGTAAGTTTCACTGTTAACACTTGAGCGTCAATGACGTCCAGTCACGCATCTGTAAATCCGGCCACCGACGTCAATAGACGTCCGTTAAAAACTACGAAATACGTAACGGCCTCCTAGTCGTTAGTGACCCTGCCTACGAAGCAGGAGGTCCCGGGTTCGAATCCTGGTCAGGGCATTTATTTGTGTGCTTATCACAGATTGTTCCTCAGTTATGGATGTTTTCTGTTTTTAAGTATTTATATATCTATTATATACATCGTAGCCTAGTGCCTACAACACAAGCCTTATTGAGCTTACCGTGGGACTAGGTTGATTTGTGTAAGATTGTCCCATAATATTTATTTATTTAAATATCACTCTTAGAACCTTTTTGTTTGGCATTATTACTTTGCTTATCTATATTTTTTTTGGATGTGGCGTACTTACTTACAACTATCTCTTGTATTATGATCAAAAAGTAGTTACCGAACGCCAATAAAAAAAATTGGCAAAAGTCAAAATGGCGGTATAGATAATTTTAAAAATATTTAATTTATTTTGGTTATTTTTTGTGTTATTAACTTATTATTGAGGTTTTTGAACTCAAATATTGAAAACAAGTGAATAAAGTGACAAAGGATTAAGCATCTCTCAGGTTGTATTTTGCCATGTCTTCTCACTGCTGAGGTGAAAAATAGTGTGTTCAACATATTATACTCTTCCACTTGCTCAGGACTCAAAATTAGCACTCGAAGTAAATATGAACTTTCTTCTCTTTTGTACAACACAAGTATTTATTTTTTGACGTAAACTTATTTCATATAATTTCCAGAAACGGTGTTGGAGCAACTCTCCATCCGAACGGCCGCAATTCGAAGCCATCTGTAGTGAAGTAGACGCGGTGCTGCAAGCGGTAACGTCCGACGAAGCTCCGCAGGAAAACAACCCTTAACTACATTATTTTACGGTTCAGTTTCTAACGCTCGCTTCAGGCACTTAATGCCGTTCGAAATCAATGTTAGGCTGAGTCTCAAAAAATAGCTTTAGCCTTAAGTCCTACAATAGTGGACTGAGTTTGTTTAAGTATACAGGATGGATTTTCCAAGTGATAGCAGCTAACAGATCCCATGATGATGCATACAGAGCTGAAGGTCCTGAGTTCAAATCCAGGTAAGGGTGTGTATTTGTGTGTTTATTTAAAATATTATTCCAGAGTTATGGATTTTTTTTAAAAATCTAAGTAGGACAGATGCCCTGGTTTTGCCCACTGTAACCGACTAAATTATGTAGGCTAGTTACGGTATGCTATCAGCCATCTTGAAACGTATTTTAAAATTAGTCGCGTTCCGTGTATTCTGTCCTTGAGAAAGCGTGTTTCAACTCTAGAGACACTTGCTTTGAGGTCTATATACCTTATTAAAGTTGAAAATGGCCAAAACCTGCACTTGCCACAACCGGGGCGTCTGCCCTATGTATTTACCTTTGTAATAGGAAGTGGAAGGCATTGGGCCTTCAGACTAGGCATCAACTAGACTTTTTCAAATTTTGATATTAATTATAATAGGTTTTGATGAGAATGGCCTAGATTTTTTTTTCATCGACCCAGCTCAAGCAATATTCAGAGCAATGACGCGTAGTTTCAGTGTCCACGAGGCGACCGGATGGCTCGCGGTATTCAAGCTCCATACGTATTGTGGTACCACCCTGTGCAACTCGAACTGAGCCACGTTGTACTTGGTTTTCCATCCTCTCCCCCTCAATTTCCAGTATCTTTATGTGATGAAGAACGAGCATGCAAATTGCCATTCACACCGGCTGGTCGGTTATCGATCACTCAGAGTTGGAAGCCGGAAAAAAATTACTTGGGGGATGAAAAACAAAGTCCAACGTATGTCAGTTCAGGTTGCTATCCGGGTGCCTCGCGGACACTGTGACTACGCACCATTGCTTTAAAACTTCAGTCCCTATTCAAACTTAAAATTCTCGACTAAATACGATAATATCTAAAGTATTACTAAGCGTAGCTTTAGAAAATAGTTATGTCATTTTGATGCATTTACATTTTAAAATCCGTTTTTATTTCGGAATTATTTAAGTCATATTATAATTACGTTTAAGTAAGTTTAAGGAAAATGAAAATGAAGCTAAATTATACTGCCATTTTGTACATAATGAGATTAGTGTTAAGACTGATGATAGCCATATTAGATAAGGTTTAAATAATGCCATAGTCACAGATAACATATTAATAATGATATATTATCTGTGCAGTGACAATCTTAAGCCACCATACACATTGTTTTGAAATCACTATTAAAAAAAAACTATCAAGCGTTTTTTTTTATTTTATAAATGATGTTATTGCAAATATTTAGCTTAAACTGAATCAGAATGATATGTGATAGTCTAAAAAAAGGTACCCTTTAGCGGCGGGCGATTTCACTTTTATCGCTCGAATACAATATAGAATCTGTATACAACGTACGGTACCTTTTCCAAAAAAGTGTCACATATTTAGTTTATGAAAATTGAACCATAACTGTAGATCTAATAGCCATAATAGTCGCATAATATGCATATGGATAACCACAGATAAAAAACAAGTGACTGTTATGAGGTTTGTCTATGGTCAACTGAAGAACAAATCTAATTATATTAATAAATATTTTGATTTGTTTATTTCGACCGGGGCTGCTGTGACCCGGGTGGCCAAGTGGTTAAGACGTCTGCCGCGAATGCAGAATACGCTGATTCGATCCCAGCCCTGGGCACCGGAGGCCGAGGTGACTTTTTACTTTGAATATGACATCTATTTAAGTTTGTCTATGGTCAATGATATATTTCCGTAGGCAAAGAAGAAAATCATAAGAGTTAAATAATTATTTACCTGCGGTTATGAATTTAAAACAATATGTAAGGTGATTTAAGACAATTAAAGGCGCTGTAAGATTTATATAAAAACTTAATACGGCCGTCGGTAGTTGCAAAGTTTTTGATCGTCCGATATTGATGTAATTTGCACGTCCTAATAGCAATAGTACTTAAGCATTTATATTTAGATGTTTAAGACAAAATGTATAAAATTTTGTTAGAAATACAGGTTGGCTCTAAACTTGACAACTTTTGGTAGTGTTTGGTCGCTTTAAATATAGTATTATAACTTATAACTTTATACATATGTGTGATATGTGGGTACTTTTTTTAATTTGAGGCCTAGATGTATTACATGTAGTAAAATGTATTATTCTAAATTATAATATTAACGAATTAACACTATAATTCATTAACTAAAGCCGAGAAAAAAAAATTCAATGGATCTTTAAATTTAAAACAATTTATACAAATTGTTTCGAAACTAAAATACCATAATTAATATATTTAAGTCTTTTTTATTGAAATAAGTACCCGTGTTTCGACAATTATTTTCTATATTTTTATAACTATAGTATTACGTTTGTAGTTATTTCGACTATGGTCCCAAAAAGCGTTTTTAATCATGACTTTATATAGCAATTTTAATATTATATACTATTAATATGTATTGTATTGTATAGTTTATATTTATTGTACATTGCCAAGATACCAGACGATGCATTTATAGTTCATAAGTCTTTTTAACTCGACTTTGTATCGTTAAAATTATTGACTGAACTGAGCCAAGGAAAATAATTAAAACAGTATATCTTAGCTGACGCTTAGATAATGAGGATTTCCTCGATTGAGTTATTTACTAGATGGCAGCACCGTGGCGAGAGCTCTAGCTGTCATAATCCACCAATCATGTTTAATCATATTTTTTTTGATTGGTGGGTTTTGACAGCTGCTGTCAAAAAGACGCCACGGTGCTGTCATCTGGTGAAAAACTCAATGGCGGAAACACTCATTGATCCAGTTACTGGTCCCTTCCATAATACACTTAATAGCAAAATAAATTGTTTACTATATCGAAATACCTAACATTAAACAAAAATAAGTTTCTAAAGTTATTATGTAGGAAACAGTACATTTTTCAAGGTTTTTGTACACAAAGCATTCGTAATTAGCAAGAGACCCCATACTATGAGGTCCGCATACTACTAATTTAGTGTTATTTGCCCAATCTAGTCCCGTCAGTGAAAATCATCGTAAACAAGAAATGAAAAATGCTATTTGTTTGTGAATTTACACGTCTTTACTTGCAATGTATTGATTTTCCGTGCTGTGTGATATTGCCAGCTAGTGCACAGTTTCAGAGACAACCACACCACATTACTTAGTAGGTACTATAAAATGAACACGAGATCTCGGACCCAAGCGGCGTTGCAACAAAACGTAATTTTCACACCACCACCTGCTCCGTGTAGCCCTCCGTCCAGCCTATCGTCACCTGGCGATGAATTTGCGTCAGCACCCGATACGGACAGATCCGATGACGAACAAGAGCCTTCACCCCCGCCACCACGAGAAATCATGCAACGAAAGCGGACAACACTACCGACAGGCTCGGGGCCGGCTAGACAATACGCTCCACCCCCGACTCACGAAAATGCAACGCATTGTCCTCTTTGCCCGTCGAATCGCTCTTTTAAGGGCCAAAGGGGACTTAACATCCATTTAAGCCTTTTTCACGGCACCAATAGAACAAATACCGACTCTATGACAACCAGAAATGCGACCGATGTGCCACAGGTGTCTCAAACAACAAACTGCCTTAGTGATTTACCAACACTCAAGTCCAATGTCCCAGTATTAAGACACATACCTAAGGGAGCCAGATGCCTTGCTTCTGAGAAGCTATGCACGATCATCGATGATTGCCTCCAGACAAATAGCATAGACGACTGGTTTAAATTACTGTCTTTCTCTTACTCCGCTTTAAAGGTAGGTACCAGACGCCACTGAACGCCGATCACTTACATCTAAGGTTAAAAACAATATTAATGATCTTAACCTATACTTCCCAGCCACACGGTCTACAATCAAATCCACCTCATTATACCGTGCTATTGAAACCAAAGTGCACGACGGCGATTTGAGAGGAGCTGTCCGACTGCTCCTGTCAGACTCTTCACTTGCCCCCTCTAATGAGAGCATCCTACAGGCATTGATGCAGAAACACCCACCACCATCAAGGTCAGTAGCTCTACCACCTGAGCCGAGCATTTCAAGTCCCTTCCTGTCAGTAACACCGTTGGAGGTAGCTAAAGCAATTGCCTCTTTCTACAACGGGTCTGCTTCTGGTCTAGATGGCCTGCGCCCACAGCACTTAAAAGAGTTGATTTCGCCATCCGCAGGGAACAATGGACCCCGGTTGTTAGAGTCTTTAACTAAACTTTGTAACTTCCTCTTGAGAGGAATGCTAAATATAGAAGTGAGACCATTTCTCTATGGAGCCTCGCTTTGCGCATTATCCAAAAAGGACGGTGGCATCAGACCAATTGCCGTAGGCAGTATTTTTCGTCGCCTCACAGCCAAACTCTGCTGCCGAGCAGTAAGAGAATCAATGTCTGTCTATCTACAACCCAGACAGATGGGCTTCGGCACTTTATTAGGCTGTGAGGCGGCAATACATTCCACCCGCCATTTTGCTGTAGGTCATGATACATCAGATTACGTCATTATAAAGTTGGACATAAAAAATGCCTTCAACAGCGTCGAAAGAGACACCGTCCTCAAAGAAGTGTTAGAACACACCCCAACCTTGTTCCCGTTTATCTACCAATGTTACGCTTTGTCTAGTAACCTATTCTACTCTGGCACTGTCATTAAATCTCAAGTCGGTGCACAACAAGGCGATCCACTTGGACCCCTTATATTCTGCCTAGCCATCCAAAAAATTATATCCAAAATAGAATCACCCTTAAACATTTGGTATCTCGATGATGGTGTAATTGGCGGAAACCCGGAGGTAGTTATTAAAGATTTAAAGGTATTAATACCAGCATTTAAGACCATAGGGCTAGAAATCAGCTCCACTAAGTGTGAGCTCTTCAACTGCGGCGGTATCTCTGCAAACACATTCTCAGACTTCGAAGCCGTTTTGCCCGGCTTGAGACAAATTAATAAGTCCTCCTTCACGTTATTAGGTGCTCCTATATTTGCTGAGGGTGTCAGCTCCATACTTCAAGCGAAACGGCAGGCACTATCGGCAGCATGGGGGCACTTAGCCCATTTAACCAGTCACGTTTCCCTCATCCTACTGAGAAACTGTTTTGCACTGCCCCGTATAGTTTACACGCTACGAACATCCCCTACATGGTTATTTGAACAGGATCAAAAAGCAATCGACGAAACACTTAAACTTACCATAGAAACTTTACTCAATGTAACTTTGAACGAAACTCAGTGGCGTCAGGCTGCTTTACCTGTCCCTTACGGGGGCTTGGGGGTTCGTCGAGTCCAAGATATTGGTCTAGTGGCTTTTTTGGCCTCTGCTCATGGCTCAGCAGACTTAGTTGCTCGCATTTTGTAAATTGACAATAGCCATGGCTTGCAGATACCCTTCGCGACCGAGGCCTTAGCGAAATGGGCTACACTCTGTCCGACCGCCGACCGCCCGGATAGCTTGACGGTTCAGAGAGCATGGGACGACATTATCTGCAAACTGACGTTAAAAAACCTACAACATGAAGCCTCGGGAGTCGACTTGGCGCGCCTCAAGGCAATATCAAACCCTGAATCGGGTGCGTGGTTGCATGCCTTGCCGTCCCCACAACTTGGGACGCTGCTCGACAATAACTCTCTTAGAATCGCAGTGGCCCTAAGGCTGGGGAGCAAAGTTTGCAACGCGCACCGATGCATTTGCGGAGCTATGGTAGAAGAGAACGACCATCACGGGCTTAGTTGCCAGAGATGCGCCGGTCGGTTCCCGAGACACCACTCCCTTAACGAGATTATTCGGCGGGCAATGGTTTCTGTAAACGTCCCATGCTTACTCGAACCGCCGGGCCTTTCCCGATCCGACGGCAAAAGACCAGACGGGCTCACCCTAATCCCCTGGCTGAGAGGGCGGTGTCTTATTTGGGATGCAACATGTGTCAGCACATTCGCTGCATCCCACTTAAGACACACACTGAAGACAGCAGGGTCAGCGGCAGAAGCTGCCGCCAAAAACAAGCACGCAAAATACCCAGCCCTAGGGTCAACATACGACTTTGTTCCCGTGGCTGTAGAAACAGCCGGGCCCTGGGGCCACGAGGCGCGTGACTTGTTCCACGAACTTGGAAGGCGGCTGAGGGAGAGAGGCAGCGACCCCCGTTCTGGGTCATGGCTCGTCCAACAGTTCTCCATCGCAATACAACGCGGGAACGCCGCGAGTGTGATGGGGACTTTTGGACCGGGCATGACGCAGAACGGGTTTTAGTTAATTAATTTGTATCTTTTGTTTATAATCTTTTGATAAATGTATTATGAATTATTAGTTATAAGATGATTTCAACTTGCTAACAAATTAAATATATTTAGTAATTAGTTAGATCCGGGGCTCGGAACCGGTTTTCGCAAAAAAACCCGAAATAACCCAATATATTTAATTATTTTATGATTTTCATGTAGAACTCAATTGTATTTAGGTGATTAAATAAATAGTAAACGAAAGAACGAAAAAAACAGGTATTTTAATATGGAGCAAATACCGGTTTCCGACCCCCGGTTAGCTCAGATGTAATTTCAAGCGATTTTTTACAAAATATGCACGATACCCGGAAATATAAAGATTTTTTTTTATATCAGCCAGGATATTAAAGTGACAACAGTTTGGTCATTTCAACAAAAATGTCGTTAACATTATTTTACCCCTTGGTCCGTGTAGATATTTATGAAATCGGGTTAACGCGATATTATTTTTAATTCTTATGGTAGCTAGATTACTAGGCTTAATATTAAGGGTGAATTTTAAAAGAGTTTCAACCGTCGCGTCGGTTAATCTATGAGATAAAAGTTGCTCGTAATTCGTAATATACGTATTTATAAGATAGAAAGCACACATTTTCGAATAATTTTGTGTTTTTTATAGCAACTTTTGTGTCAAAAATTCGTAACACAATTAAACCGGCGGTTGAATTGAAACGCTTGTAAAATTTACCCTTAAATCGGAAAATCTCATTTTGATCCTATAATTAAGGTAGTACGTAGCTTTTACACCTTTTTAACGTAAAATCGGTTTGAGTCGGTGTGACTGACGTAGGGGTAGTTTTTGTATAAGTTCCAGAATGCTTTGCAAAAGACGGGTTATTTAACCCTTAGGCCCTTTACACACAGCGTCGTCGTCGTAAGCGTATCGTAAGCGTATCGTAATACGCGCGTATGACGAGAGCGATACGAGCACATACCATGGATTTAAGTGAAATGGATCTAATTCTTCGGTCACAAAGTGAGGCCGAAAGAGGTTATCTAGGGGACTGTGTCTCGTTTTGGCTAAGGAGGTAATGACGTCATCAGACAATCAATATGTCAAATGTGACAATTTTGTAACGAGTGCGAGTGAGACATCGCCCCCTACATTATGCTCTCTATCGGACCGTGTTTACTACTTTTTACTAGTCACCTATGAACGACTGTTTTACTCGGTAATAAGGTTCAACTGTGGTTAGGGAGTTTAAATTAGATCCACGTCATATAAATCCATGGCACATACAAGTTCAACGTTCATGTATACTAATGCGATTCGCTTCAACTCCGCTTAGTATGCGGACTCCTTTGAACATGTACTATCGGGTTCATAATTGCCTATAGTCATTGGCCACACAGCATCTTTGCACATAATAGTTGCAGCGTCTAGGAGGTATTTTGAGGAGTTAGTTAGCAAAATATACAAGATATCTCTATACTCCGCTTAGCGCGTTATTTCTTTGAAACCTAAGCTGCCAAAAAGAAGGGGTGCGGGAGGGGAACAAGCAATGCTAGACAGGGAACGCGCGATTGTTCCGTGGGGCGTACGAGAGAGTCAGACATTAATGGTTGCTATGTTTACTGTCACTTCCAATATTAGTCCCTGACTATAGAGTGAAATTTCTTTGAGGGGGTCACCCGGCTATGCGGGGGTTAATTAGTCTATAGTTAGCAATTATGAACCTGATGGCACGTGCTCGTATTGCTCTCGTCCTACGCGCGTATTACAATACGCTTACGCTACGACGTCGTGTGCAGACGGCCTTACTCTACCTATCATTTTATAGCTGCAGTCGTTGTCAACAGTATGTATACAATTTGAACCTTATTGTAATGGTGTAAGGTGCAAAATTGTATACATATTTTTGACGTTAACTGTAGTGTACAACTTGTTTACGGTTACATTTTACATGAGACATAATTTAGAGTAAAGGGATTAGGAAATAAAAACTAATCTGATCTTGGCAGACGGCAGTGTGTCTGCCAAGTTCGCTCATAATAAACAACACTGTGTGACTTTTTCTAAATATTATAACGGTATTAATAAAAAAAAATTGTTTGTCTATTTTGCAAAGTATTTTGGAACTATCTAGTGCCAGAATAGTAAGTAATTATAGTAAAGAAGGTGGGGTAGTTTTATTTCGATTGATTAATTTATTACTCAATCAACATCTATACAATTCATCATCATCATAGGCCTCTATCATCAATAGGATGATGATTTAAACAGTGTCAGTAGAAAAGTGACACTTGCGCAAATGGCTCGCAAGGTGCGCGAACGACAGCCACGGCCGCATGTACAATTAGTAACTCAATTTTCTCATCTGTGATTTCTGTCTTGATTTGAATTTAGATTGATTTAGAAAAAAAGACAGACGTCAGAGACTAAATAAGAAATTGAATTTTATTTGAACTAAGAAGTAGAAATGACGGAATGATAAAATAGTAATATACACCTGTTTCCAATTTGTGGTAAATTCTTTATAACGTTATAATTGAGAGGGACTAATTCTCCCTTAGGATCAAGTTTCCCCAGGTTCCCCTATCGTTAAGTATGGCCACTGCCTAATATGTATGATTTGATTATAACGAAATTATTTATAACATTGTGTGATAATGACTGACTTTTAACGTTTATTACTTTATACTTGTCTATGATTATTTTGGAATTGCAATTGGACTCAAATGTCCTTTTTTATAAAACAATTATTTAATTGTTTTTTTAAGAAAAATGATGCTATTCTAAACACATAAATTACGTGTAACATTGAAGTATGTACTTACCTACTTTGATATCACAAAACGATGTGGTCACCAGTCAAAAAACAATGTCGAATTGTATATTTAGTATTGGTCATATCCCAATGCGTTTCGTTCGCTACATAGCGTTAACGATTGTCACGTTGGCTCCGCAACCTGCTTTTGAAAAAAAATAGAGTACCTTAAATTATTTAATTAATTAAATAGCTGCAAATTAAATATGAAAATAACACATAAAGCTCTATAAATGGAGTACGCTTCGCCTCATCTTTCCAAACAAAAAAGTCTGCCAAAATCTGAGGGGGGCGAGGTAGCACGCATGTGAAGTTTTCTAGTCAAAGGTACATCATTGTCGGTTGTTAATACAGTTTATTTCTAAATGAATTTTTATGGCAGCAACGCTTTATTGACAACCGACAAAGATGTACCTTTGACTTGAAAACACCAAACATATTTGACATATTATTTTTATACTTCATAACACTAAATGGAGCAATAGATAGTCGACTGTACACGTGTTAACATATGGTTCATTATTGGATGCAGTCTTTGGAAATGTCAAACAAAAAAGCCAAGGATCATTTTTGATTGTATTTTCAAACAAAATATAGAAGACAGCAATCCTTAAGCGCATTAAATATGGAGAAGTGTCAAACGTCAAATAGTTACTGCCCGTCAGAAAGAAAACGATTGTCTTTGAATCGATTCTGTAAACGAAGCTTGATTTTCGATTTAGGTTAAATCTTTTATTACGAAAGTAATGGTAAATAAAGTAAAACTGTACTTACATCTGAAATGGTATTTCATCTTTTTGTAAACTAGACGAAATATAACATTTTTTACATCCAAAAACAGCGCATAAGGGCATTTTCACGGAGCTTGTTATCCATCGACAGCGATGACGAAAATGGCGTGGCATCGATTATTGAAATAGTTTTTATAGATGTACTAGATTTTCCGCCAATACTTTTGACAGAGGGGAAATGATACTCAGGGCCTCTCCTGGTTTAGAACTCTCTGAAATAACACCACAAAAAAAACTGGATCACTATCCAGTTTTTTTTGTGGTGTTATTTTCATATTATAAAAAACTGGATCACTATCCAGTTTTTTTTGTGGTGTTATTTTCATATTATAAAAAACTGGATCACTATCCAGTTTTTTTTGTGGTGTTATTTTCATATTTAATTTGCAGCTATTTAATTAATTAAATAATTTAAGGTACTCTATTTTTTTTCAAAAGCAGGTTGCGGAGCCAACGTGACAATCGTTAACGCTATGTAGCGAACGAAACGCATCTGTCACTGTCGCACTAATATTGAAGAGTGATAGATATGGATGGTACAAGAAGGATATAAATCTCTATGTTACAAAAATGTCCGTCAAAAGGCGATAAACTTATGGCGCCACAGTGTTAATATCACTGTGGCGCTTTATAATATATACATATAATTTGATTAAATTTATTTTGATATTAAAAAATGAAATCCATACATGTTTACAAAACATACATGTTTGTTGTTGTTTATTTGCGGAGAAGAAAAACACTCTGAATTTTAATTTATTTAGAATGTCATATAAGTATTGAATATCGGTAATTCATTTCAAATGCTGAACTATACCTAGCGCCACCCGGAGATATTTGGAACTATTGTTTAGTGCTTACCGCTGGACACTTTTTCGACCGTTTTCCTATAAGAGAGATCGATCCTCCTTGTACCATCCATAAGTGATAGAGACATGTGACTACGATACGCGACAGAGCGTTAACGATTGGCACATTGGCTACGCACCTAATAATACTTAGGGCTGGTAGCACCAAAGCGTCTGTTAACGTTAACGTCTTCACAAAAAAATCTTGTATGAAAAGTTTGACAGTTTTCTATGTTATTATATAATCGTACTCAATAGATATTGCATGTATTATGTATGACTTGCTAAATGTAACGTACTTTGTTACTTGGCCAAATAAATGAACTTGAACTTGAACTTATGGGATGACAGCTCCGACGCCATGTTTAACGTTGATCAGTGCGTTTGTTATGCGTGGTGCAACCCATCCTTAGGTTGCACCAAAGCGTCTGTTAACGTCAACGTCATCGTTAAAAAAATCTTGTAAAAAGATAAAAGATATTTATTCTTCAATTTAGGCACATTACAATGCACTTATGAACGTTAGAGAAAAAAAACTACCGCCGGTTCTAACCCTACACTTCTGACCCGAGAAGTATTATGACCGGCAAGAAACTCGGCGGGACTTATTTTTTCAAAACAGTAATACAGTAATATTATATCTTAAAGATACACAACAATGCGTAGTTCTATAAGAAGACATATCAAAACAGCTTGAGAGACATACAATGTATTTGTATTGTTAAATACAAATAAAATAATAATAATAAAATCCAAATCTGATTGCTTCACAAAACGTTTGATATGCTTTCCTATCTGAACTGTGTCCTCTAAATGTTAGATGACTTTGTAGTAGTTTCTGGTTTGGGCCATGCATCTTTGTCCGTCATATAGTCCTCGACCCTGTAATAACCCTTTGACATTATGAAAAATTTGTAATTTTTGTATAGGATGACAGCTCCGTCCCCATATTTAACGTTGATGAGTTCGTTAATTGTGCGTGGTGCAACCCACCCTAAACTTTTCATACAAGATTTTTTTAACAATAACGTTGACGTTGACCGACGGTTTGGTGCAACCGGCCCTTATGGCCTGTTTCACAATCTCCAGTTAAAGCATATCTGTCAGATAAATGTTTGCTGTCCTTTTCTTTTATATGACTGGAGTAAAGGATAGCAATAATTTTAACTGGCAGATAAGTTTATCTGGAGATTGTGAAACAGGCCCTTTGTATCGTAAACGACCTAGTAGGTACATTTGCTTTTCTATAACTAATAAATTTTCTAGCAAAGTATGTATATAATGAATATGAAAATAATACCACTGTACACGAGTTTAATTTCAACTAGTACGTAAGAGTATAGGAAAATCAAGCATTTGCAATTCTTTTTAATAAAATGTAATTAACTGCTAGTAATGATTTTGTTTCATTTTGATAACACATTAAGTACAGTCGCCATCAGATATATCGGAGCGTCCAAGGTGATTACAAATATCTGAACAACGCCTCTATTGTCAAGGCGATAAGGTGCATGTTCAGATATTTTTGTGTACCTTGGCCGCTCCGATATTTCGGATAGCGACTGTACCAAGCCCCTGGCCGCGATTCGAAAAATAAACACACACACTGGACAGACACAGCTCCAACCCAACTCAACTCAACGCTATAACGACATTGACATTTGCTATTCGAACAGATTTTCATTCAACATTGGTCTCACATTGGTCTCTGTGTGACCAATGTTTATTTTTCGAATCGCGGCCCCTAAACCCATAATGAAATGGATCTGGCACCAAGTCGCCCAAATATGACAGGGTTTTATGTATCACTTTTATCGAATTGATATTTGAACATTGTCATACATAGTGACACTAAGTCTAAATTTAACGACCTTAAAATGTAACATAGAACCCTGTAATATTGGGCTAGAGAAGTATTAATAAGGTTTTTTCTACTAGTCGACTATAATGCTTGAATTGAGACTTTAGACCGGTCTACTAACGCATACTTTTCGATGGAGCTTTTATGGTTATGTTTAGCATCGTCGTGGATGCCGAAATGGATTTTCAAACAATATTATACAATGGTCGGGGAGGGGGGTGGTCCTCCTCCCAGACCATTGGTACAGTCGCGATCAAATATATCGGAGCGGCCAAGGTATTCAAAAATATCTGAACATGCACTTTATCGCCTTGATAATATAGGCGTTGTTCGGATATTTGTGACCACCTTGGCCGCTCCGATATATCTGATGGCGACGTACGATCCACAGGGAGATCGGAGGCCGAAGGAGAGGGGTATCTAGGGGACTGTGTCTCGATTTGACTAACGAGTGCGAGTGAGACACCGCCCCCTACATTATGCTCTCTATCGGACCGTAATGTCGGGTTTCTCTCTTGGTCCGTGGTCCTAATACAACCTTCCCTACTAATTATCTGTATTATATTTTACGAGTTGTTTGGCTCAGTGCTTCAAAAGGACTCTTGACATTATTGGAAAAACGTAAACCACAGTAATTTTCGGGCAAAATTTACATTTATTGAATCGAAGAGTTTTAGAGTAGGTAATTTGACCAAGACTTAACATGTCTGTGTTTCATCCACGGAGTATATGGAGACGGTATCAGCCGTAGTTTGTTCCAAAACCAGCGTAGCCGGCATTTACACGCACACATTCTCAATAAAGTACGCACGAGGTGATACACACAAAGAAATGTCAGTCTCTCATTCGCTGTGTTGATGTGTACCGGTGTGAAGTTAGCGGCCAAAGTTATCGGCGAGCGATAACCCTACCAAATTAAGATGTCAACTTTTTTGGATCGTGTTTGCTCATGAATAAAGGCTTAAATAGCTTAATTATAGGACAAAATAGAAAACATGCCTCGTAACAATAACAAATTATATACATTTTAACGACTACATACCAAAACAAGACTGTGAGGTCCCAACTTATTGTAGTACAAAGACGAAAAACATATTCATTTCTAGACAGTAAGACAGTTTCAAACATCCATTTAGGAGAAATAAAAAGGTAAATCTTTCGTGAAAAGCTTTCAGAACGCACTTACCTCGTTTACTGTAACAGCCGTAACTGAAAAACTGTTACCGGGCGCACAACGTCCAACACCTCGAACTTTTTAACCATTGCTAGACATTAAGACAGTTATAAACATTCATACTCGTAAATAGAAGCTTTAGATCAAGGCGTTTCAAAGAAAGCTTCTTGAACCAACTAAATTTAGTTACTGCAAGTAAAAAATATCGAGGGAAAAAGTATCAAAATTCAAAATATGTCACTGATTTTGAAACACATTTAGACAATAAGACGATTCAAAACATACACAAACAGAAGCTTTTGATCAAGAGCTTTCATTAAGAGTATAAGAATCTTAGAAACCACACTAAACATAGAAGCTGCAACTCAAAAATATTAAGCGGCGGAGTAGCTTTCAACACATTTCTCTGACTTTGAAACACTTCTAGACAATAAGACGGTCTGAAACGTATTTATGAAAAAGCTCTAGGTCAAGAGCTTTTATATAAAGTTTAGAGAACGAACTAAGCAAACGAACTACAGTAGCTGTGACTGAAAAATAGTTAGCGGCGGAGCAATCTTCAACATATTTCGCTGACTTTGAAACAATTCTAGACAATAAGACGGTCTGAAAAGTATTTAAGAATAAGGTCTAGGTTAAGAGCTTTCATATCAAGCTTACAGAACGAACTAACTAAACGAATTACAGTATCTGTGACTGAAAAATTGTTAGCGGCGGAGCAATCTTCAACACATTTCACAGATTTTGACCACTTCTAGACAATAAGACGGTCTGAAACTTATTTGAACAGATGCTCTAGATCAAGAGCTTTTATGCGTAGCTTACAGATTGTACTTACCAAACTTACTACAGTAGCTGTGACTGAAAAATTGATGGCAAAGGAGCATTTTTCAACACATTTCTCTGACATTGAAACACTTCTAGACAATAAGACGGTCTGAAACGTATTTTTGAAAAAGCTCTAGGTCAAGCGCTTTTATATAAAGTTTACACAACGAACTAACCAAACGAACTGCAGTAGCTGTGACTGAAAAATAGTTAGCGGCGGAGCAATCTTCAACACATTTCGCTGACTTTAAAACAATTCTAGACAATAAGACGGTCCGAAACGTATTTATGAAAAAGGTCTAGGTTAAGAGCTTTCATGTCAAGCTTACAGAACGAACTAACTAAACGAATTACAGGATCTGTGAATGAAAAATTGTTAGCGGCGGAGCAATCTTCAACACATTTCACTGATTTTGACCACTTCTAGACAATAAGACGGTCTGAAACTTATTTGAACAGATGCTCTAGATCAAGAGCTTTTATGCATAGCTTACAGATTGTACTTACCAAACTTACTACAGTAGCTGTGACTGAAAAATTGATAGCAAAGGAGCATTTTTCAACACATTTCTCTGACATTGAAACACTTCTAGACAATAAGACGATCTGAAACGTATTCGAGAATAAGCTCTAGGTCAAGAGCTTTTATATAAAGTTTACAGAACGAACTAAGCAAACGAACTACAGTAGCTGTGACTGAAAAATAGTTAGCGGCGGACCAATCTTCAACACATTTCGCTGACTTTGAAACAATTCTAGACAATAAGACGGTCTGAAAAGTATTTAAGAAAAAGGTCTAGGTTAAGAACTTTCAGGTCAAGCTTACAGAACTAACTAACTAAACGAATTACAGTATCTGTGACTGAAAAATTGTTAGCGGCGGAGCAATCTTCAATACATTTCACAGATTTTGACCACTTCTAGAAAATAAGACGGTCTGATACTTATTTGAACAGATGCTCTAGATCAAGATATTTTATGCATAGCTTTCAGATTGTACTTACCAAACTTACTACAGTAGCTGTGACTGAAAAAATGATAGCAAAGGAGCATGTTTCAACACAATTCTCTGACATTGAAACACTTCTAGACAATAAGACGGTCTGAAACGTATTTTTGAAAAAGCTCTAGGTCAAGCGCTTTTATATAAAGTTTACAGAACGAACTAAGGAAACGAACTGCAGTAGCTGTTACTGAAAAATTGATAGCAAAGGAGCATTTTTCAACACATTTCTCTGACATTGAAACACTTCTAGACAATAAGACGATCTGAAACGTATTCGAGAATAAGCTCTAGGTCAAGAGCTTTTATATTAAGTTTAAAGAACGAACAAAGCAAACGAACTACAGTAGCTATGACTGAAAAATAGTTAGCGGCGGACCAATCTTCAACACATTTCGCTGACTTTGAAACAATTCTAGACAATAAGACGGTCTTAAAAGTATTTAAGAATAAGGTCTAGATTAAGACCTTTCAGGTCAAGCTTACAGAACGAACTAACTAAACGAATTACAGTATCTGTGACTGAAAAATTGTTAGCGGCGGAGCAATCTTCAACACATTTCACTGATTTTGACCACTTCTAGTCAATAAGACGGTCTGTAATTTATTTAAACAGATGCTCTAGATCAAGACCTTTTATGCATAGCTTACAGATTGTACTTACTAAACTTACTACAGTAGCTGTGACTGAAAAATAGTTAGCGGCGGAGCAATCTTCAACACATTTCGCTGACTTTGAAACAATTCTAGACAATAAGATGGTCTGAAACGTATTTATGAAAAAGCTCTAGGTCAAGAGCTTTTATATAAAGTTTACAGAACCAACTAAGCAAACGAACTACAGTAGCTGTGACTGAAAAATAGTTAGCGGTGGAGCAATCTTCAACAAATTTCGCTGACTTTGAAACAATTCTAGACAATAAGACGGTCTGAAAAGTATTTAAGAATAAGGTCTAGGTTAAGAACTTTCAGGTCAAGCTTACATAACTAACTAACTAAACGAATTACAGTATCTGTGAATGAAAAATTGTTAGCGGCGGAGCAATCTTCAACACATTTTACAGATTTTGACCACTTCTAGACAATAAGACGGTCTGAAACTTATTTGAACAGATGCTCTAGATCAAGAGCTTTTATGCATAGCTTACAGATTGTACTTACTAAACTTACTACAGTAGCTGTGACTGAAAAATAGTTAGCGGCGGAGCAAACTTCAACACATTTCGCTGACTTTGAAACAATTCTAGACAATAAGACGGTCTGAAACGTACTTATGAAAAAGCTCTTATATAAAGCTTTTATATAATGTTTACAGAACCAACTAAGCAAACGAACTACAGTAGCTGTGACTGAAAAATAGTTAGCGGCGGAGCAATCTTCAACACATTTCGCTGACTTTGAAACAATTCTAGACAATAAGACGGTCTGAAAAGTATTTAAGAATAAGGACTAGGTTAAGAGCTTTCATGTCAAGCTTACAGAACGAACTAACTAAACGAATTACAGTATCTGTGAATGAAAAATTGTTAGCGGCGGAGCAATCTTCAACACATTTCACAGATTTTGACCACTTCTAGACAATAAGACGGTCTGAAACTTATTTGAACAGATGCTCTAGATCAAGAGCTTTTATGCATAGCTTACAGATTGTACTTACCAAACTTACTACAGTAGCTGTGACTGAAAAATAGTTAGCGGCGGACCAATCTTCAACACATTTCACAGATTTTGACCACTTCTAGACAATAAGACGGTCTGAAACTTATTTGAACAGATGCTCTAGATCAAGAGCTTTTATGCATAGCTTACAGATTGTACTTACTAAACTTACTACAGTAGCTGTGACTGAAAAATAGTTAGCGGCGGAGCAAACTTCAACACATTTCGCTGACTTTGAAACAATTCTAGACAATAAGACGGTCTGAAACGTACTTATGAAAAAGCTCTTATATAAAGCTTTTATATAATGTTTACAGAACCAACTAAGCAAACGAACTACAGTAGCTGTGACTGAAAAATAGTTAGCGGCGGAGCAATCTTCAACACATTTCGCTGACTTTGAAACAATTCTAGACAATAAGACGGTCTGAAAAGTATTTAAGAATAAGGTCTAGGTTAAGAGCTTTCATGTCAAGCTTACAGAACGAACTAACTAAACGAATTACAGTATCTGTGAATGAAAAATTGTTAGCGGCGGAGCAATCTTCAACACATTTCACAGATTTTGACCACTTCTAGACAATAAGACGTTCTGAAACTTATTTGAACAGATGCTCTAGATCAAGAGCTTTTATGCATAGCTTACAGATTGTACTTACCAAACTTACTACAGTAGCTGTGAATGAAAAATTGTTAGCGGCGAAGCAATCTTCAACACATTTCACAGATTTTGACCACTTCTAGACAATAAGACGGTCTGAAACTTATTTGAACAGATGCTCTAGATCAAGAGCTTTTATGCATAGCTTACAGATTGTACTTACCAAACTTACTACAGTAGCTGTGACTGAAAAATAGTTAGCGGCGGACCAATCTTCAACACATTTCGCTGACTTTGAAACAATTCTAGACAATAAGACGGTCTGAAAAGTATTTAAGAATAAGGTCTAGGTTAAGAACTTTCAGGTCAAGCTTACAGAACGAACTAACTAAACGAATTACAGTATCTGTGAATGAAAAATTGTTAGCGGCGGAGCAATCTTCAACACATTTCACAGATTTTGACCACTTCTAGACAATAAGACGGTCTGAAACTTATTTGAACAGATGCTCTAAATAAAGAGCTTTTATGCATAGCTTACAGATTGTACTTACCAAACTTACTATAGTAGCTGTGACTGAAAATCTGATAGCAAAGGAGCATTTTTCAACACATTTCTCTGACATTGAAACACTTCTAGACAATAAGACGGTCTGAAACGTATTCGAGAATAAGCTCTAGGTCAAGAGCTTTCATGTAAAGCTTACAGAACGAACTAAGCAAACGAACTACAGTAGCTGTGACTGAAAAATAGTTAGCGGCGGAGCAATCTTCAACATATTTCGCTGACTTTGAAACAATTCTAGACAATAAGACGGTCTGAAAAGTATTTAAGAATAAGGTCTAGGTTAAGAGCTTTCATGTCAAGCTTACAGAACGAACTAACTAAACGAATTACAGTATCTGTGACTGAAAAATTGTTAGCGGTGGAGCAATCTTCAAAACATTTCACAGATTTTGACCACTTCTAGACAAAAAGACGGTCTGAAACTTATTTGAACAGATGCTCTAGATCAAGACATTTTATGCATAGCTTTCAGATTGTACTTACCAAACTTACTACAGTAGCTGTGACTGAAAAATTGATAGCAAAGGAGCATGTTTCAACACAATTCTCTGACATTGAAACACTTCTAGACAATAAGACGGTCTGAAACGTATTTTTGAAAAAGCTCTAGGTCAAGCGCTTTTATATAAAGTTAACAGAACGAACTAAGGAAACGAACTGCAGTACCTGTGACTGAAAAATTGATAGCAAAGGAGCATTTTTCAACACATTTCTCTGACATTGAAAGACTTCTAGACAATAAGACGATCTGAAACGTATTCGAAAATAAGCTCTAGGTCAAGAGCTTTTATATAAAGTTTACAGAACGTACTAAGCAAACGAACAACATTAGCTGTGACTGAAAAATTGTTAGCGGCGGAGCAATCTTCAACACATTTCACAGATTTTGACCACTTGTAGACAATAAGACGGTCTGAAACTTATTTGAACAGATGCCCTAGATCAAGAGCTTTTATGCATAGCTTACAGATTGTACTTACCAAACTTACTGCAGTAGCTGTGACTGAAAAATCATTAGCGGCGGAGCATTTTTCAACACATTTCTCTGACATTGAAACACATCTAGACAATAAGACGATCTGAAACGTAATCGAGAATAAGCTCTAGGTCAAGAGCTTTTATATAAAGTTTACAGAACGAACTAAGCAAACGAACTACAGTAGCTATGACTGAAAAATAGTTAGCGGCGGACCAATCTTCAACACATTTCGCTGACTTTGAAACAATTCTAGACAATAAGACGGTCTGAAAAGTATTTAAGAATAAGGTCTAGGTTAAGACCTTTCAGGTCAAGCTTACAGAACGAACTAACTAAACGAATTACAGTATCTGTGACTGAAAAATTGTTAGCGGCGGAGCTATCTTCAACACATTTCACTGATTTTGACCACTTCTAGTCAATAAGACGGTCTGTAACTTATTTAAACCGATGCTCTAGATCAAGAGCTTTTATGCATAGCTTACAGATTGTACTTACTAAACTTACTACAGTAGCTGTGACTGAAAAATAGTTAGCGGCGGAGCAATCTTCAACACATTTCGCTGACTTTGAAACAATTCTAGACAATAAGACGGTCTGAAACGTATTTATGAAAAAGCTCTAGGTCAAGAGCTTTTATATAAAGTTTACAGAACCAACTAAGCAAACGAACTACAGTAGCTGTGACTGAAAAATAGTTAGCGGCGGAGCAATCTTCAACAAATTTCGCTGACTTTGAAACAATTCTAGACAATAAGACGGTCTGAAAAGTATTTAAGAATAAGGTCTAGGTTAAGAACTTTCAGGTCAAGCTTACATAACTAACTAACTAAACGAATTACAGTATCTGTGAATGAAACATTGTTAGCGGCGGAGCAATCTTCAACACATTTCACAGATTTTGACCACTTCTAGACAATAAGACGGTCTGAAACTTATTTGAACAGATGCTCTAGATCAAGAGCTTTTATGCATAGCTTACAGATTGTACTTACCAAACTTACTACAGTAGCTGTGACTGAAAAATAGTTAGCGGCGGACCAATCTTCAACACATTTCGCTGACTTTTAAACAATTCTAGACAATAAGACGGTCTGAAAAGTATTTAAGAATAAGGTCTAGGTTAAGAACTTTCAGGTCAAGCTTACAGAACGAACTAACTAAACGAATTACAGTATCTGTGAATGAAAAATTGTTAGCGGCGGAGCAATCTTCAACACATTTCACAGATTTTGACCACTTCTAGTCAATAAGACGGTCTGTAATTTATTTAAACAGATGCTCTAGATCAAGAGCTTTTATGCATAGCTTACAGATTGTACTTACTAAACTTACTACAGTAGCTGTGACTGAAAAATAGTTAGCGGCGGAGCAATCTTCAACACATTTCGCTGACTTTGAAACAATTCTAGACAATAAGACGGTCTGAAACGTATTTATGAAAAAGCTCTAGGTCAAGAGCTTTTATATAAAGTTTACAGAACCAACTAAGCAAACGAACTACAGTAGCTGTGACTGAAAAATAGTTAGCGGTGGAGCAATCTTCAACAAATTTCGCTGAATTTGAAACAATTCTAGACAATAAGACGGTCTGAAAAGTATTTAAGAATAAGGTCTAGGTTAAGAACTTTCAGGTCAAGCTTACATAACTAACTAACTAAACGAATTACAGTATCTGTGAATGAAAAATTGTTAGCGGCGGAGCAATCTTCAACACATTTCACAGATTTTGACCACTTCTAGACAATAAGACGGTCTGAAACTTATTTGAACAGATGCTCTAGATCAAGAGCTTTTATGCATAGCTTACAGATTGTACTTTCTAAACTTACTACAGTAGCTGTGACTGAAAAATAGTTAGCGGCGGAGCAATCTTCAACACATTTCGCTGACTTTGAAACAATTCTAGACAATAAGACGGTCTGAAACGTACTTATGAAAAAGCTCTTATATAAAGCTTTTATATAATGTTTACAGAACCAACTAAGCAAACGAACTACAGTAGCTGTGACTGAAAAATAGTTAGCGGCGGAGCAATCTTCAACACATTTCAATGACTTTGAAACAATTCTAGAAAATAAGACGGTCTGAAAAGTATTTAAGAATAAGGTCTAGGTTAAGAGCTTTCATGTCAATTTTACAGAACGAACTAACTAAACGAATTACAGTATCTGTGAATGAAAAATTGTTAGCGGCGGAGCAATCTTCAACACATTTTACAGATTTTGACCACTTCTAGACAATAAGACGGTCTGAAACTTATTTGAACAGATGCTCTAGATCAAGAGCTTTTATGCATAGCTTACAGATTGTACTTACCAAACTTACTACAGTAGCTGTGACTGAAAAATAGTTAGCGGCGGACCAATCTTCAACACATTTCGCTGACTTTGAAACAATTCTAGACAATAAGACGGTCTGAAACGTACTTATGAAAAAGCTCTTATATAAAGCTTTTATATAATGTTTACAGAACCAACTAAGCAAACGAACTACAGTAGCTGTGACTGAAAAATAGTTAGCGGCGGAGCAATCTTCAACACATTTCAATGACTTTGAAACAATTCTAGAAAATAAGACGGTCTGAAAAGTATTTAAGAATAAGGTCTAGGTTAAGAGCTTTCATGTCAAGCTTACAGAACGAACTAACTAAACGAATTACAGTATCTGTGAATGAAAAATTGTTAGCGGCGGAGCAATCTTCAACACATTTTACAGATTTTGACCACTTCTAGACAATAAGACGGTCTGAAACTTATTTGAACAGATGCTCTAGATCAAGAGCTTTTATGCATAGCTTACAGATTGTACTTACCAAACTTACTACAGTAGCTGTGACTGAAAAATAGTTAGCGGCGGACCAATCTTCAACACATTTCGCTGACTTTGAAACAATTCTAGACAATAAGACGGTCTGAAAAGTATTTAAGAATAAGGTCTAGGTTAAGAACTTTCAGGTCAAGCTTACAGAACGAACTAACTAAACGAATTACAGTATCTGTGAATGAAAAATTGTTAGCGGCGGAGCAATCTTCAACACATTTCACAGATTTTGACCACTTCTAGACAATAAGACGGTCTGAAACTTATTTGAACAGATGCTCTAGATAAAGAGCTTTTATGCATAGCTTACAGATTGTACTTACCAAACTTACTATAGTAGCTGTGACTGAAAATCTGATAGCAAAGGAGCATTTTTCAACACATTTCTCTGACATTGAAACACTTCTAGACAATAAGACGGTCTGAAACGTATTCGAGAATAAGCTCTAGGTCAAGAGCTTTCATGTAAAGCTTACAGAACGAACTAAGCAAACGAACTACAGTAGCTGTGACTGAAAAATAGTTAGCGGCGGAGCAATCTTCAACATATTTCGCTGACTTTGAAACAATTCTAGACAATAAGACGGTCTGAAAAGTATTTAAGAATAAGGTCTAGGTTAAGAGCTTTCATGTCAAGCTTACAGAACGAACTAACTAAACGAATTACAGTATCTGTGAATGAAAAATTGTTAGCGGCGGAGCAATCTTCAACACATTTTACAGATTTTGACCACTTCTAGACAATAAGACGGTCTGAAACTTATTTGAACAGATGCTCTAGATCAAGAGCTTTTATGCATAGCTTACAGATTGTACTTACCAAACTTACTACAGTAGCTGTGACTGAAAAATAGTTAGCGGCGGACCAATCTTCAACACATTTCGCTGACTTTGAAACAATTCTAGACAATAAGACGGTCTGAAAAGTATTTAAGAATAAGGTCTAGGTTAAGAACTTTCAGGTCAAGCTTACAGAACGAACTAACTAAACGAATTACAGTATCTGTGAATGAAAAATTGTTAGCGGCGGAGCAATCTTCAACACATTTCACAGATTTTGACCACTTCTAGACAATAAGACGGTCTGAAACTTATTTGAACAGATGCTCTAGATAAAGAGCTTTTATGCATAGCTTACAGATTGTACTTACCAAACTTACTATAGTAGCTGTGACTGAAAATCTGATAGCAAAGGAGCATTTTTCAACACATTTCTCTGACATTGAAACACTTCTAGACAATAAGACGGTCTGAAACGTATTCGAGAATAAGCTCTAGGTCAAGAGCTTTCATGTAAAGCTTACAGAACGAACTAAGCAAACGAACTACAGTAGCTGTGACTGAAAAATAGTTAGCGGCGGAGCAATCTTCAACATATTTCGCTGACTTTGAAACAATTCTAGACAATAAGACGGTCTGAAAAGTATTTAAGAATAAGGTCTAGGTTAAGAGCTTTCATGTCAAGCTTACAGAACGAACTAACTAAACGAATTACAGTATCTGTGACTGAAAAATTGTTAGCGGTGGAGCAATCTTCAAAACATTTCACAGATTTTGACCACTTCTAGACAATAAGACGGTCTGAAACTTATTTGAACAGATGCTCTAGATCAAGACATTTTATGCATAGCTTTCAGATTGTACTTACCAAACTTACTACAGTAGCTGTGACTGAAAAATTGATAGCAAAGGAGCATGTTTCAACACAATTCTCTGACATTGAAACACTTCTAGACAATAAGACGGTCTGAAACGTATTTTTGAAAAAGCTCTAGGTCAAGCGCTTTTATATAAAGTTAACAGAACGAACTAAGGAAACGAACTGCAGTACCTGTGACTGAAAAATTTATAGCAAAGGAGCATTTTTCAACACATTTCTCTGACATTGAAAGACTTCTAGACAATAAGACGATCTGAAACGTATTCGAGAATAAGCTCTAGGTCAAGAGCTTTTATATAAAGTTTACAGAACGTACTAAGCAAACGAACAACATTAGCTGTGACTGAAAAATTGTTAGCGGCGGAGCAATCTTCAACACATTTCACAGATTTTGACCACTTGTAGACAATAAGACGGTCTGAAACGTATTCGAGAATAAGCTCTAGGTCAAGAGCTTTTATATAAAGTTTACAGAACGAACTAAGCAAATGAACTACAGTAGCTATGACTGAAAAATAGTTAGCGGCGGACCAATCTTCAACACATTTCGCTGACTTTGAAACAATTCTAGACAATAAGACGGTCTGAAAAGTATTTAAGAATAAGGTCTAGGTTAAGACCTTTCAGGTCAAGCTTACAGAACGAACTAACTAAACGAATTACAGTATCTGTGACTGAAAAACTGTTAGCGGCGGAGCTATCTTCAACACATTTCACTGATTTTGACCACTTCTAGTCAATAAGACGGTCTGTAACTTATTTAAACAGATGCTCTAGATCAAGAGCTTTTATGCATAGCTTACAGATTGTTTTTACTAAACTTACTACAGTAGCTGTGACTGAAAAATAGTTAGCGGCGGAGCAATCTTCAACACATTTCGCTGACTTTGAAACAATTCTAGACAATAAGACGGTCTGAAACGTATTTATGAAAAAGCTCTAGGTCAAGAGCTTTTATATGAAGTTTACAGAACCAACTAAGCAAACGAACTACAGTAGCTGTGACTGAAAAATAGTTAGCGGCGGAGCAATCTTCAACAAATTTCGCTGACTTTGAAACAATTCTAGACAATAAGACGGTCTGAAAAGTATTTAAGAATAAGGTCTAGGTTAAGAACTTTCAGGTCAAGCTTACATAACTAACTAACTAAACGAATTACAGTATCTGTGAATGAAAAATTGTTAGCGGTGGAGCAATCTTCAACACATTTCACAGATTTTGACTACTTCTAGACAATAAGACGGTCTGAAACTTATTTGAACAGATGATCTAGATCAAGAGCTTTTATGCATAGCTTACAGATTGTACTTACCAAACTTACTACAGTAGCTGTGACTGAAAAATAGTTAGCGGCGGACCAATCTTCAACACATTTCGCTGACTTTGAAACAATTCTAGACAATAAGACGGTCTGAAAAGTATTTAAGAATAAGGTCTAGGTTAAGAACTTTCAGGTCAAGCTTACATAACTAACTAACTAAACGAATTACAGTATCTGTGAATGAAAAATTGTTAGCGGCGGAGCAATCTTCAACACATTTCACAGATTTTGACCACTTCTAGACAATAAGACGGTCTGAAACTTATTTGAACAGATGCTCTAGATCAAGAGCTTTTATGCATAGCTTACAGATTGTACTTACCAAACTTACTACAGTAGCTGTGACTGAAAAATAGTTAGCGGCGGACCAATCTTCAACACATTTCGCTGACTTTGAAACAATTCTAGACAATAAGACGGTCTGAAAAGTATTTAAGAATAAGGTCTAGGTTAAGAACTTTCAGGTCAAGCTTACATAACTAACTAACTAAACGAATTACAGTATCTGTGAATGAAAAATTGTTAGCGGCGGAGCAATCTTCAACACATTTCGCTGACTTTGAAACAATTCTAGACAATAAGACGGTCTGAAACGTATTTATGAAAAAGCTCTAGGTAAAGAGCTTTTATATAAAGTTTACAGAACCAACTAAGCAAACGAACTACAGTAGCTGTGACTGAAAAATAGTTAGCGGTGGAGCAATCTTCAACAAATTTCGCTGACTTTGAAACAATTCTAGACAATAAGACGGTCTGAAAAGTATTTAAGAATAAGGTCTAGGTTAAGAACTTTCAGGTCAAGCTTACATAACTAACTAACTAAACGAATTACAGTATCTGTGAATGAAAAATTGTTAGCGGTGGAGCAATCTTCAACACATTTCACAGATTTTGACTACTTCTAGACAATAAGACGGTCTGAAACTTATTTGAACAGATGATCTAGATCAAGAGCTTTTATGCATAGCTTACAGATTGTACTTACCAAACTTACTACAGTAGCTGTGACTGAAAAATAGTTAGCGGCGGACCAATCTTCAACACATTTCGCTGACTTTGAAACAATTCTAGACAATAAGACGGTCTGAAAAGTATTTAAGAATAAGGTCTAGGTTAAGAACTTTCAGGTCAAGCTTACAGAACGAACTAACTAAACGAATTACAGTATCTGTGAATGAAAAATTGTTAGCGGCGGAGCAATCTTCAACACATTTCACAGATTTTGACCACTTTTAGTCAATAAGACGGTCTGTAATTTATTTAAACAGATGCTCTAGATCAAGAGCTTTTATGCATAGCTTACAGATTGTACTTACTAAACTTACTACAGTAGCTGTGACTGAAAAATAGTTAGCGGCGGAGCAATCTTCAACACATTTCGCTGACTTTGAAACAATTCTAGACAATAAGACGGTCTGGAACGTATTTATGAAAAAGCTCTAGGTCAAGAGCTTTTATATAAAGTTTATAGAACCAACTAAGCAAACGAACTACAGTAGCTGTGACTGAAAAATAGTTAGCGGTGGAGCAATCTTCAACAAATTTCGCTGACTTTGAAACAATTCTAGACAATAAGACGGTCTGAAAAGTATTTAAGAATAAGGTCTAGGTTAAGAACTTTCAGGTCAAGCTTACATAACTAACTAACTAAACGAATTACAGTATCTGTGAATGAAAAATTGTTAGCGGCGGAGCAATCTTCAACACTTTTCGCTGACTTTGAAACAATTCTAGACAATAAGACGGTCTGAAACGTATTTATGAAAAAGCTCTAGGTCAAGAGCTTTTATATAAAGTTTACAGAACCAACTAAGCAAACGAACTACAGTAGCTGTGACTGAAAAATAGTTAGCGGTGGAGCAATCTTCAACAAATTTCGCTGACTTTGAAACAATTCTAGACAATAAGACGGTCTGAAAAGTATTTAAGAATAAGGTCTAGGTTAAGAACTTTCAGGTCAAGCTTACATAACTAACTAACTAAACGAATTACAGTATCTGTGAATGAAAAATTGTTAGCGGTGGAGCAATCTTCAACACATTTCACAGATTTTGACTACTTCTAGACAATAAGACGGTCTGAAACTTATTTGAACAGATGATCTAGATCAAGAGCTTTTATGCATAGCTTACAGATTGTACTTACCAAACTTACTACAGTAGCTGTGACTGAAAAATAGTTAGCGGCGGACCAATCTTCAACACATTTCGCTGACTTTGAAACAATTCTAGACAATAAGACGGTCTGAAAAGTATTTAAGAATAAGGTCTAGGTTAAGAACTTTCAGGTCAAGCTTACAGAACGAACTAACTAAACGAATTACAGTATCTGTGAATGAAAAATTGTTAGCGGCGGAGCAATCTTCAACACATTTCACAGATTTTGACCACTTCTAGACAATAAGACGGTCTGAAACTTATTTGAACAGATGCTCTAGATCAAGAGCTTTTATGCATAGCTTACAGATTGTACTTACCAAACTTACTATAGTAGCTGTGACTGAAAATCTGATAGCAAAGGAGCATTTTTCAACACATTTCTCTGACATTGAAACACTTCTAGACAATAAGACGGTCTGAAACGTATTCGAGAATAAGCTCTAGGTCAAGAGCTTTCATGTAAAGCTTACAGAACGAACTAAGCAAACGAACTACAGTAGCTGTGACTGAAAAATAGTTAGCGGCGGAGCAATCTTCAACACATTTCGCTGACTTTGAAACAATTCTAGAAAATAAGACGGTCTGAAAAGTATTTAAGAATAAGGTCTAGGTTAAGAGCTTTCATGTCAAGCTTACAGAACGAACTAACTAAACGAATTACAGTATCTGTGAATGAAAAATTGTTAGCGGCGGAGCAATCTTCAACACATTTCGCTGACTTTGAAACAATTCTAGACAATAAGACGGTCTGAAACGTATTTATGAAAAAGCTCTAGGTCAAGAGCTTTTATATAAAGTTTACAGAACCAACTAAGCAAACGAACTACAGTAGCTGTGACTGAAAAATAGTTAGCGGTGGAGCAATCTTCAACAAATTTCGCTGACTTTGAAACAATTCTAGACAATAAGACGGTCTGAAAAGTATTTAAGAATAAGGTCTAGGTTAAGAACTTTCAGGTCAAGCTTACATAACTAACTAACTAAACGAATTACAGTATCTGTGCATGAAAAATTGTTAGCGGCGGAGCAATCTTCAACACATTTCACAGATTTTGACTACTTCTAGAAAATAAGACGGTCTGAAAAGTATTTAAGAATAAGGTCTAGGTTAAGAGCTTTCATGTCAAGCTTACAGAACGAACTAACTAAACGAATTACAGTAGCTGTGACTGAAAAATAGTTAGCGGCGGACCAATCTTCAACACATTTCGCTGACTTTGAAACAATTCTAGACAATAAGACGGTCTGAAAAGTATTTAAGAATAAGGTCTAGGTTAAGAACTTTCAGGTCAAGCTTACAGAACGAACTAACTAAACGAATTACAGTATCTGTGAATGAAAAATTGTTAGCGGCGGAGCAATCTTCAACACATTTCACAGATTTTGACCACTTCTAGACAATAAGACGGTCTGAAACTTATTTGAACAGATGCTCTAGATAAAGAGCTTTTATGCATAGCTTACAGA
The DNA here is from genome assembly GCA_947086415.1 of Pammene aurita. Classification (NCBI taxonomy): domain Eukaryota; kingdom Metazoa; phylum Arthropoda; class Insecta; order Lepidoptera; family Tortricidae; genus Pammene; species Pammene aurita. The sequence continues at coordinate 8,534,193 of OX352314.1, read as the reverse complement.
TTGTACTTACCAAACTTACTATAGTAGCTGTGACTGAAAATCTGATAGCAAAGGAGCATTTTTCAACACATTTCTCTGACATTGAAACACTTCTAGACAATAAGACGGTCTGAAAAGTATTTAAGAATAAGGTCTAGGTTAAGAGCTTTCATGTCAAGCTTACAGAACGAACTAACTAAACGAATTACAGTATCTGTGAATGAAAAATTGTTAGCGGCGGAGCAATCTTCAACACATTTCACAGATTTTGACCACTTCTAGACAATAAGACGGTCTGAAACTTATTTGAACAGATGATCTAGATCAAGAGCTTTTATGCATAGCTTACAGATTGTACTAACCAAACTTACTACAGTAGCTGTGACTGAAAAATAGTTAGCGGCGGACCAATCTTCAACACATTTCGCTGACTTTGAAACAATTCTAGACAATAAGACGGTCTGAAAAGTATTTAAGAATAAGGTCTAGGTTAAGAACTTTCAGGTCAAGCTTACAGAACGAACTAACTAAACGAATTACAGTATCTGTGAATGAAAAATTGTTAGCGGCGGAGCAATCTTCAACACATTTCACAGATTTTGACCACTTCTAGACAATAAGACGGTCTGAAACTTATTTGAACAGATGCTCTAGATAAAGAGCTTTTATGCATAGCTTACAGATTGTACTTACCAAACTTACTATAGTAGCTGTGACTGAAAATCTGATAGCAAAGGAGCATTTTTCAACACATTTCTCTGACATTGAAACACTTCTAGACAATAAGACGTCACTTACATCCGCACTAAATAAATATCTATTAAATGACTTTAATTATCTACGGCATTCTTGCTCTATAACTTGATGTCATAAAAAAAACGAAAATGAAGTATGAAGTTTTTATTCAAATTTGTTCTGATAAACTTCAAAATAAATCTAATAGTTTCCCTGGGTTGGAAGGCTCTTTCAATATCTAAACTTATAACCGTTCCAGTGAGATTTAATATTATAGTTATGTACTATTATTTTCTTATGCTTTTAGGAAATTACCATTGTAAATTGAGTGTAGGTACATATTGACTTCTATGTATAGTATGCTAAGGTCGAGTCGTGGTCTGTAAATTGTTAAAGATAGGTCTACCAAATGATTATACCGTCATCTTCATGGGAATTTAGTGGACTATTCAGTTCTCAGTCTCTAGTTAGCTATAGTTTCTGAAAAAAAGGCGGGGACAGAGCCGTAATTTTAGAATGAAAAACTGCATATTCAAATGCGTTTTTTTATGGAAACTTAAAATTATGAAGTCAAAATCAGTCCTAATTTTTTGCAAGCTTTCTCTTTTTACCCCATACATATCTTACATAATAAAAAATATCATTCTCAAAATGGAAAATTTTCGCCTATTTTCTTAAATAATCTCAAAACTATTTACCCTAAAACTATTAAAAAATATATATTTAAGATGGCCATAATGAGCCCTTTTATTTGATACTAGCTTTCCGCCCCGCGACTTCGTCCGCGTATAAGAGCACCTTCGCACCCCTATTTAACCCCTTCAATAGTAGAATTTTCCAAAACGCTGAAAGGACTTTTATTGTATTTTAATAAGTTATCTTCCCACGATTTTAAAAGTCTGTAGCTCAAAAAAGTAATTTCCCTCATGCAAACTTAGCACCCCTATTTAACCCCCTCAGAGGCAGAATTTTCCAAACACTGAAAATAGTTTTATTGTGTATTATTAAGTAATTTTCCCACAGAGTTTAAAAGCTCTAGTTTAAACAAAGAAATTTCCGCCATACAAAGTTAGCACCCCTATTTAACCCTTTTAGGAGTAGAATTTGCCAAAACGCTGAAAGTACTTTTATTGTATTTTAATAAGTAATCTTCCTACAAAGTTAAAAGTCTCTAGCTCAAAAAAATAAATTTCCCCTATACAAACTTTGCAACCCTTTTTAACCCCCTCAGGGGTGAAATTATCCAAAACGCTTAAAGATTTTTTATTATATTTGAATAAGTAATCTTCCTAGGAAGTTAAAAGTTTCTAGCTCTAAAAATAAATTGCCCCCATACAAACTTTATACCCCTTTATACCCCCTCAGGGGTAAAATTAACTCAAAACTTACAGCTAGGGTAACAAGATAGGCAGATGTAGAAACAGTGAGCCAATTAAAAGTTTCCACAGGTAGAAACTGCGTAAAATAAATAGCGTGCGAAAGTACTAAGAAGAACAAAAGAGAAATAAACAAGATATAATTACAAGTGATGAATGAATAAGGAGAAGTCTTGGATCATTAGCTTACGTATTGAATTAAGGCTATCGCAGAACAGATCGATGAGATTGTGCCGTTTACAGAGCTGATTAAGCTTAGTACGCGGGCGCAGCCACGGGTAAAAGCTAGTATTATAAGCTAACTTGTTAAAAATTTGTTTTTTTATTACAAAAGAAAGCTTAAGTACCTATTTTTTTTAGGGTTCCGTTCCTCAAAAGGAACAAACGGAACTCTTATAGGATCACTGGCTTGTCTGTCCGTCCCTCTGTCACAGCCAATTTACTCCGAAACTATAAGACCGATTGAGTTGAAATTTGGTACACATGTAAGTTGTTGACTCAAAGACGGACTTTTTAATATGACGGCCACTTTTGAGGGCAAAATGAGAAAAAAAAAGTTATGCAAACTCTATTAATTTACATCTATATTTATATAAATGCCTTTGTCCTGACTGACTGACTGACTGACTGACTGACTGATCCACGCAGAGCCGAAACTACAGATGCTAGAAAGTTGAAAATTTCAGGTCTGATTATATTTATAACATGTACAAGTAATAAGAAGCGATTTTTAACAATTCGACCCCTAAGGGGGTAAAAAGATGGTTGAAAGTTTGTATGGATGGGGCTTAAATATTAAGGTTAGAGACTTGAAACTTCGTTTAGATAAAAAGATAAAAAAAGATAAAAGATATTTTTTCTTCAATTTAGGCACATTACAATGCACTTATGAACGTCAGAGAGAAAAAGAAAAACTACCACCGGTTCTAACCCTACACCTCTGACCCGAGAAGTATTATTTATGACCGGCAAGAAACTCGGCGGGACTTATTTTTTCAAAACAGTAATACAGTAATATTATATCTTAAAGATACACAATAATGCGTAGTTCTATAAGAAGACACATCAAAACAGCTTGAGAGATATACAATGTACGTATTGTTGAATTAAAATAAAATAATAATAATAAAATCCAAATCTGATTGCTTCACAAAACGTTTGATATGCTTTCCTATCTGAACTGTGTCCTCTAAATCTTAGATGATTTGGTAGTAGTTTCTGGTTTGGGCCATGCATATTTGTCCGTCATATCGTCGCCGTAGAGCGAAAAGTCACCAAATCGTTCATTGGTCATTTTGAGTTATGAGGGTTTAAAAAAATAATATTATTTTTTTTTTACTGAAATTATCTTAAGATGAAATTGTGGTTTTATATGTGTTTATTCATTGGAAACTGCTATTCTTTGGGCTCAAAATGGATGTATATTATTCACACTAACGATTTAGGAGCTATAGGCGATAATTAATTTTTGCCCCTAAATATTACACCTTAATTATGACTCAGTGATTTTTTGAACGAAGTTAATGATTATTTGCCCACATTTTAGTGCATCTAGATTTAACTAAGTAAAGTTAGTTGAATTATGACTGCTATGATAAAGTGAAAATACGTGTTAGTTAAAAACTACTTACTATAATATATTTTTTTGGATACTGCTTAATATTTAAGGAAAATCCATAAAAATTAACATGTTCTTAGTAAAATAGCGTTGTTTACGCATCACAGTCACTCTTCGACCTCTTCGTCTGTTTTTGTGACATCAGGCTCACACAATCTGTCAATAACTGTCACTACAGGCATATTATTGATGTACTCCAAAATGCAGCTATTGTGAGTTCTGGTACTTGTGAGCAGAGTCGCCATAGGAAGGTGCCCGGTTGGAACTACCACGTCAGAGACAGCCACGAGAGAGCTAGGATGTACTTCCAGTGCTGGACGGTTGCTGGAAGGCCCTCCAGCGGAACTGAGTATAACAATATGCGTGAAAGTCGTACAATATTTAAAAACAAACTAAAATGGTGTCAAAAAAATGAAGAGAGTATTAAATTGGATATTTTAGCCTTACACAGAAAAAATAAAAATTTCATCAAGTTCTGACACACAACTAAGAAACTAAATTACAAGCAAAGTTTACCTGTATCCGTGGAGGGCTGCCAGGAACCGTCCGGTATCGCCGAACTATTTGCGCGGAAGTTAAAAGTGAGCCCCCTGGTCACGGAGCGTGTGCTCGACACAGAAGCTAGTCACAATGATGACGCCATAGAGTTTACACGTGAGGAAATCTCGAAAGTCATACTGAGTATGAAACGTGGTAAATCACCGGAACACGATGGGCTCAGTATCGAGCACATACTCTGGGCTAGTGACAAGATTTTTATGCATTTATGCCGTCCATTTAATCTATGTATTAAATATAGTTATTTACCTGAGGCATTGATGCGCACTACTGTAGTACCAATCGTCAAGAACAAAACGGGCGACATTAGCTCTGCGTCTAATTACCGGCCTATCTCGTTAGGGACTATATTAGGTAAGATATTGGAGCGTCTCCTTCATCCTGAGCTGCTTAAGAACATTAAAATTGATGATGCGCAGTTTGGTTTCCGTCCCGGCCTCTCGACGGATGCGGATATTTAGTCTGAAAAGCACCGTTAGCCACTACACGATGTTTTACATTAAATAAAATACTTGGGATAGTCATACATAACTTTAATGTGTATCCAATGAATGGTCTATGACTAGAGTGCAGTCACAGATAGCACTTGTCACAGATACAATATGAATATACAACATCTTCCCTACCAGTCTAGAATCTCCCTAGGTCGAACCACACGACCGCTTCTAGTTTGGTAACATTTGGGTGTAGGTTCATTGTTATTACTAGAATTATTTAACACATTGTCATTCACATCAATATTATTATTACCATTTGTCTCTGGACTCCCAGTACTAGTTACATTGTCTGTATTATCCTTATTATTTTTATCAACATGCATGGAATTATCATCAATAAAGGGCAAACACTCGTTATAATTCCTACTTTGTACAGTTACATTTGTTAAAGACCTTTTAAGATGATGAGTGCTACGTCTAAAGGGCCTAGAGGAACCATTTCTAGTTATCCAATAAGATCTAGGTTCTTTACACTTGCTCAGAATAGTCCCTTTTTTCCAGTGCTCATCATTTTTAGTTTTGAACACAATGTGGTCACCTTTTTTAAATACAGTTTCTTTTTTATTTACATGTTTATCATGCATGCTTTTAGTAATTGATTGCTTTAAAGTTAGCAACTTATAAATGTCTTTAACAACACTTGGTTCCAAGGCTTGTTCAGTTGTAGGTACAATAGTTCTGATACTTCTACTGTTTAATATTTGCGAGGGAGAGTATTGAAGTCCTGACAAAGGAGTGTTATTATAACTCATAATAAAGTCCCGGTAGTCCGCACCATCTTCAGAGGCTTTTTTCAATATTTTTTTTGCAATATTAACAGCTTTTTCTGCCATACCGTTGCTTCTGGGATAATGAGGACTACTAGTTATTATTGTGATATCTTTAGATTTGTAATAATTGATACATTCCTGTGATTTAAACGGATTGTTGTCTGCAATTATTTCTACTGGATATCCAAGTCTTGTGAACACTTCTTGCATGGCATCTATGACAGATTTGGAGGTTTTATTCATGAGAGGCCTAACTTCTAGCCAATGAGAAAAATAATCAACAATAACCAAGTATGATTTACCAGCAAATTCTAAAATATCTGTGCCAACCTTACAATACCTCCTTTTTGGAATTTTATGAGGTAATAATGGCTCATGTGAATTGGATGGACTAAACTTTTCACAAGTGCGGCACTTGGCAATAAACTCTCTGATATCCGATGCTAGATTTGGCCAATAGAAAAGCTGCCTAGCTTTCTGAGTACATTTACTGGTGCCACTGTGCCCTTGATGTACACAGTTTAGTACATATTGCTTTAAACTCTCCGGTACAATAATTTTATTTTCTAGAAAGACTAGGCCCGATTCAACATAGATTCTGTCTCTAAGTTTAAAATAAGGATTGCATTTTTTTGTTAGTCTTTTTTCGTCTGGCCACCCTTCATAGTAATATTTACATAATTCTTTAAGCGTGGAATCCCGACTTGTTTCAAGTTTAAATTGGGCCTTTCTTTCATCACTCATAGGTAAGTGAGTAGATACAGAGTGTACCATTTCTCGCATCTGAGGATCATTATCTGTTATTTTTAAACTATTTCTTGACAACATATCTGCAAAATGGATTTCTTTACCTGGTACATATTTTAATTCCAAACTATAGTTTAAGAGCTTTAGACAAAGTCTCCTTAAACGTGGCGATCCGACTTTGCTTATTGGTTTAGACATTATTGCAAGCAGAGGTTTGTGGTCGGTTTGAACTACTACATGTGAACCATAGATATATTTGTGGTACTTTTGAGTTGTGAAATATATAGCAAGTAGCTCTTTTTCAGTCTGGCTGTAATTTAACTCACAATCATTCATAGTCCTTGAGGCACATGCAACCAGGTTTAACACATTATTTTCTCCTAACTGAAACAAGCAGCCACCAACCCCTTTCTGAGAAGCATCACATTGTAAAATTATTTGTTTTTGTGGGTTGAATGGGCATAAAGCAGGAGCTTGAGAAATTTTATTTTTAAGTTCTTTAAAAACCCTTGCATGCAATGGTAACCACTGAAATTCAATGTCTTTCCTGAGTAACTTACAAAGTGGTGCTAATAATTCAGCCATTTCGGGAACATAGCGTCTGACATAATTGAAGGAACCAATTATTTGTTGTAATTGCTCCTTATTTGTTGGTTCATTTAAATTAATGAGTGACTCAACTCTTGCCTTATCCACACTCATGCCCGATCCATTAAATATTTGTCCAACATATTTGACTTCAGACTGTTTGTACTGTAATTTATCCTTATTAAATACAGCTTTAATTTCTCGTGCCCTAGCTACAACTTTACTTACAGTTTCATCATGATTTTTTTCTGTCTCACCCATTATTAATATGTCATCGAACCAAGTGATAACATTAGGGATGTCTCCAAAATAGGCTTCAATTTGGTCCTGGAACAGATCAGGTGAATTAGACAAGCCATATGGAAGAACCAAATACCTAAAAACTCCAAATGGTGTTGAAAAACAACACTTCCATGATGACTCTTCTGTTAAAGGTATACAATGAAATGCTTCTGACAGATCAAATACAGAGAACATTGTTTTTCCTTGTAATTTAGCAGCTATTTCTTCAACTGTCAATAGAGTCTTTGGTTTCCTAACAATACATTTATTGAGTTCTGAAGGATCCAAGCACAATCTAATTTTCTTATTTTGTTTCTCCACTATGACAACCCTATTAATACAAGCCTGACTATCTACATCATCAACTTTTGCTATCGCACCCCTTTCCATTAATCTGTTCAATTCAACTTTGAAGGGTTCATACAAGCTATAAGGAATTCTCGGTGATGGATGACAGATCTGTTCATGATCAACTGTGGGTATTATACATTTTTTTGGAAACTTACCATGACCTTGGAAAATATCTTTATTTTTATTTATAAAGTCCTCTTTCAGTGTCTCATCCACAGTCTTGACCTCATAGACACGCTTCACCAGATTTAAGCCTAAACAGCCCGGCAGTCCTAACAACATTGACTTGCAGTCTACCACTCTAAAGTTCTCAAAACATTCTCGGTCCTTGTACTTGCAGCAGAGAACAATTTTCCCCTCTGCTTCCACTGGTGCACCATTAAATGCTTCCAAAGTTTTCGTTGGGCGCAACTTTAAGTTAGTTTTAAGTTTCTCAAACACTTTTTTAGGCATAATGCTTACATCTGCTCCAGTATCAATTTTGCAATAAACCTGCGTTCCTTCTATGTTTATGTGCTCCATCCATTTTTTTTTTTACCTCACTAGTCACTCCGCCACAAAATAATGTATCATCCGAGTCCTCCGAGTCTTGTTTTGCTTCTTGAATATTTTTGACTTTGCAACTAATGGCGAAGTGATTAAATAATCCACATTTGCTGCATTTTTTTCCATAGGCAGGGCATTCACGTTGGCCATGTTCAGTTTTACATCTTCTACATTTAAACAATTTCTTTTGTGATGCATGAGATTTAGATTTTGTTACCTTGTCTATTTCTATTGTTGGGTTCATCTCTTGCACTTGTCTTTTACTCATCTCTGTAGTGCGACAATAGTTTGCTGCCTTCTCTAGTGTTAATTTATCTAGTTTAAGCAACGATTCTTGCAATGTTTTATCGTGAACACCTTGCACAATTTTGTCTCGCAATAATTGATCTTCAAGAGACTCTTTAGTATCTTTGTCTTGCTTATAATTACAAGTCATAATTAGCTGTTTGCAATCAGTGAAAAAATTGTCAAAACTTTCTCCTTCCTTTTGTTTTCTGTCATTAAACTTGAACCTCTCGAAAACTTCGTTGACGCGAGGGCTAACATATTTACTAATGGCTTCCATTACTGAGTCATATTTGACGGATTCAGTTTCGGAGAGTTGCAGCGACGTTGTCACAATTCTAGCCGCATCCAACCCCAACATATTCCTTAGCAGGGACAATTTTACCTTGTCAGTAGCATTATCTTACCCCGAACCTACCAAATAATCTTCGAAACATAATTTCCACAGCCGCCATTCCGAAGCTGCGTTTGCTGCCCTTAGATCGAAGTTTGGCGGCAACTTTATGGAATGATCCATCATGCTCACTGTAGTTTATTCGCAGTTTTCTTCACTACAACACTTTTTACTACGACTGCGCCATGTTTTACATTAAATAAAATACTTGGGATAGTCATACATAACTTTAATGTGTATCCAATGAATGGTCTATGACTAGAGTGCAGTCACAGATAGCACTTGTCACAGATACAATATGAATATACAACACACGACGCGTAAAACATCGATCTATGCGTGTTTTTTAGATCTTAGCCGCGCATTTGAAATGGTCAATTATGACATACTGTGGGCAAAGCTATGTGCGTCTCGGGTGCCTAATAAAGTGGTTAATCTGCTGAGATTCTGGTACGGAAATCAAACAAATGTTGTGAAATGGGGCGACGCAACCTCTAGCAAGTATAGGCTAGAGTGTGGGGTCCGCCAAGGGGGGGTTACCTCTCCGGACTTGTTTAACCTGTACGTGAATGGCCTGATCGAGGAGCTGAGGAGCTCCAATATCGGCTGTCATGTGGGAAATGTTTGTGTTAATAACCTTAGTTATGCCGACGATATGGTGCTCCTCTGCCCCTCGATCAAGGGGTTGAGGAGGCTTCTTTCGGTTTGTGAGCATTATGGTAATGCACATGGACTGAAATATAATGTTTCCAAGACTGAGATGATGGTATTCGCGTCGGGCCGGACAACATACCCGGGGTGTACTTAAACGGGTCGAAAATGTTGTTAAGCAGTTTAAATATTTGGGACACTGGTTGACGGAACGGCTGCAAGACAACGAGGACATTGAGCGCGAGAGGAGAGCCCTCGCCGTCAGAGGCAACATGCTCGCGCGACGGTTTGCCACTTGCAGCAAGGACGTAAAAACCACACTCTTCAAGGCGTACTGCCTAGGCATGTACACCTCCCAGTTGTGGATAACGTTCATGCAGAAGGCAATGAGCAGAATAAGAGTTCAGTACAATGACGCTTTCCGGGCTCTTGTGCGGCTCCCGAGGTGCTGCAGCGCGTCGGGCATGTTCGCTGATGCGGGGGTCCCAGACTTTTTCGCGGTAATCAGGTCCCGGGTTGCCTCGTTTTGGAGGAGACTGCGCTGTTCTGGCAACGCAATACTGGTGGCTGTTTCTGACGATATCAGAAGTTCAATGAATAAGCGCTGGATTTCTGTTCACATGGACCAGAATAAAAAATGACTGGGCACTGAATGTGCATTAAATATGTATAGTTTTATTTTTATTTTAACTTTAAGATGAGTGGCACCCCTTTACAGTGTCAATTTAGTTTAAGTTATTCTTGTATGCACTATGGGTACTAACTGCCTGAAATAAAAACTTTTTATTTGCGCAACGACTGTCAGGTCGACGCGGCGGGGCCCGGGGGGCACTGGGCGAAAAGTCACTAACTTGCGAGCGAAATTCAATCAAATCACGTCGGCGTACAGTACAGTCTTTATTGTAAAATTAATTAAATATGATTAGTTATTGTATTGTGTATTTTTTTCTAGGGTAAAACTCATTAAAACTGTTTAATTAATTTAAATTTTAAATTTGATAAAAATATAAATTTTGCTTATGCTATTTATATTTTAAAAAATACTGATGTATCCGTGTTTAAACAAGACTTAATATGGGCCATAAACATCTTCCATAAAATTTGAACTTTAAAAAATACAGACGGTCAACACTCTTTATAAGTTCATACTATAATTAGGAACGATGTATGAAAATCGTTCCTATTTACAAAAAGTATTGATTTGACCGTCTGTATTTTTTAAAGATCAAATTTTATGGAAGATGTTTATGGCCCATATTAAGTCTTGTTTAAACACGGATACGTCAGTATTTTTTAAAATATAAATAGCATAAGCAAAATTTATATTTTTATCAAATTTAAAATGTCATATTTGTATGCAGTTGTATGGCAAAAATAATCTTGTCCTTAATTATCTGGCCACGACTGTATATTATACATCGTTTGGCACTACTTTCCCCCAACATAAACTTTTGTATAATTTCTCTTTATATTGTATAGTACTTGTATTGTTTCTCATAATATTGCATCAAACCCAGATCTCTAGGATTTGTTTTCTTGAAATGGTTTGCATTCTTTGACCTCCACCACTTTAAAGCTGCCAGATGTCCAGATCTAGAAATAAGCATAGTATATCAAACTGACTAGAGGGGTTTGGTTGCTTTCATTATTGTGTCATATCTGACGTGGCTAGCTCTCCGCCTATATAGACCAACGCCATTTTGTAAATAATTTATAACCTAAAAATAAAATCATGCGGACCTATTTTTACAAGAAAAATACCTATATAATAATGAAATAACTTAATTTAAGACTGCTCAACCAACACTATTATGTTAATAATGCAAAACTCGTTCTATACGAGGATTACACAATTGTTTTGTTTATTTGACGCATATCTTTTTATAATATTTTATAGCAAAACCACAATAAATCAAAGGCGCGTGAAAATTTTCAATGAAACTTATATACACATTTACAGTAAACTACATTGCGCAGTAATATTTGAAGGATATAATAACGTAAAAGAGTCAAAAACGTTTATAAATTTTGTTACGATGCAAACAAATATGACATGTCACTCATTCAGTTTTTTGTACCGTCTTCGTCCATTTTATATTACGAGACAAAGTAGTTAAATCACAACGTTCATTGTATTATAACATTTGTTCCGTCGGTATTAGAGACGTTTTTGCATTGACGTAAGGTTTATTTTAACTACACTCTTATGCTAGTATGCTTTAGTATTGCGATTGGCAACTTAATCGAGAGTACTAATGCTTCTTTACTGCGATTAGTAAGTTTTTTGGCCGTATTAATGCTTCTTTACTGCGGTTGGCAACTTAATAGAGCGTACTGATGCTTCCTTAATGCGATTGGCACTTTCCATGACAACGATAAGGCTAATAGCGCAGACATAATGCGCCTGTAATGCTATTAAATGACCTGTATAGGATCTCAAGCTGGGTAATTTGTGCCCATTTAAGACCTATATCAGCACTATAAACGTTTATAATGCTACTATAAAACGAACTCAAAATGCTAAAAGCATACAGATATGCTGTAAGACGGCCGTTATACTGCTTTGATGTGTTACTTGGGAGGTATTCGTAGCCGATGCCGGCGTACTCGTACTCGGCGTAGCACTGTTCGCGTAGCACTTATAGGTATTACTAAACCGCGATGAGAATGGGATTAGACTTGACAGATTTGCCATACACTTACGTCAAAATTAATATGGATTGACAGCTATCTCAATCCTTTTTATAACCGGTTTAGTAATAGGTCGCGGCGTAGTTACATGCGCAGGCGATGCGGTGGGCGCGGAGCGCGCGGGGGAGGGGTCACCCGCTACGCTCGTGGTAGCACTGTCCGGCGCCGCTCGATCGCCTAAGCCACAGCCGCTCGTATCTGTACCTATAGGACTTAGATAACATCTAGGTATACGCACGTGTCGCATTTCTTTTAAAAGAGCGATCCATGCAATCCATTTGACAAAAATATTATTTGGAATACTTTCGTCCCAACCAATGGATAATTGCCACAAAGATTGTAACATTATCTTACCTTGAATTGTGAATGGAGATAAGAAGCCAAACACGTCGAATATCGACATTATTACACGAAGCATCGTTCTTTTAGTAGGTACTTGTTCACCACTAACTATATCGCTAGGTATACGTTTGAGTGACAAGTCGAATCCAAACTCATCTGTAGCGGGGTACCAAATAAGACCAAGCGTTCGCTCACCTTCTTGCTGCCGATCTAATTTGAACCGTATGTTGCACCGCCGCTAACAATTTTTTAGTCACAGATACTGTAATTCGTTTAGTTAGTTCGTTCTGCAAGCTTTACATGAAAGCTCTTGACCTAGAGCTTATACTCGAATACGTTTCAGACCGTCTTATTGTCTAGAATTGTTTCAAAGTCAGAGAAATGTGTTGAAGATTGCTCCGCCGTTAACTATTTTTCAGTCACAGCTACTGCAGTTCGTTTGGATAGTTCGTTCTGTAAACTTTGTATAAAAGCTCTTGACCTAGAGCTTTTTATTAAATACGTTTCAGACCGTCTTATTGTCTAGAAGGGTTTCAAAGTCAGCGAAATGTGTTGAAGATTGGTCCGCCGCTAACTATTTTTCAGTCATAGCTACTGTAGTTCGTTTGCTTAGTTCGTTCTGTAAACTTTATATAAAAGCTCTTGACCTAGAGCTTATTCTCGAATACGTTTCAGATCGTCTTATTGTCTAGAAGTGTTTCAATGTCAGAGAAATGTGTTGAAAAATGCTCCTTTGCTATCAATTTTTCAGTCACAGCTACTGTAGTAAGTTTGGTAAGTACAATCTGTAAGCTATGCATAAAAGCTCTTGATCTAGAGCATCTGTTCAAATAAGTTTCAGACCGTCTTATTGTCTAGAAGTGGTCAAAATCTGTGAAATGTGTTGAAGATTGCTCCGCCGCTAACAATTTTTCATTCACAGATACTGTAATTCGTTTAGTTAGTTCGTTCTGTAAGCTTGACATGAAAGCTCTTAACCTAGACCATATTCTTAAATACTTTTCAGACCGTGTTATTGTCTAGAATTGTTTCAAAGTCAGCGAAATGTGTTGAAGATTGCTCCGCCGCTAACTATTTTTCAGTCACAGCTACTGTAGTAAGTTTAGTAAGTACAATCTGTAAGCTATGCATAAAAGCTCTTGATCTAGAGCATCTGTTCAAATAAGTTTCAGACCGTCTTATTGTCTAGAAGTGGTCAAAATCTGTGAAATGTGTTGAAGATTGCTCCGCCGCTAACAATTTTTCATTCACAGATACTGTAATTCGTTTAGTTAGTTCGTTCTGTAAGCTTGACATGAAAGCTCTTAACCTAGACCTTATTCTTAAATACTTTTCAGACCGTCTTATTGTCTAGAATTGTTTCAAAGTCAGCGAAATGTGTTGAAGATTGCTCCGCCGCTAACTATTTTTCAGTCACAGCTACTGTAGTAAGTTTGGTAAGTACAATCTGTAAGCTATGCATAAAAGCTCTTGATCTAGAGCATCTGTTCAAATAAGTTTCAGACCGTCTTATTGTCTAGAAGTGGTCAAAATCTGTGAAATGTGTTGAAGATTGCTCCGCCGCTAACAATTTTTCATTCACAGATACTGTAATTCGTTTAGTTAGTTCGTTCTGTAAGCTTGACATGAAAGCTCTTAACCTAGACCTTATTCTTAAATACTTTTCAGACCGTCTTATTGTCTAGAATTGTTTCAAAGTCAGCGAAATGTGTTGAAGATTGCTCCGCCGCTAACTATTTTTCAGTCACAGCTACTGTAGTAAGTTTAGTAAGTACAATCTGTAAGCTATGCATAAAAGCTCTTGATCTAGAGCATCTGTTCAAATAAGTTTCAGACCGTCTTATTGTCTAGAAGTGGTCAAAATCTTTGAAATGTGTTGAAGATTGCTCCGCCGCTAACAATTTTTCATTCACAGATACTGTAATTCGTTTAGTTAGTTAGTTATGTAAGCTTGACCTGAAAGTTCTTAACCTAGACCTTATTCTTAAATACTTTTCAGACCGTCTTATTGTCTAGAATTGTTTCAAAGTCAGCGAAATTTGTTGAAGATTGCTCCGCCGCTAACTATTTTTCAGTCACAGCTACTGTAGTTCGTTTGCTTAGTTGGTTCTGTAAACTTTATATAAAAGCTCTTGACCTAGAGCTTTTTCATAAATACGTTTCAGACCGTCTTATTGTCTAGAATTGTTTCAAAGTCCACGAAATGTGTTGAAGATTGCTCCGCCGCTAACTATTTTTCAGTCACAGCTACTGTAGTAAGTTTAGTAAGTACAATCTGTAAGCTATGCATAAAAGCTCTTGATCTAGAGCATCTGTTTAAATAAGTTACAGACCGTCTTATTGACTAGAAGTGGACAAAATCAGTGAAATGTGTTGACGATAGCTCCGCCGCTAACAATTTTTCAGTCATAGATACTGTAATTCGTTTAGTTAGTTCGTTCTGTAAGCTTGACCTGAAAGGTCTTAACTTAGACCTTATTCTTAAATACTTTTCAGACCGTCTTATTGTCTAGAAATGTTTCAAAGTCAGCGAAATGTGTTGAAGATTGGTCCGCCGCTAACTATTTTTCAGTCACAGCTACTGTAGTTCGTTTGCTTAGTTCGTTCTGTAAACTTTATATAAAAGCTCTTGACCAAGAGCTTATTCTCGAATACGTTTCAGATCGTCTTATTGTCTAGATGTGTTTCAATGTCAGAGAAATGTGATGAAAAATGCTCCTTTGCTATCAATTTTTCAGTCACAGCTACTGTAGTAAGTTTGGTAAGTACAATCTGTTAGCTATGCATAAAAGCTCTTGATCTAGGGCATCTGTTCAAATAAGTTTCAGACCGTCTTATTGTCTAGAAGTGGTCAAAATCTGTGAAATGTGTTAAAGATTGCTCCGCCGCTAACAATTTTTCAGTCACACCTAATGTAGTTCGTTTGCTTAGTTCGTTCTGTAAACTTTATATAAAAGCACTTGACCTAGAGCTTATTCTCGAATACGTTTCAGATCGTCTTATTGTCTAGAAGTCTTTCAATGTCAGAGAAATGTGTTGAAAAATGCTCCTTTGCTATCAATTTTTCAGTCACAGCTACTGTAGTAAGTTTGGTAAGTACAATCTGAAAGCTATGCATAAAATGTCTTGATCTAGAGCATCTGTTCAAATAAGTTTCAGACCGTCTTATTGTCTAGAAGTGGTCAAAATCTGTGAAATGTGTTGAAGATTGCTCCACCGCTAACAATTTTTCAGTCTCAGATACTGTAATTCGTTTAGTTAGTTCGTTCTGTAAGCTTGACCTGAAAGGTCTTAACCTAGACCTTATTCTTAAATACTTTTCAGACCGTCTTATTGTCTAGAATTGTTTCAAATGTGTTGAAGATTGGTCCGCCGCTAACTATTTTTCAGTCATAGCTACTGTAGTTCGTTTGCTTAGTTCGTTCTGTAAGCTTTATATAAAAGCTCTTGACCTAGAGCTTATTCTCGAATACGTTTCAGATCGTCTTATTGTCTAGAAGTGTTTCAATGTCAGAGAAATGTGTTGAAAAATGCTCCTTTGCTATCAATTTTTCAGTCACAGCTACTGTAGTAAGTTTGGTAAGTACAATCTGTAAGCTATGCATAAAAGCTCTTGATCTAGAGCATCTGTTCAAATAAGTTTCAGACCGTCTTATTGTCTAGAAGTGGTCAAAATCTGTGAAATGTGTTGAAGATTGCTCCGCCGCTAACAATTTTTCATTCACAGATACTGTAATTCGTTTAGTTAGTTCGTTCTGTAAGCTTGACATGAAAGCTCTTAACCTAGACCTTATTCTTAAATACTTTTCAGACAGTCTTATTGTCTAGAATTGTTTCAAAGTCAGCGAAATGTGTTGAAGATTGCTCCGCCGCTAACTATTTTTCAGTCACAGCTACTATAGTAAGTTTGGTAAGTACAATCTGTAAGCTATGCATAAAAGCTCTTGATCTAGAGCATCTGTTCAAATAAGTTTCAGACCGTCTTATTGTCTAGAAGTGGTCAAAATCTGTGAAATGTGTTGAAGATTGCTCCGCCGCTAACAATTTTTCATTCACAGATACTGTAATTCGTTTAGTTAGTTCATTCTGTAAGCTTGACCTGAAAGTTCTTAACCTAGACCTTATTCTTAAATACTTTTCAGACCGTCTTATTATCTAGAATTGTTTCAAAGTCAGCGAAATGTGTTGAAGATTGGTCCGCCGCTAACTATTTTTCAGTCACAGCTACTATAGTTCGTTTGCTTAGTTGGTTCTGTAAACTTTATATAAAAGCTTTATATAAGAGCTTTTTCATAAGTACGTTTCAGACCGTCTTATTGTCTAGAATTGTTTCAAAGTCAGCGAAATGTGTTGAAGATTGCTCCGCCGCTAACTATTTTTCAGTCACAGCTACTGTAGTAAGTTTAGTAAGTACAATCTGTAAGCTATGCATAAAAGCTCTTGATCTAGAGCATCTGTTCAAATAAGTTTCAGACCGTCTTATTGTCTAGAAGTGGTCAAAATCTGTGAAATGTGTTGAAGATTGCTCCGCCGCTAACAATTTTTCAGTCACAGCTAATGTAGTTCGTTTGCTTAGTTCGTTCTGTAAATTTTATATAAAAGCTCTTGACCTAGAGCTTATTCTCGAATACGTTTCAGATCGTCTTATTGTCTAGAAGTCTTTCAATGTCAGAGAAATGTGTTGAAAAATGCTCCTTTGCTATCAATTTTTCAGTCACAGCTACTGTAGTAAGTTTGGTAAGTACAATCTGAAAGCTATGCATAAAATGTCTTGATCTAGATCATCTGTTCAAATAAGTTTCAGACCGTCTTATTGTCTAGAAGTGGTCAAAATCTGTGAAATGTGTTGAAGATATCTCCACCGCTAACAATTTTTCAGTCTCAGATACTGTAATTCGTTTAGTTAGTTCGTTCTGTAAGCTAGACCTGAAAGGTCTTAACCTAGACCTTATTCTTAAATACTTTTCAGACCGTCTTATTGTCTAGAATTGTTTCAAAGTCAGCGAAATGTGTTGAAGATTGGTCCGCCGCTAAATATTTTTCAGTCATAGCTACTGTAGTTCGTTTGCTTAGTTCGTTCTGTAAACTTTATATAAAAGCTCTTGACCTAGAGCTTATTCTCGAATACGTTTCAGATCGTCTTATTGTCTAGAAGTGTTTCAATGTCAGAGAAATGTGTTGAAAAATGCTCGTTTGCTATCAATTTTTCAGTCACAGCTACTGTAGTAAGTTTGGTAAGTACAATCTGTAAGCTATGCATAAAAGCTCTTGATCTAGAGCATCTGTTCAAATAAGTTTCAGACCGTCTTATTGTCTAGAAGTGGTCAAAATCTGTGAAATGTGTTGAAGATTGCTCCGCCGCTAACAATTTTTCATTCACAGATACTGTAATTCGTTTAGTTAGTTCGTTCTGTAAGCTTGACATGAAAGGTCTTAACCTAGACCTTATTCTTAAATACTTTTCAGATCGTCTTATTGTCTAGAATTGTTTCAAAGTCAGCGAAATGTGTTGAAGATTGCTCCGCCGCTATTTTTCAGTCACAGCTAATGTAGTTCGTTTGCTTAGTTGGTTCTGTAAACTTTATACAAAAGCTTTATATAAGAGCTTTTTCATAAGTACGTTTCAGACCGTCTTATTGTCTAGAATTGTTTCAAAGTCAGCGAAATGTGTTGAAGATTGCTCCGCCGCTAACTATTGTTCAGTCACTGCTACTGTAGTAAGTTTAGTAAGTACAATCTGTAAGCTATGCATAAAAGCTCTTAATCTAGAGCATCTGTTCAAATAAGTTTCAGACCGTCTTATTGTCTAGAAGTGGTCAAAATCTGTGAAATGTGTTGAAGATTGCTCCGCCGCTAACAATTTTTCATTCACAGATACTGTAATTCGTTTAGTTAGTTCGTTCTGTAAGCTTGACATGAAAGGTCTTAACCTAGACCTTATTCTTAAATACTTTTCAGACCGTCTTATTGTCTAGAATTGTTTCAAAGTCAGCGAAATGTGTTGAAGATTGCTCCGCCGCTAACTATTTTTCAGTCACAGCTACTGTAGTTCGTTTGCTTAGTTGGTTCTGTAAACTTTATATAAAAGCTCTTGACCTAGAGCTTTTTCATAAATACGTTTCAGACCGTCTTATTGTCTAGAATTGTTTCGAAGTCAGCGAAATGTGTTGAAGATTGCTCCGCCGCTAACTATTTTTCAGTCACAGCTACTGCAGTAAGTTTAGTAAGTACAATCTGTAAGCTATGCATAAAAGCTCTTGATCTAGAGCATCTGTTTAAATAGTTTACAGACCGTCTTATTGACTAGAAGTGGTCAAAATCAGTGAAATGTGTTGAAGATTGCTCCGCCGCTAACAATTTTTCAGTCTCAGATACTGTAATTCGTTTAGTTAGTTCGTTCTGTAAGCTTGACCTGAAAGGTCTTAACCTAGACCTTATTCTTAAATACTTTTCAGACCGTCTTATTGTCTAGAATTGTTTCAAAGTCAGCGAAATGTGTTGAAGATTGGTCCGCCGCTAACTATTTTTCAGTCATAGCTACTGTAGTTCGTTTGCTTAGTTCGTTCTGTAAACTTTATATAAAAGCTCTTGACCTAGAGCTTATTCTCGAATACGTTTCAGATCGTCTTATTGTCTAGAAGTGTTTCAATGTCAGAGAAATGTGTTGAAAAATGCTCCTTTGCTATCAATTTTTCAGTCACAGCTACTGTAGTAAGTTTGGTAAGTACAATCTGTACGCTATGCATAAAAGCTCTTGATCTAGAGCATCTGTTCAAATAAGTTTCAGACCGTCTTATTGTCTAGAAGTGGTCAAAATCTGTGAAATGTGTTGATGATTGCTCCGCCGCTAAAAATTTTTCATTCACAGATACTGTAATTCGTTTAGTTAGTTCATTCTGTAAGCTTGACATGAAAGCTCTTAACCTAGACCTTATTCTTAAATACTTTTCAGACCGTCTTATTGTCTAGAATTGTTTCAAAGTCAGTGAAATGTGTTGAAGATTGCTCCGCCGCTAACTATTTTTCAGTCACAGCTACTGTAGTAAGTTTAGTAAGTACAATCTGTAAGCTATGCATAAAAGCTCTTGTTCTAGAGCATCTGTTCAAATAAGTTTCAGACCGTCTTATTGTCTAGAAATGGTCAAAATCTTTGAAATGTGTTGAAGATTGCTCCGCCGCTAACAATTTTTCATTCACAGATACTGTAATTCGTTTAGTTAGTTAGTTATGTAAGCTTGACCTGAAAGTTCTTAACCTAGACCTTATTCTTAAATACTTTTCAGACCGTCTTATTGTCTAGAATTGTTTCAAAGTCAGCGAAATTTGTTGAAGATTGCTCCGCTGCTAACTATTTTTCAGTCACAGCTACTGTAGTTCGTTTGCTTAGTTGGTTCTGTAAACTTTATATAAAAGCTCTTGACCTAGAGCTTTTTCATAAATACGTTTCAGACCGTCTTATTGTCTAGAATTGTTTCAAAGTCAGCGAAATGTGTTTAAGATTGCTCCGCCGCTAACTATTTTTCAGTCACAGCTACTGTAGTAAGTTTAGTAAGTACAATCTGTAAGCTATGCATAAAAGCTCTTGATCTAGAGCATCTGTTTAAATAAGTTACAGACCGTCTTATTGACTAGAAGTGGTCAAAATCAGTGAAATGTGTTAACGATAGCTCCGCCGCTAACAATTTTTCAGTCATAGATACTGTAATTCGTTTAGTTAGTTCGTTCTGTAAGCTTGACCTGAAAGGTCTTAACTTAGACCTTATTCTTAAATACTTTTCAGACCGTCTTATTGTCTAGAATTGTTTCAAAGTCAGCGAAATGTGTTGAAGATTGGTCCGCCGCTAACTATTTTTCAGTCATAGCTACTGTAGTTCGTTTGCTTAGTTCGTTCTGTCAACTTTATATAAAAGCTCTTGACCAAGAGCTTATTCTCGAATACGTTTCAGATCGTCTTATTGTCTAGATGTGTTTCAATGTCAGAGAAATGTGATGAAAAATGCTCCTTTGCTATCAATTTTTCAGTCACAGCTACTGTAGTAAGTTTGGTAAGTACAATCTGTAAGCTATGCATAAAAGCTCTTGATCTAGGGCATCTGTTCAAATAAGTTTCAGACCGTCTTATTGTCTAGAAGTGGTCAAAATCTGTGAAATGTGTTGAAGATTGCTCCGCCGCTAACAATTTTTCAGTCACAGCTAATGTAGTTCGTTTGCTTAGTTCGTTCTGTAAACTTTATATAAATGCACTTGACCTAGAGCTTATTCTCGAATACGTTTCAGATCGTCTTATTGTCTAGAAGTCTTTCAATGTCAGAGAAATGTGTTGAAAAATGCTCCTTTGCTATCAATTTTTCAGTCACAGCTACTGTAGTAAGTTTGGTAAGTACAATCTGAAAGCTATGCATAAAATGTCTTGATCTAGAGCATCTGTTCAAATAAGTTTCAGACCGTCTTATTGTCTAGAAGTGGTCAAAATCTGTGAAATGTGTTGAAGATTGCTCCACCGCTAACAATTTTTCAGTCTCAGATACTGTAATTCGTTTAGTTAGTTCGTTCTGTAAGCTTGACCTGAAAGGTCTTAACCTAGACCTTATTCTTAAATACTTTTCAGACCGTCTTATTGTCTAGAATTGTTTCAAAGTCAGCGAAATGTGTTGAAGATTGGTCCGCCGCTAACTATTTTTCAGTCATAGCTACTGTAGTTCGTTTGCTTAGTTCGTTCTGTAAACTTTATATAAAAGCTCTTGACCAAGAGCTTATTCTCGAATACGTTTCAGATCGTCTTATTGTCTAGATGTGTTTCAATGTCAGAGAAATGTGATGAAAAATGTTCCTTTGCTATCAATTTTTCAGTCACAGCTACTGTAGTAAGTTTGGTAAGTACAATCTGTAAGCTATGCATAAAAGCTCTTGATCTAGGGCATCTGTTCAAATAAGTTTCAGACCGTCTTATTGTCTAGAAGTGGTCAAAATCTGTGAAATGTGTTAAAGATTGCTCCGCCGCTAACAATTTTTCAGTCACACCTAATGTAGTTCGTTTGCTTAGTTCGTTCTGTAAACTTTATATAAAAGCACTTGACCTAGAGCTTATTCTCGAATACGTTTCAGATCGTCTTATTGTCTAGAAGTCTTTCAATGTCAGAGAAATGTGTTGAAAAATGCTCCTTTGCTATCAATTTTTCAGTCACAGCTACTGTAGTAAGTTTGGTAAGTACAATCTGAAAGCTATGCATAAAATGTCTTGATCTAGAGCATCTGTTCAAATAAGTTTCAGACCGTCTTATTGTCTAGAAGTGGTCAAAATCTGTGAAATGTGTTGAAGATTGCTCCACCGCTAACAATTTTTCAGTCTCAGATACTGTAATTCGTTTAGTTAGTTCGTTCTGTAAGCTTGACCTGAAAGGTCTTAACCTAGACCTTATTCTTAAATACTTTTCAGACCGTCTTATTGTCTAGAATTGTTTCAAAGTCAGCGAAATGTGTTGAAGATTGGTCCGCCGCTAACTATTTTTCAGTCATAGCTACTGTAGTTCGTTTGCTTAGTTCGTTCTGTAAACTTTATATAAAAGCTCTTGACCTAGAGCTTATTCTCGAATACGTTTCAGATCGTCTTATTGACTAGAAGTGTTTCAATGTCAGAGAAATGTGTTGAAAAATGCTCCTTTGCTATCAATTTTTCAGTCACATCTACTGTAGTAAGTTTGGTAAGTACAATCTGTAAGCTATGCATAAAAGCTCTTGATCTAGAGCATCTGTTCAAATAAGTTTCAGACCGTCTTATTGTCTAGAAGTGGTCAAAATCTGTGAAATGTGTTGAAGATTGCTCCGCCGCTAACAATTTTTCATTCACAGATACTGTAATTCGTTTAGTTAGTTCGTTCTGTAAGCTTGACATGAAAGCTCTTAACCTAGACCTTATTCTTAAATACTTTTCAGACCGTCTTATTGTCTAGAATGGTTTCAAAGTCAGCGAAATGTGTTGAAGATTGCTCCGCCGCTAACTATTTTTCAGTCACAGCTACTGTAGTAAGTTTAGTAAGTACAATCTGTAAGCTATGCATAAAAGCTCTTAACCTAGACCTTATTCTTAAATACTTTTCAGACCGTCTTATTGTCTAGAATCGTTTCAAAGTCAGCGAAATGTGTTGAAGATTGCTCCGCCGCTAACTATTTTTCAGTCACAGCTACTGTAGTTCGTTTGCTTAGTTGGTTCTGTATACTTTATATAAAAGCTCTTGACCTAGAGCTTTTTCATAAATACGTTTCGGACCGTCTTATTGTCTAGAATTGTTTCAAAGTCAGCGAAATGTGTTGAAGATTGCTCCGCCGCTAACTATTTTTCAGTCACAGCTACTGCAATTCGTTTGGTTAGTTCGTTGTGTAAACTTTGTATAAAAGCGCTTGACCTAGAGCTTTTTCAAAAATACGTTTCAGACCGTCTTATTGTCTAGAAGTGTTTCAATGTCAGAGAAATGTGGTGAAAAATGCTCCTTTGCTATCAATTTTTCAGTCACAGCTACTGTAGTAAGTTTGGTAAGTACAATCTGTAAGCTATGCATAAAAGCTCTTGATCTAGAGCATCTGTTCAAAAAAGTTTCAGACCGTCTTATTGTCTAGAAGTGGTCAAAATCTGTGAAATGTGTTGAAGATTGCTCCGCCGCTAACAATTTTTCAGTCACAGATACTGTAATTCGTTTAGTTAATTCGTTCTGTAAGCTTGATATGAAAGCTCTTAACCTAGACCTTATTCTTAAATACTTTTCAGACCGTCTTATTGTCTAGAATTGTTTCAAAGTCAGCGAAATATGTTGAAGATTGCTCCGCCGCTAACTATTTTTCAGTCACATCTACTGTAGTTCGTTTGCTTAGTTCGTTCTCTAAACTTTATATAAAAGCTCTTGACCTAGAGCTTTTTCATAAATACGTTTCAGACCGTCTTATTGTCTAGAAGTGTTTCAAAGTCAGAGAAATGTGTTGAAAGCTACTCCGCCGCTTAATATTTTTGAGTTGCAGCTTCTATGTTTAGTGTGGTTTCTAAGATTCTTATACTCTTAATGAAAGCTCTTGATCAAAAGCTTCTGTTTGTGTATGTTTTGAATCGTCTTATTGTCTAAATGTGTTTCAAAATCAGTGACATATTTTGAATTTTGATACTTTTTCCCTAGATATTTTTACTTGCAGTAACTAAATTTAGTTGGTTCAAGAAGCTTTCTTTGAATCGCCTTGATCTAAAGCTTCTATTTACGAGTATGAATGTTTATAACTGTCTTAATGTCTAGCAATGGTTAAAAAGTTCGAGGTGTTGGACGTTGTGCGCCCGGTAACAGTTTTTCAGTTACGGCTGTTACAGTAAACGAGGTAACTGCGTTCTGAAAGCTTTTCACGAAAGATTTAGCTTTTTATTTCTCCTAAATGGATGTTTGAAACTGTCTTACTGTCTAGAAATGAATATGTTTTTCGTCTTTGTACTACAATAAGTTGGGACCTCACAGTCTTGTTTTGGTATGTAGTCGTTAAAATGTATATAATTTGTTATTGTTACGAGGCATGTTTTCTATTTTGTCCTATAATTAAGCTATTTAAGCCTTTATTCATGAGCAAACACGAACCAAAAAAGTTGACATCTTAATTTGGTAGGGTTATCGCTCGCCGATAACTTTGGCCGCTAACTTCACACCGGTTTGATGTGTGCGTACACTCGAAAATACGTAACCACTACCATTGCCTCGTAGGCTCCGCCTACATTAGGGATGTGGCCCTTCGATATATATATTTTATCGATATCGATTATCGATAATTAACTCCATAATACTACGCCACACCTAATATTAATAAAACAATGTCGATATTTATTAATAGCTAGATAAAAATCTACCCTAATTAGGGTTCATCCATTAATTACGTCAGATTTTAAGGGGGACGGAGGGATCAACAAAGTGTGACGAGTTCTGATAAGGGGAAGGGGGAGTTTTATTTCTTGTGACGTCACAAATACAAATATCGTGTACACATAGTAAAGTACTGTGTACACTTTTTTTGAAGGAAAGGAACTCTTTATGTCTTCTAGTCTGACATTCAAACACTTTGGTTTATTATTTTTCTTGCTTTGATTTCATTTAATATATTATTTAAAATGGGAAAATAAAGAAATAGTAATTTTAAACATTATTGTTGAAATTTGTTTGGCGTAATTTGTGGATGTACCCTTATCTATCTAATTTATGTGTCTGCTAAAATACTAAAAATAATCGTGACTCAAACTATCTTCATACCAAATTTCATCTTAATCGGTTCAGCAGTTTAAGTGTGAAAAGGTAACAGACAGACAGAGACACTTTCGCATTAATAATATTAGTATGGTTAGAAGTACCTACCATTATAAAGTTATCGTATCTATAAAATAAGTTGATCATTGGATTATAATTATTTTACGTTTTTAAAGTGGGTCATTCCACTCATACAATAGTATGTTATTCAATCAAATACAAACATTGAAACCATTGAAATAATAATCAACCCAGCAGGATTAATTAATCCAGTCAATCACGTTATTTTGTTTTCGAAAGAAAGAAAATTAGTTTCTACTATAGGACAGAAAGTTACACCTTAAATAATGTGTTCGAAATTATCGATAATAAATAACGGGCCGCGCTCTCGTGGCGGCAGGCGCGCGGCAGCCATGTTGCCCAGCAACGTGGCTGCCGATCGTGTGACGAGACTGACGAGCGACGTTCGTATTTCCAAATACATTGCGCGTCACTCGCGTAATCCTGCGACCGCCAGCAATAGCCAGCGAGCAATCGATATGAATACTGTTGTACCATCAGATACTGGGTGAATGTCGTAATAAAAGCCTACAATTTTTGGAAAAAATGTGAAATACTCGGTTTTTATACTTACCGGTGGAAAGTAACTACTCCAGGGGCCTCTTTTAATTCGTTGCTTCGTATATGACACGACAAAATTGTACAACACGGCATTTTTACATGTTTTTTGGCACTAAATTCGTCACACGTGGTCGAACGACGACTGAACCGCACGGCATGAGGTTTCGACAAGTTTATGCGCATCTGATCATAAACTATGTAACGCGCGCCCGGCCCAGTACCGCGTCCATTAGTATTTATCCAGTCCGTGGTTTCATCATAAGGGTTCCATTTTGACAGTTCGAAAAAAGAATAGCCTATAACCGGGAACCACTTCGTTTGTCGAATCGTCTGTTTGCAACACTCTTTCGTATATGCAAGAGCGATAGAGACGCAGATAACGAAATTTCGATTATCGAAGTTTGATTAGACTTGTCAGTCACCAGCAGAAATGGATAGCATGGTTGCCATTTTATCGCCTATCATGTCATGCACCACTTTCGCACTTATGGACTAAGAACTGGCCACGTCATATATGACACAATAATGAGAGCAACGAAACCCGTCTGTAGAAAGTAGTGCCATACGACGAATAAAGTAATTCAAACTTTGGCGCCTACTGTTTTTGTTTCTGTAATAATACGCAATGTTTTTTATTTTAATGTTAAAATATAGGCGCTATCCTTTATAACTGAGACAACTTCGGCAGTATTTACCTATTATTTAATTAAAAAATGTTGCTAGTCTGTCACTCTAACCTCCACCCATTAAGAGCTGCCAGATGCCCGGATCTAGCAATAAGGATAGTAAAGCAATCGTTAGACAGGTTTCATTGCTGTCATTATTGTGTCATATCTGACGTGGCTAGCTCTTAGTCCATTATCACGAATGTCATAATCGTCCGTGGATAATATAATATGACAGGATGGTTTATACAATAATGTTCACTTTTTCGGAAAAGGCCCCGTTTGGTGAAAGTCGCTTACGTCGCACATTGTACAGATTCATATTGTATTTAACCTTTTGAACGCTTTCTCCCTCGCATAAAAATGCGGCAATCGGCATACACGCCAACATCTCAACTAGTGAGAAAGGAATTTAAACCTTATCTGTCAACAGTAAAATTGCTTTGACAGCGTCTGCCATGATCACTTTAGTGGTCGTTGGCGTGGTAGGCACGACAGCACACGACTACTTTAGTGGCTCTTGGCGTTCAAAAGGTTAAGCAGCGTAAGCGCCGGTAGCCAAATGGGACCTTTTACGAAGAAGTGTCACATATGGCGGAATAAAAATGGCCGACACTGTCATTTATACAAGCTTACGTCACGGTATCCATACGATAGCTGCCATCATGGAGCTACAGGAGAAAGCGTGTTTTTACCTGATTGCCGAAAGAAAGGAGGGTCATTTACCTCCTTATTCACAAACATCCCTCAGGCCTCAATTAATTTAACATAACATAACATAAATACTCTTTACTGCACACCCTTAAAATAAATAAAACACATAAAATACAAGTTACAAACAGTAAGCAAGGTTAAAAAATTGGGGGTCTTATCGCTAAAAAGCGATCTCTTACAACCTTTGGGAAGCGGAAACCATTGAAAATAATCATAAATACGTAGGTGTTGCAAATGCAAATCAACTAAACAATAATAAACTTACGCATATAAAATAAAAATGTAAAATAAACATACATAAAATATAAAAATTTATAAATTAAGAAAATGCAATTGAGGAGCGAGATTTGACGCAGGTAGTTACAAAATCCGTTTAATGGAGTTACAGGATAACGTATCATGGGAGAGACAGATCTTTAAGGTATTTCTAAAACACAGCAAGATATTTAGCACGCCGTAAGTCTAAGAGCGGTTTCGCTCCGAATCCGATCAGAATCCGTGAAGAAATAGTTCTACGGCTACTTCGGGCCATATTTTCACGGGTTCGGATCGGATTCGGATAGGACGTAGTGCGAAACCGCTCTGAGGGTAAATTGTCCCAGAGCCTAACAGCCTGAGAAGTGAAAGAACTACTATAAAATGTATAGTTTATTAATGTTTTGTCTGTTTTTAACAAACACAACTGTCAAAGTGACAGATTAAGGACAAAACTTAAATTAACAAATTCAGCCCTGAGAAACGTTTATGAAGAAGGGAGTTAGTGATTAATAGTTAGTGATTTGTATACTGATTAGATCTGCGTTGCGGCGAAGATTTAAACGTAACAATCCATGTTATTCACGGTTTCTTCGAGGTATAGGCGCTACATGCCATTTCGGTTTTTGGGTAATCAGTTTATTTAATTTTACCGCCACCCTCGCTTTGTAACCAGGGACCCTCACGTTAGGCTTGAACTCTTTGCTTACTTCTAGTGTGTCGTTTTGGTTAGCCGGCTTAATAGGTTCACTCACATAAACATCTCCGTTCATTTTTCTAGGCTTAACAAATTTGCTCATTTTCTTTGTTTTTATATTCTGGCTCAGTTTATGCTGACCGATTGGCTTAATGAATTGGCTCAGTTTCTTTGGATTTGTCCTTAGACCCAGTTTTTTCAGTCTTTTTTTATGGATCAATTCATGTGCCTTTACGAACTGGCTCAATTTATTCTGATCTAACTGTTGACTTAGTTTATGCAGGGTTTCTGGCTCAGCGGTTTTGCCTGTACGTAAGGCGGAATTTTTCGTGTACTCTTGCAGCATAATTTTGTAAAGCTTCGCAATCTTCGCAGCGTTTCCGGGTTCCTTAGGAAATACACAAAATGTAACATTCAAAAATACAAATTGTAACAAAAATGCTTGGATCCTTTTAAGGGAATAATTGGTATCGTATTCTAATAATGAAAAACTAAGAAAAAAAAATTGTTTCGCGAAAAAAAATTGATTTTGTATGTAGGGTTGGCCAGCCGGGACGACTTGTCCCATACAAAAAAAAAATATTTTCGCGTCCAAAAAAATTTTCTCCTACTTTTTCTTACTTGAAATACGTTACCAATTATGCCCTTAAACGGTTCACCATTATTTTTCTTACAACCTGCTGTATGTAGTAACGTGTAAAAGTGTACTGATATCATAATTAAAAAGTAAAATCATATTTTAAATAGTGATATCAGTTTGATTTAAAACATGCACGTCGTAAATCACCTAAATAAGTGATTGATCGAGCTTTGGACTGACATTGTATTGGCATTATATTGTATGTATCTGAATATGGCTATTGCAATTTAAGAACCTATTTTACTAAGAAAAATAAGTGCCTTTAAATTCTAATCTCGTTTTGACTTCATCCGGAGTGGATCGGGCTCGCAACGTGGCAACGTTTGTGTAATTTGAAAGTTAATTTATTGAATCAGGCGTTACTTTGCGCAAGTCCGTATTATTATTAACCACAATAATTTTGCTTTGCTATTCCGGGGTATTACTATTAAAACAGGGATCTAGCAGACCTGGCCAGCGACGACAAAGCGTCTTTCGCTAAATCAGTGGTGGGGAAACTTTTTTCATAGGGGGCCAGAAAGCTTGTGTAATTTCGGAGGAGGGCCAGAATTGTAGCAAAACTGGAAATTTTAAATTTTACGGTTTTATATAAAAGTGCAATTATGCTGCAAATGCTGCAATTCCGGCCTTCCTCTTGAAACTTCTCAAGCTTTTTTTTTACAGTAAAAAAAAAATACAAAAATAAAAATATATATAAGTATATATTTATTTCAAATGAATCACATGTAAGAATCAAAATTATACACTTCCGGAAATTTTGATTTTTATTTATTTGAAGGCCATTATATCGTCGAATGCAGGTTCGAGTTGTGACGAAGTAATTTTCAGCAGTGAGAAAAGGTTTTCATCAGTAAGTCGGTTTCTGATGAGTTTTTTCGCAATTTCTTGGTAGAAAATGTCTGTTCGCACATATACGATGACCCAAACATAGCCATAATTTTCTGGGCGTGAGCAATCATCTTCGGGTATTGAGCTTTCGGCAGTGTCCTATACAAATCTAGCTTAGTTGTATTTAAGAACAGTTGTTTTAAATGGGAGCTACACTGCATTTCGATAATTTCTAATTGCAACTCTGCAGAGACGTTCTCGGGATCTACGTTAAACGGCATCGAAAAAGCATCTAGCGATGACTGTATGTTCTTAAAATCTTGAAACCTAGGTTCAAATTGTGCGTGAAGTTTCTGCAACTGCTGACTGAAATGTTTCAGTTAGTTCTCACTCACTGGTGCCTCTCACTGCGCTACCCTCTCTGCTCCCCACGATCCGCCCTCGACAAAATACATACATGAACGCGGGTAAACTGATTTTATACTTATTTATTCATCTATACTTATGTATTCAATGGTGAATCCTCAAAATGTAATCATTGCGGGCCATATACAAATGATTTCAATATATCCGCGGCGGGCCGGATAAAATGGTTACGCGGGCCGGAGTTGGCCCGCGGGCCGTACTTTGCCCACCACTGCGCTAAATGGTACTTTACCGAAAAAATGTCACAAATAGAAATATAATTTACCTCACTCATCCTAACGCAGTTAGTTTCTCCAAAAGCAGTGATGCAGTAGCGAGACCGATGGTATTTCACCTGCAACATTCAGCGGCAGGAGTAGTTAAGCGGGCGTGGTGCTCAGAAATATACAACATTGTTAAGAAATTAAGGGCGAAAAGTTGCAATTTTACCCACGTGTGGGGTAGTACATTACAACAGAGGAACGAAAACAGGGATTGCCGGCCAAGTATGGATAGAAATACGAGGCCGGGAATCCGTTTTCATGCCAAAGTATGTATATAGTAGGTACATATGTATCAAAAGCACTGGTGATCCGTTTAAGAGCATAATAAAATTAAGAATCAAACAAACTTACCTTGTGTTGTGATGTTTGATTCCAATTATGCGAGGGTGTCGACCGAAGACGATTACATATATTTACTTGCAGCAGTACGAGAGTATGTGCCGTCTCTGTCACACATTTAGAGTAAACCTAGAAGCCAAAGAAACCTATTCCCCCTCTCACTCCCGCACGACCGGCTCCCAGTCACGTGGTGACCTCATTATTTAAGAGAGACCAGATTTTGTGTTATAGTCTTGAACATTTTATTGAGGTAATCAGGGGTTGGGAGGGTTGGGACGATGTAATCGTCTTCGGTCGACACCCTCGCATAATTGGAATCAAACATCACAACACAAGGTAAGTTTGTTTGATTCTTAATTATACTTCGGGTGTCGACCGAAGACGATTACATATATTTACTTGCAGATGTTTAGAGTAGTATAAGTTGGTTTAGACAACAGAATAGATAAATACCAAATCGTTAACGAATTGAGGAAATAAAAGGATAAAATGTTCAAATCAACAAGTTAGCTTTAATTTCCATTAGAAAATCCCCATGGAACAAAATAAGGGAAATTAATCACATAAGGTTATTGTACATTTATCGCTCGCTTAACTTTACGTTAATACATATAAAAGCAAATATCCTGTGAACTAATTAAGTATTGCATTAATGAAATCATCTTGATTTGTCTGTACAACATCTCTATAATAGTATTTCAGGAATACGTTGGAGGTGTCACTCCATCCTGCGGCCTTGCGAACCACCTCCAGATTGACCCCTGATCTGTGCGCGGCGGATGTCGATGCCGACCTGGTGCTATGAGCACCAAATATTGATATATCGATGCCGCTATCGTGTAGCACTTTCTTTACCCAACGTGCTAAAGTCTGGGATCCGACTTCTTTATGCGGTTTGCAAATTCCTAAAAACAGATGTCCATCTAGTGAATTTTGACGTAAGTGTTGGGTTTTTTCTATGTATGTGGGCCGAGGAGGTTTAAGCCTATACACACCCCTCATAAATCGTTTAATACAGTCATTTAGTGTCACTTCCGTACCCAAAATAATTGATAGGGCTGATCTGTGTGTATTGAAAGAACTATAGCTAGCACCTTCATTAAATTTTTGTGTAAGAAAAGAAATTACATTACTGCTGTCAACATTCAATATGTTTAACTTATTGTTTGTACAATAGAAAGCCGAAGATGTAATTGTGCTACTGTATTGTTTTAAAGTTTGTGGTGAAAATGAAGCCATTATAATGTCTAAAGAATCCAATCCAATCCAATCCAATCAATGAGTCCCTGATAATTTGGCTGCCACCAAAACAAGGTCCGCGTGGAGTGGATGGCAGGATCTGTAAGGGGAGTACAATAATGTTTTGTCAGGACCGAAAAAATATTTCTTTGATATAATGAGCCGAGACCACAAAGGGTACCATGGCTGTGAAGGCCAGTCAGGTACAATTACGATTCCTTCTGCTTGGTCTGTAATATTTTTTTCCAGGACCCTAGTGATCAGACTAAATTGAGGAAACGCATAAAAGTTTATGCCATGCCAATTAAATGTAAAAGAGTCAACTACCTCGGAAAAAGGGTCAAGTTTCCAAGAACCATATCGGATGCATTTATTATTCTGGGCACTAGCAAATAGGTCAAACTCTGGTTTGCCTAATAGGTTGATTATTTGTACGAAGACTGGTTGATAGATTTCCCATTCCGTGTCGATATTGATTCGGCGTGATTCCCTATCAGCTATCACATTTTCGCAGGATTTTATATAAGAGGCGAATATATAAATATTCCTGTCTTCACACCACTGCCATATTTTTCGAGCTAAATCGTTCAAATGGGGGTGTTGCACACCTCCCATTCTGTTTATGTAGCTAATAGCAGTGGTGTTGTCAATCCTCAACAATATATCACAGTCTTGTACATTTTCGGTAAATATTTTAAGTCCGTAATAAGCTGCTTTTAATTCGAGAGTATTTATGTGAAGATGTAATTCTGACTCAGTCCAGTTACCGTTTGCACTTTGACCCCCGCATGCTACGCCCCAGCCAGAATTAGAAGCGTCGCTAAATATTTCCGTAATGAAATTATTTTTTCTAATAGGGCAAAAAGATGAATCAATTTTATCTATCCACCATAAGAAATCATTTTTCAGAAACGACCGTATTTCCATTTGCCTATTATAGTCCTCACTATAATTGAGGGCGAGAAATTTTTCTTTTCGAACAGTTTGGTATACATCCAACCATAACTCACGGCTGGGCATGCGGAGGTTACTAAACCTATGAATTCAGCAAAGTGTCTAATAGTGCAGCTACTTTTCCTCATCTACTTTATAGTTTTATTCCTAATACGTGTTTTTTTCTCTTCTGGCAAAGTAATAATCATATGTTTAGTGTCAAATTTGAAGCCCAAAAACTTGCACGTGTTATTTGGTAGCAATACACTTTTTTAGTATTTATCACGAACCCCAAGGATTCCAAAGTAGCTTTTGTTATTGTGATGTTTTTTAAACACTCATCATAAGTTTGGCCGATACACAAAAAATCATCAAGATAAGCTACTGACATTAGACCCAATGAGCGTAAGTATTGCAAAACGGGTTTTAACAGCTTAATGATTACATATGGTGCACTGCATAAGCCAAACGGGAGTACATTAAACGAGTATAATTGTGATTCCCATTCGAATCGCAAGAACTTTTTGTCATTTTCATCTATTGGGATTAGAAAATACGTATCTTGTAAATCAATAGAACCCATATAATAATTACGTTCTAAAAGCTTTAGAGCAGTGCGATGGTCCTCCATCTTAAAATGGTCCACATCAATACACTTATTAATATTTTTAAATTTAATATGAACCTGTTTTTCCCGTTTGGCTTAGGCACTGTAAAAATCGGAGAAATAAATGGACCTTCACAAGGTGTGCAAGGAGAGATGAATTTAGACGTTAAAAGTTCGGTAATGCAATTATCGATAATGAGAATGAGAATTACAAGCATTATTCTTTGGTTGCATTGTCTGTATAAGCTGTTCTTTGAACGGTATTGTATAACCTTTGACCCAATTTAGGATAGTATCATCATCGGTAATTTCTGTCCATTTATCGTAAAAATATTTTAAGCGTCCTGCTACCGGTACCTGTGGTTCCTTTAACGTCTCCTCTGATGTCTCGAGTATCCGGAAGAGCGATGACGGCCCCGCGTTGCAGGCTGGCGGTGATCTCGCGGCGGCGGGGGAGGCGGCGGCCGGCGGGGCGCAGGGGCTGCCCGTAGCTCGGTCGCTGCTGCGCGCGAGTTCCCCCTCGAGTTTAAAGCTCCTCTTTGTGACTGGAAAGCTGATGGCGCCCTGTATGGTGTTCGGGGCGCAGGCTTCATTTCTGAGCCAGTCTTCGTTATTGCTTTTGATGATTTCAAATGGTCAGATAAGTTCGATCCAAAAAGATTTTCGTCAATCTTTGTATCTTTAACAGTATCTCTGATGTTTCTGTTAAGTGTGTTCAGTATCGCATATCCACGCTATAGCGATTCCCTGTAGTGGTTGTCGCAGATAAGCCTCCCGGCGTCAATTTAAAGCTTTAACTATATCTGGAGGGATAATATCTTTAGCTGTGACAACCCAACTTAAAGCTTGTCCTAGAGCTGCGAGACCGCTTCCAATTTGATTTTGTTTGCCCTGACTATATTGGTCTTGTTTTATATTTAAGTCGGAGAGCGCAGCTTTTATTTCAGGATTCAATTTTGGCGATGATAAATTGGTGCAGTTTTCGGGTAACTGATATTGTTTTATTAGATCCGCTTGAGATTCTTTCGTCAGACCATTAGTGAGAATATGAGTCCACCTCGGGGTAATGTCTTTATGTAAGCTTGTACCATAACTCTTTTTAGTAGAAGGGTCCTCTCCTAAAAGATCTAGAATGACAGGATCTAAGTTTAACATAGCGTCTGCCTCTTGCCCTTCAGGTAAGCTAACCGATGATGATGTGCCTGGCACGGCCTCGATCTGCGGTAACGATGGCGGCGGCTGTATGGCTGGTGCCGGGGGAGGCGGGGGATCGAGCTGTGCGGGACGCTCCTCATCACCAATTTCGTCATCCAAGTTGATCGCTGGATCATACGCGTCTTCATCTAAAAAACACCAGCAATACCTATTTAACGATTAGGTCTACTAACGATGAGAGCAGTATGACGGTATCGGAGCATATGCATAAATATATCCATTGTTTTATTGTAGGTACAAGCTAGTAACCCATAGAGCATATGCGTAAACATGTCCATTGTTTTATTGTGGGTACAAGATAGTAACCCATAAATGTATATAAGTGGGTCTAAAGTAATTACACATAACGTAATGTGGGCTTACCAGGCTGGTCCAAGGTAGGTACCCTCAAGCAGACCGGGTCCAAGATAGGTACCCATGCACAGCGGGGTCCAAGGTAGGTACCCGTGCGGATTAAATTATTATTATTGTTGGAGGTTATGTGAAAGTACACTTAACCAGTTAAAAATGTAACACAATAGTCTGTAAACATATTGGCGATTAGGATAATCGCAGCGTAAATACATGTTGATAAGCGTGTACGTACCTACTGACTACGTCATGTAAACACTTGAAACATAATTACCTACTCAACTCCAAATGTTTTTAAGATAACATACCTGGGTAAACATCGTAATATCGGTCATAATTTTCATCGCGGTAGTTTGAACTCGATGAATTGGAACTCACTGATAATGACCGTCCTCGTTTTTTCTTTAACTTGCGTTCTATGTAATTTTTTCACTTTTCTTAAGATGTCATTAAAATCACTTTCCTTTGACCTAGACCTCTTCCTTTTTCCCATAATTATAACGAATCTAGTCCCGGTCAGAAGTATAGCGTGTGAACTTGACGACACAAAATCACGTAATGAGGTCACCACGTGACTGGGAGCCGGTCGTGCGGGAGTGAGAGGGGGAATAGGTTTCTTTGGCTTCTAGGTTTACTCTAAATGTGTGACAGAGACGGCACATACTCTCGTACTGCTGCAAGTAAATATATGTAATCGTCTTCGGTCGACACCCGAAGTATAATTGGTATCGTAATGCGATTAAGAAAAAATAGGAGCAAACTTTTTTTGACGCAAAAAAAAATTTTTTGTCCCCCGTCGTCGTCGCAGCCGGACCCTACCTACAAAACAAATTTTTTTTAGCGTGAAAAATTTTTTTTCTTCATTTTTCGTAATTAAAACACGATACCAATTATGTAACGGATTACCGGCATTTTTATTACACCTTGTATCTAGTGCTTTTCTCAAATATGCAATGGAATAAAGAATGAAACTTATTAAAAAAAAAATTAGTTCCGTTCATAAGGCAAACTTTCCAAAAGTTGTACGAAAGCCCATTACAGTCCCTTCGAGTTGCTGCGGCTGAAACAGGATACTTACAAACCTATTTATAAGGACCGTAACGACAATATTTCATTGCATGTTTGAGTAAAAGTAATTTTATGCGTATTCTAAACTTTGACTATACTTACATGTTAACTAGCTGTACTTAATATATGTTCGTAAATGGACTTTTCAGTGAAGATTTTGATTGATGTTTGTAAAAATATTAACTTGAATTAAGTTTCAAAGGAATAGGTACATCTGTTTAGTATTCTTTTGGTGGAGATGGCCCTGTAGCCAAGATGACAATCGTTTGCAGAAAACGAAACGAAACGCTGCACGCTCTCGCTCACTCTTCGCTATTAGTGCTATAGAGAAACGGATAGCGTTTCGATTCTTTTTCTGCAAACGATTGTCATCTTGGCTGAGCCCTCTGTAAAT
Source organism: Pammene aurita (assembly GCA_947086415.1). NCBI lineage: Eukaryota > Metazoa > Arthropoda > Insecta > Lepidoptera > Tortricidae > Pammene > Pammene aurita. The sequence goes on along the minus strand of OX352314.1, from coordinate 8,498,265 downwards.
GGTGTTCTCCTTCGGCAGCAAGTTTTGTTCGCCATTCCTGAAGCCCTCGCAACGCTCAAGATTACACTTTTTGAACCGACCGAACCGAAGTTTAAGACAAGCATGAGAGGTAGATAAACAACAATTTTGCTCCCTTGTATACCATACCAAGTAGGGATGGAAAAAAAGATCGATTATAGAATGAACGAAACGACATCATCCGCCGGGCGTTTGTCAGCGTCAACGTACCGGCGGTTCTTGAACCCCCTGGTCTCGTGCGTGACAATGGTAAGAGGCCTGACGGCATGACTAGTACCGTGGAGACTGGGGCGACCCCTTATTTGGGATGCCACATGTGTGGATATTAGCGCCGTCCCAAGTCTCCACGACATAGAGCAGGCGGGGCGGCTGCAGTGGCCGAGGCGGCGAAACGCCGCAAATAACCGCTATTGCAAATCAGCATATGTTCGTGGCTTTCGCTGTCGAAACTCTAGTGCCGTGGTGCTCAAGCGCTCGTAAACTTGTGACAGAATTATCAAAAAAACTAGTTGTGGTCACCGGGGACTGTAGAGCTGGCTCGTTCCTTGCACAACGGATAGGTATAGCAGTCCAAAGAAGGGAACGCAGCCAGCATTATGCGAACCCTTCCGCAAGGGTCGGACCCCGGTGACCTTACCTAGTTTGTGGTTTTTAAATTTATTAGAGTAGTGGTTAGGTAGATTTTAGGTTTTCTTTTTATGTATATGTCGCATATAATATTGTAATATTTAAAAAGAAATAGATTAATTATCATAATAAATCTACACTATTCTAAACACATTTAGAAAAATACTGCCGCTAAGTAAGTACTTACAGTCACCACAGGGGATGTGCAGCCATTTGCCATTGTTCGTAATTTAGCCGTGTAATATGAATATGTTTTTGAAAATGTACCAAAGGATATTAGAAGTCAATTTATGCTAAATATTCGCGTACCTTAGCCTGTGCGAACGGAAACTCGGTCGCCACACCTGGATAGTCTTCGTCCCTTCTGGCTAATGCTATATTGAAACACTAGAGAAAAACCAAAAATTTTAATAGTTTTTATGAAAACTTGTTAGGAAGTTTATTACTCCTGATGCAATGAAGATAGTACCTATACTATTGATCCGGGCAAATTACGTAATTTGACAAGCAAATGTACATATTGACTGGTTCAAATAGATAGGCGCATAGAGGAATTCAGCTCAGTGGATGAATTCTGCTGAGGTTTGGGATGGATTCCACTAAAATGCATTGCATCTTAGGTTGAGAGGCGTATACAAACGATTGGGGTGTTTTTCAAGCGACTTTGAAGGAGGGGATTCTCAATTCGTCGGGATCATTTTTATTATTCACCGATTATTCTAAGACGGCTGGACCGATTTGGAAAGTTCTTTTTTGTTTGAAAGAGTATACTTTACAATTGGTCCCATTGTCATCAGATCTGATGATGGGATCCTTGAGAAATCGAGAGAAATCTATTAAAGGAACACCTATTAAAGTGATTTGAGTATTTGTTACAGTAGCTCGGGCATTTGCTTTTGGAAAGGTGGAGGCTAAGTGAAGTCGGTTCTTTATTGTTCAAAAATATTATTAACTTATAAAGGTGTTATTTCTGCATTAATGAAAATACTTACCGAACTTAGTTTTAAAATACTTATCAAAAATAATGCTAGGACGGTCTTCATTTTCAAACCGATATTGAAAATGATTATTTTCCTCTAACGAGTTTTTTAAAAGCAAATAATTGTTTTTTAGATTTTTAATGAAGTTATCACGATTATGGAAGACGTAACCGTAGCTAATCAGGTAGGTAATGAAAGATTTTAAGCGCGGAATATTTATGTGCGCTTAAGAATTTTAATTACATGATTGTAGCCAGGGGTGCCTACAGTGAGGATAAACTCGCAAGAATATGTCGCTTGAGTGTGGCAATAAATAACAGTAGAATAACTAGTTATTAACTATCTCTCCTGAAGACAAAATGTGAAAACAGTATTGTAGGGCACTGTATAAATTAATGTAGACTCTCTATCTATCTATTTATCTATATATACATCTATCTATCTACGCGCAGATGGCGTGACAGTAGTAAAGAAATAAACATCTAATTGATTATGATTTGGAAATGTCAAATCAGTACAGAGTTTCTAGACCCCAGAAAAATTATAGATTTACCTAAATGTAAATAACTAAGGTTACCAAGGGTCCGACCCTATATACCATTTTAGGGAATATCTTAAGTACTCAAAATTTTCTATTTTAGTTGAATAAGAGTTTACTAATCCTGAATCTTTTATAAGTAGGTATACAGGATGTTTCCTGTAATAAGAGCAATAAATTAAAACGTAGATTCTACTCCTCAAACAATGAAACGTTTGTGATTAAAAAAAAAATGAAGTTTTTATATTGTCTCTTTTTCATACATAATAAATAGTATTTTCAATGTACGTTAAAATCCGTCTAATTGACATTGCTTGTCACTCTTGTCACCCAACAGAAATAATCAATTTCGCAATACATTGCGTGTTCGAATAAACTATAAAGTGAAATAAAAATCAAGTTATAAGTTATTTTTAAAAGTCGCTGAACTAATATTGTCCAGTTTGAGGAGTAGAAACTACGGTTTAATTTATTGCCCCTATTACAGGAAACACCCGGTATAATACAAAAAATCTTACCTACTGCTTATTGTTTTCTCTAGCCTCCACTACCCACAGGTTGTCTGGAAGAAATCGCTCCTTAGCGATAATACCGCTTGTTGTTACCTCTACCTAAATTTATGTAATTGTAATTTTTTGTACTTAAACTGTATGAGTTGTGCAATGAAGAGTATTTTTTATTATTAATCTTACCTATACCGAAATTAAAAACCGGTTAGTAATATATGGAAATATCGGTTTCCGACCCCTTAAGGTTATTATCGTGAGCACTATATTATACCTACACTATAGCCGAAAGAAATAACTAAATTCCATCAAATCGGTAAAAATAACTTTAGCAAATCCTGATATGAACAATACTTAGTTTGTGAAAGTATAATCATTGGCCAATTTCACACTTGTACTAGATATTCGTTATTATCAAAGATAGTGGGGCAGTCAGACTAACATCCAATTATTCAGTGATAATTGAATACATAATGACAATTTGAATAAAGGAATAGCTTAAAAATGTATGGCTAGCGGGCGAGTAGATATCTAGGGCCATCCAGTATAACATTGATCTCTAGTCGGAAAGTATAGATTATAGAAAACTTCAGTTATATACATATTTTTCGTGATAAACCATTCCATTATTTAGAAAAGAAGCAGATTAATGACGAATGAATGAAGCAGCAGGCAGGGTCTGAATAATAAAAAATAACTAAAGTCAATTACGCGTATTAATTTTTTTTATAAAAAAAAATCTGTATAATCCATGAGTCGATTACTTATTAAAAATAGATTTTTCATGTTAAGAAATCCCATCCTTATTTAGTTATTATAGAACTTAAGTTCTCATTATAGTGGTCTTCCGTCAAGTCCACTCGTGCGCTCGCGCAGCTGAGAACTACGCTGTTTGCCAGCTCTATTTGCCTCTCAACTTTATATATTCGAGCGATAGAGATGGAGATAGCTAAGGGTCTCCCCAAATCTATCGACGCGGATTCGGCAAAATCCGGTGGAAAAAAGTTTTATGTCTACGCAATAAGAGCGAAAAAGACGTCGACGCGTCGGCAGGTGTCGGCCGAGCCGAGCCGAGCCGAACCGTGCATTGTTAGCTCTTATTGCGTGGTCATAAAGCTTTTTTCCACCGGATTTTGCCGAATCCGCGTCGATAGATTTGGGGAGACCCTAACTCTTCGATATTCGTAGCGGTTTCTTATCATTTGTCAGCTGTAGTTTTCAAGATGCGCACGATGTTCATTCTGTTTTTATTCTTGTTTTTAATTGTTTTGATATTAGCCCAAGTAAGAATTTGCTATATTGAGTGCCTACCCATATCACTATTCATCATCAGCATATCAGCCGAAAGACGTCCACTGCTGAACTTAGGTCTCCCCCAAATAGTGCCACAATGACCGGTCCTGCGCCACCAGCATCCAGCTGACTCCCGCTACCTTTACCAGGTCATCAGCCCACCTTGTGGGGGGTCTACCCACGCTGCGCCTTCCAGTTCGTGGTCGCCATTCGAGAACCTTTCCGCCCCAACGGCCATCGCTTCTAAGTGCAATGTGCCCCGCCCACTGCCACTTTAGTTTTGCGATTCGGACAAATCACTATTGAATGGTGACTATCACTAATGAAACTGAAACTTGTTTAAGAATTATATCGATAATTGTAATCAATTATGTCCTTTATAGAAATATTCGCATAAATTACTTTTTAAAATATTCGATTATATAAATCGATTAAATATGGATTCGACCAAATGAATTTGTTGTTTATTTACAGCCTAAAAAAATACAGCAGGTAAGGTCAACTCTGAATTCACTGATTATCACAAATTAGGTACTTAGTACATTATAGGGATCTAGATTTGTGGCTGCAAGAAACAACTATAAGTAAATGTATGAAAAATCTGACGCAGTTGAGTCTGACCGGATCATAAAAGAAAGATTATATAGAGATTTAGGTTTGCATCTTTTCTATGGACATTGAGAAACTTGAGGGTTTTACAGCCTAAATATTTTTTCGCACAAACGGGACTTAACGCGTACCGCGTACACTTACTTTTATTATTTTCCTGACGTTTCGAGCGCGCCGTAACGCTCGTGGTCGCAGGCAGACTACGAATCGAAACATCAGGAAAATAATAAAAGTAAGTGTACGCCATTAAGTCCCGTTTTTGTCAAAATAATAAATATTTTTTATTTGACATAGGCACTGGTCCCACCAAGAGCGAGTAAGCGATGAGCTATCGGCGATTTTCTCGCCCAAGAAACGAACAAAAGATAATCGCCGATAGCTCATCGCTTACTCGCTCTTGGTGGGACCAGTGCCTTAAAAACTCTCGCTTCCGTATAAATATAAAGGGAGGCCTTTAGATTTATTCGCATAAAAATCTATGCGATAACAACATCATTTACCTACTTACATACAGAATGGATTTTCTTTTTGGGTCAGGGAGCTGTGCTGCTACGCGAAACTGGTCTTAGGAAACCTTCCCTCAATTTTTAGGGTTCCGTACCTCAAAAGGAAAAACGGAACCCTTATAGGATTACTTTGTTGTCCGCCTGTCAATCTGTCTGTCGGTCTGTCAAGACCCTTTTTCTCAAAAACGCGTGGAGCTATCAAAATGAAATTTAGGATCAAATACGTATGTCTGCGGTCCCTTGAAGCTGTAAAAATGCTTCTAAGTCAATTCAATCCAAAGAAAGAAAGAAAGTGGTTAAGGGCGATGTATAATGAAGCCTCGTGAAGGTCAGCTGCCACTCCGTTGGTGGGTTGAGGAACTGCTGCAGCTATTTAATCACTTAAAAAAATCGGTCATCGCGTCACGATTGAAAATTTGTCAGACGATAGTTTATATGCTCATACAAACATGAAAAATCGTCAGCCGGCTGTATCATGAAAATTGGCAAAAAGTTAGAGCATCAATAAAGGAAAAAGTCATAGTTTATTTGTTGTGCCATCGCAAAAAAATATTTTTTTGCGTAAAAAATTTTTACCCTCATTCCAATTTTTCTTTTCGTTACATACAGCAATGTTGGATGAAAATTTAAATAGTGTGATATCGAAACCCTAAGGGCGCGAGTACGACTCACACTTAGCCGGTTTTTTAATTAATTAAAGCTTTTTTTTATTTTCATAGGAGACAAAGTCAGGAAGGAGGGTAACATTATTTAAATAATTTATTACATTTTTAATGTAAGTTGAGTGATCGAATTTAATGTTCATTATCGAAATTTAAACAAGTAATTTTTTTTTGTCAAGAATGTATTTAAAGGTGCAACAAAAATATTATCATAACCTAACTATCACCTACTGACATGCGCAGCGAAAAAAAAACAAATCACATCAAAACGTCAATTTGAATGACGTTATAGTACATTACTGCAGAGACCAGTAAGTAAGCTTTCCTGGCTGAGTATTTAGTAGCCGTCCGAGTCGAAGACGAGGACGGCTACAATACGAAGCCAGGTAAGCTGATTACGGTCGAAGCATGTATAGTGCTTTTCTCAAACATGTAAGGAAATAAAATTACTTGTTTAGTGCTTCAGTTACTGGCTGAGTGATTTAATGTTGTATGAAAATCCTTTACGTACGTCGCGCTGAACCTGCCTTGGAATAGAGTCCCTACTGGTCTCTAATTACTAACGTAACAGGAACATTTCCGAGCATGTTTGAGAAAAGTAATTTAAAGCTCTGTTGCACTTTACTTTTTTTAGTGTCCTAACTAGCATCCTAATTAGGATCGTAACTTTTTTCAATAGTAAATTTACTTGCTAAATGCGGTTAGACTTGACTAAATTTAGAAACTAAATCATTTAGGAAGCTAACTAGGACAAGTGTAATAGGCCTTTTATTTAAATTTTATTACATTCCACCAACTGACAAAACAAATAGAAAAAGCAATAAATACTTAACTATAAACTAAAGACTACCTACAAATAAAATATATAGTCTGGCAAACCATTTCTGTCAGTAGAAAAACGCGGCAAATTCAAAATACGTACATATGGCAACCCTTTGTGATGAGACACCGTATTCGCGACGAACATTTCTATTCACATTTCTTTTACATTGAATTTGTTTTCAGTGTCTTTCACTCTCTCATCTTAAGCGCGAGTGAGACAGAACTCCTGCAACGTTCTAAATTTGGCTGCCAATGGGTAGGGTGCCCAGAAAGCTGGTCGTATATTGATGAGCATTCAGATTTTATTGCAGCGCAAGTCAGTATTTTTAGATACGCGGAATAATGTTACCCATTCTTTTTTATAGGCATGCAACGCATAGATCTTACACTACCCAAGGGTTTTTATATTTGTTCAGGTTTGCAACAAATACATGTGTCCCGCTCTTTGGCGTCTATAATAGGTATCATTCTCATCATATAGTATATTCCTCACGCCAAAGACTTTTCTATTATTCAGAGCAATGACGCGTAGTTTCAGTGTTGGCGAGGCAACCAGATGGCTCGCGGTATTAAAGCTCTCTACGTGTTAGAACCACTCTGTGCAACTCGAACTGACCAACGTTGGACTTGGTTTTTTATCCTCCCCCGCTCAATTTCCAGCATCTTTATGAGATGAAGAACGAGCATGCAAATAGCCATTCACATGCACCGGCTCGTTACTGCTCCGGTACACCGTTATCGATCCGCCAGAGTTGGAAGCCGGAAAAAAATGAGGGGGGGGGATGAAAGACAAAGTCCAACGTGGCTCAGTTCGGGCTGCATAGGATGGTTCCACAACGCGTAGGGAGCTTAAATACCGCGAGCCATCTGGTTGCCTCTCGGATACTGTAACTACGCGCTATTGCTTTAACTATATCACGTCGATGGCGAGCCTTGCCCACGATATAACCTATTATGTACTCCAGAGATACAGGGCGAACACGTCGTACTACAAAATTCGTTTGATCGCCGTGGGTGTGCACGGCACGTCTGTACACAATCAAGTGTGTTTCTAAGTTCTTAAAGCTTTGTCATGCTCTACTTTGATGCTTTCTTTCGAACTGTTTCCTCTAATCTAAAACAAAACAAACAGGTGTTCATTCATAAGAATGAACACCTGTTTTTAGGGTTCCGTAGTCAACTAGGAACCCTTATAGTTTCGCCATGTCTGCCCGTCCGTCCGTCCGTCCGTCCGTCCGTCCGCGGATAATCTCAGTGACCGTTAGCACTAGAAAGCTGAAATTTGGTACTAATATTTATGTATATCAATCACGCCGACAAAGTGGTAAAATAAAAAGTGGTTTTTTTTTATTAGGGTACCTCCCCTATACGTAAAGTGGGGAGTGATTTTTTTTTCATTTCAACCCTAACGTGTGATATATTATTGGATAGGTATTTAAAAATGAATAGGGGTTTCCCAAAATCATTTTTCGATAATGTAAATATTTTCGGAAATAATCGCTCCAGAAGTAAAAAAATATGCGTCCCCCCCCTCTAACTTTTGAACCATAAGTTTTAAAAATATGAACAAAATCTCAAAAGTAGAACTTTATAAAAACTTTCTAGAAAAATTATTTTGAACTTGATAGGATGAATAGTTTTTGAAAAAAAAATACAAAATTATTTGTAATTTAACCGTATAAGCAGGTGTTTATTGTACCTGTAATTTCTACAAAATTACAATGAAATGACGTGCTTTCAAATAAAGTAAAAACGGTGAAAATCTGTTCACGTAATAAAGAATTATCCCATAAAAATCATCTTCCATACTTTATGCTCGCGCGCAATAGTTTACTTAATTTGCCGATAGATGTCGCTGTACGTGGAACTCTCATGTCATATCCTACATGGCGGTGTTATTAACTCTTAAGTGGGGACACTTACTGTGACGGACGGAAAACTACGGAACCCTACAGTGAGCGTGGCCCGACACGCTCTTGGCCGGTTTTTGTAATAAGGTTGAATTTTGTATAGCGAAAAAAAGTAACAGAACTATCCGGTTATTTCCCTGTAAATCAGTGGTAATAAAATTGTATATTCTATAAATTATATATTCACCGGCGCGCGGCGCCTTGTAGTCAAAATATAGGCGTCACTACTAAGGTGTCTCAGAAATTTAAGTACCTACTGGCTACGTGTTTTATAAGATTGTTTTTTACGTTTTGACGTTCAAAAATAGGTGAGTGCATACTAAAAATTAAATAAAAATTGTAACACCACAACTACTCGCGACATCTAGCGGCTAATAGCTGCGCGCGCAAGGCGCGCACGGTGCAAGCGCAACCGCTGCATCGATGTACACATATACTAACTACACCGCGGATAGTGGTTTCACCGGTCGCCAAAAGATGGCGCCGAGATCGAGATAGAACGCGCCAACGGTAGTTCATCGTAGAAACATGACCCTCGGGGACTGTCCGAGGTTTGTTTGAGATTCGCAGGAGCTATATGAGTACGCACGCTATATGACCCAACCTTTGATTGAGCATTTTAGTGTCGTCACTCTTAGCGCGGTCTTGCTAGAAACGTAAGCGTCTACCTAGATAGGTCTTACGCGGCTATTAAGCACTGGAAAGCCTAGGTCTAAGTCAAGTTAGTTCCATGTATATCTCGTCCCGTACATAAAGCTCTATAAATGGAGTACGCTTCGCCTCATCTTTCCAAACAAAAAAGTCTGCCAAAATCTGAGGGGGGCGAGGTAGCACGCATGTGAAGTTTTCTAGTCAAAGGTACATCATTGTCGGTTGTTAATACAGTTTATTTCTAAATGAATTTTTATGGCAGCAACGCTTTATTGACAACCGACAAAGATGTACCTTTAACTTGAAAACACCAAACATATTTGACATATTATTTTTATACTTCATAACACTAAATGGAGCAATAGATAGTCGACTGTACACGTGTTAACATATGGTTCATTATTGGATGCAGTCTTTGGAAATGTCAAACAAAAAAGCCAAGGATCATTTTTGATTGTATTTTCACACAAAATATAGAAGACAGCAATCCTTAAGCGCATTAAATATGGAGAAGTGTCAAACGTCAAATAGTTACTGCCCGTCAGAAAGAAAACGATTGTCTTTGAATCGATTCTGTAAACGAAGCTTGATTTTCGATTTAGGTTAAATCTTTTATTACGAAAGTAATGGTAAATAAAGTAAAACTGTACTTACATCTGAAATGGTATTTCATCTTTTTGTAAACTAGACGAAATATAACATTTTTTACATCCAAAAACAGCGCATAAGGGCATTTTCACGGAGCTTGTTATCCATCGACAGCGATGACGAAAATGGCGTGGCATCGATTATTGAAATAGTTTTTATAGATGTACTAGATTTTCCGCCAATACTTTTGACAGAGGGGAAATGATACTCAGGGCCTCTCCTGGTTTAGAACTCTCTGGTCCCGTATTAAACTGTGTTTACCGATCCACGGCTTTTCGTCTTCGTCCCTCGCCTCCCCGCGCTACAGTGGCGCCCTCTGTGAGGCCCGTCTACGCGTGACGTCATCGTGGTGCTACGGGATCCGTTACGTCATCGTGGTGCTACGAGATCCGTTACGTCATCGTGGTGCTACGAAACGTGACGTCACCGGCGTACTACGAGCTACGCTACGCTAGACGACCGACCTACAACTTTCATGACCGGAAGGGGCGAGTCATCGAAGATTAAAAGTCCATCTTTTCTGGTTACGCGCTCAGGACGAGTTACAACCTTCAGAAGGAAACCAACAAAGATGTTGTCACCATGTCACCAGAGCAATTCTCACGGCGCCTGGAGAGGTTGCCTGTTGTGTCGCTCTATGAAGAGAGCTTTGTCGAATATGACGTGACAGCCCTAATCGAACTTTCTTTGCTGTTGAAAGGTGAAGCTGGAGTTTGGCGGCTATGTGTCAAGAACGACGTGACCACGTGGCCAAATATTGCAACGCGTTTGCGTTTAAGAGTGTTAGCTCGATTTTGTTGACTACACGCTCTTCTCATAGTCTCTTTCGTCAGAAGCAAGTGCATGCTGTTTTCTCAGCTGCCGAGAAGCAATCTCCAGGATAATGATAAAGAGTGTGAGCTCGATAGTGTTGACTACACACTCTACCCATAATCTTCTGCGTCAACTTCTTCACAAATTATTCTAGTCAATGTACCTCTAGTCGAGGGGGAGGGTGAGAATACCCTGCACTCACCTCAACCAATTTATTTCAACCACTCCTGTCTCACTCGTCGGGACGACTTCGTGGACAGAGGGGGAGAGTTGTAACACCACAACTACTCGCGACATCTAGCGGCTAATAGCTGCGCGCGCAAGGCGCGCACGGTGCAAGCGCAACCGCTGCATCGATGTACACATATACTAACTACACCGCGGATAGTGGTTTCACCGGTCGCCAAAAGATGGCGCCGAGATCGAGATAGAACGCGCCAACGGTAGTTCATCGTAGAAACATGACCCTCGGGGACTGTCCGAGGTTTGTTAGAGATTCGCAGGAGCTATATGAGTACGCACGCTATATGACCCAACCTATGTTTGAGCATTTTAGTGTCGTCACTCTTAGCGCGGTCTTGCTAGAAACGTAAGCGTCTACCTAGATAGGTCTTACGCGGCTAGTAAGCACTGGAAAGCCTAGGTCTAAGTCAAGTTAGTTCCATGTATATCTCGTCCCGTATTAAACTGTGTTTACCGATCCACGGCTTTTCGTCTTCGTCCCTCGCCTCCCCGCGCTACAAAATGTTATTTTTCCAGATTTTTATTAATTCTTATCTCCCCTCTTTACAGATTCAATATCTGTTAAAAATTAAACAAAATCAATAAATTTTATGTCTTATTATTTACACTTTCCTTTCTAAATGCCACCATATATATTATACGCCTCGACTAGTAGTTGAGGTGATCTCCACGTCTACAGCAGTACCTAGCGCATATTTCGACACAGTACTAAGAACATCTTTAGCCGGGTAACCAACAACTTCTGCGATCTTCCCGTGCTTTACGAGTATAAATCTTGGAACCTGCTTCACGTCAGTAACTGCATACTCCCAATACTATTTTTTTTCTTGTATTAAATTATCCCAGACGATATGAAAGAAGAATAAACATTTAATCCAAAAGTAAGACTTTGATCTTACATTTATAAGAAATTTTCACGAAAGGGAAACGTTTGCCAGTCTACCTATGGAATCGCTTGCGAGTTAAACTATCATCTGTAACACGACATACTCAAGGAGAAAACGTTCAGTTTTCGTGGCAGGTTGCCGGATACGGTTACCGAATCAGGTCACCTGAAGGCGCATATATAGGGTGGAAAGATAAGTCGGGCCCTGGAGGAAAACTACCTTAAAACGTTGAGATAGCTCAATTCATTGAAAGGAAACATTCATTAATTTCTTTAAAGGGACATAACTGCATTTACAATTTTTTGGAAAAGAGTAAGAATAAAAAGTATTTATTTTGTAATTTTTGCCATAAATAATTTTTATGACAATTGATGCCAATCGATCCTCTTTCCAATGAGGATAAAAACTTCTAAATACCAACCAAGTTTAGGGCACAAGGGAACCCATAAATAATAATAATAATATTTTTCATACAATTAGTATGGAAAAAAGTGAAAAATAAGAAAAAAACTGTGAATAAAAGAATGTTTCCTTTGAGCGAATTGAGCTATCTCAAGGTTATAAGGTAGTTTCCCTCCAGGGCCCGACTTATCTTTCCACCCTGTATATAATACGAAATACCACGCATACTCACGGTTCTACTCTTTGTTTGTAGCAAATTTGATGGGATTTCATTTAATATCCCACATTTGTATGGGCAACTCACAATTTGGGTCAAATTTGAACTGTTCCAAATAAACGGAGAAAATTTTGATAACATCATTACTAGAGAGATTGTCCAGTTCAAGACCATTTGCAAGCAGTCTTGGGGACCCAGTAATATAACTAACAACATAATACAAGTCAGTGCTGGTAACTGTATGTTAACTGGATTTAATCTTATCTCATACTCGTACACAACCCATTTAAAATACATATCGAAAAATACGTACAACTTTGAAGTGTTCTTTCTCGAGGACTATAAGGTGTTTGTAAACTTAATTAGGCTCATTATATTGCAAATGAAGTCTACTATAAAGTGTCTTTGGGAACTTTTGCCGTAACATGCGTCCTTTGTCAGAAAAAATGTTAGAAACTAAAACTAAACCGAAAATGTTAGTGTTTTTTTTTTTATTTGATATTGACCTGCTGTGATTCTGAAGTCGGAAACTCTTGTCTAACATAAGTATTAAATTTCATCACCATTAACGTATAAAACAATCAGCCATACCTGATTTGATGTAAGGTAGAATGGATCATAAATAATGGACACATAGCTGCCAGATCTGAATCATTACGTCGTCCAGTCCAATGGCGTGGCGGTGCATCAAGTGTTCATTGAAAAGCCGGAGCTTATTTGCCTTTTCTTTTCTTGGTGATTGTAGAAAAAGTGTTGAACTTTCTATGTAAAATCAGGAAAGGCGGTGTAGGCCCGTGAAATTAAACAATCTAAATTGCTAAAATAACACAGCGTGATGTAGTTAGTTCTGCATTTTTGACATGTTGTTGGGACTAGTTAAGGTTATTTTCAAATTGACTTACTACAACTAGTTACTTGTGATGTGCTGGCTGACACACAAATCGAATAAAAGCGGGTTCATTCTTCAAAATGCAGTACTTACAAGTTTATTTGTTTTTAGTGATTGTCGGTAGATAATTTACAACAATTCTGATTATAAATATTCAATTTACTTCATATCGTACCACGACACGACGTAGCATTGTGTAAATTTTACTTATTGTTCATGCTGAGATGAGGCCAATTCGTGGCACTTTCTTGTTTTATATTGTCTTCTTTCTGTATTCATATACTTTGCTTATTTTTTTCCTTGTTTTATGTTTTCTTATTACGAACTAGCCTTTTCCCGCGGCTTCGCCCGCGTACTATAAGTACTCAAAAAGGATACGATACCCATGTTGATTTTCAAACTTTGTGACCACATTTGCCCCTTCTAGGGGTTGAATTTTCAAAAAACCTGATACACATGTTTACTCATTTATCGGAATACTCCTGTGAAGTCTCGAATAATATAGTCTAACAAATCTTGATTCGCCATACGAACTTTGGACCCCGATTTTACCCCCTTCGGGGGTGAATTTTGAAAAATCCTTTCTTAGTGCACCCCTAGACCTTATAAGGAACCTACGTGCCAAATGGAATCTCTAGAACCATCGGATTGGGCTGTGCGTTGATATGTCAGTCAGTCAGTCAATCAGTCAGTCAGTCAGTTTCTTCTTTTATATATTTAGATAAACTGTTTCTGTTCTAATTATGTATTGATCCTTAGAATATTATTTTTATAGTTGACCGAGCGTTAGCGAAGGTCTCCGTTTCAGCTTGGGCCGAAATGCTTTGGTATGTCCGAATGTTCTCCTCTACAGGTCGCATTTCTTAACGGATTCCCGTGAGATTTTATAAGCGGATTCTTTAGTCACGTAATTTTTTTCAGACGTGGCGTTTTTTTGGAAATTGTCAAAGTGGTGGAAACAGCATAAAGGGCTTTAGCGCCATTCCATTACGATCCATGACGCTTAAGACCATTTTCGCTAATATATAAAGAACTTAAGCGCCATGATGATCTACAGCGCTTAAGACCGTTGTGAGTTCGCTGAGATAATGACATGTGAGTTCGCGAAAGTCGTATGTCGAATACGTAGCCTAATTTTACGCAACGGTTTAAGCCTTACGTGGTGCAGTTGAATGACGGTTTGATAAACGGTAGTTATATACATAACACGTCTCAGGTTCGATTCCTCAGACATGACATTCTTTTTGTATTTTTTTTAGTTTAAATTTCGTAATTATTAACAAGGCCATTTAAAGCCTGACCAGAAATATATGATTATTGTCAAGAGGGCGCTATTATTCTCATTTATATGGCAACAGTTCAGTTCTCTATGGTATGGTGACATCTTGATTTGTTTACCGGTTTACCTGTCAGCTTTGATGTTAATTTGAAAATGTTTCTCAGCGAAAAAGTTTCATTTCCCGAGCGTATTACTTACAGCAATTTATTATATACACTACCTACAATGTTCCGCTCTTCACTATGGATACTTTTGGGGATTTTCTGTCGTTTATTATTTATTATTCAACACTTTATTATTATTTAAGTAAACTGTCTTAATGATAGTGACAACGACAACCTACACAGACTACTTAGTAGATACACAGACTACTTAGTAGATACACAGACTACTTAGTAGATACTATACTATGCACTCACACATGCATATCATTCTGTCATCAAAATGATTGCCAGTGTAAGAAATTAATTCCAATGAAATTCCGCAACATGGCGCATGATCATATACCTATTTCTGGTCAGGCTTTACATTAGTTGACTCACTCATAACCTTAATGGCGCAGGGTGTTCCTGTTAATCTCGAATGCAGCTAATAGAGGGCGCTATAGTCAAAATAATGCTAACAGTGTTTTTTGTAATTCCTAACTTTATTTTCTCCGTCTTATAAAAAGTATCCTAAACAATTTCTAATATATTCCACTTTTTTTTTAATTTGATAACTTTTTAGGTGATTTTAACTCAGAATCACGAGATTCTTATGACTTATTATGACGGTAAAAGAATGGTACTATATAATATGGTACTATATAATAAATGGTACTATATACTAATGAAAAATATATGAAAAAAAAGGGAGACATTTTGTATCCTACTGGAATCGAAAGAGTTTGTAATTTTGAGTCGATATCATCAAAAAATCCCAAAAAAAATTGGAGGAAACAACATTAAATAAACGGTAACTATATTAAATTTTCTGCCACCGCAATTTAGATTTGCCACCAGCCATCTCAGGAATAAGATATAAATAGCTGTTATGGTGAAGAATACCATGTTTTTCAAACCAGGAAAAGTTGTGCATCGTAGGCAAAGTTGTAGCAGTTAACGGTATTCATATACAGGGTTTGAATATTTAAGACGGGAAAAAAAGGAGCACACACTGAACGATTTTTTTTCATACAAAAAATTGTTAGGTTGAATGTTTAAGACGGGACAAAAAAAAGAGTATTTATAAAGTTAACACTATAATAAGGGTTAAAAGGCTCCACCTTCAGAGGCCCCTCTGGAGGTGGAGCCCCCCGCACTAAGAAAAAACTGAACTTTCTTTTTACAAACCAAAAATGTTTAAGTTGAATGTTTAAGACAGGAGAAAAAGAGTATTTATAAAGTTAACGACGTAATAAAGGACAAAGGGGGATCAAAGAAAAATTACACTAACCGATTTATTTTCCATACCAAATTTAATTATAAGTTTGAATATTTAAGACAAGAGGATAAAGGATATTTATAAAGTCAACGACGTGAAATGTGTGGAAGGGGGAACAAAGAAAAAACACACTGAACGAATTTCTTTGTAAACCAAAAATGATAAGGTTGAATATTTAAGATGGGAGAAAAAAGAGTATTTATATAGTTAACTGCTTACCATCAGGTGGGCCGCATGCTTGTTTGCCACCGTCGTGGTATAAAAAAAAAATTAACGACGTAACAAGCGCGAAAGAGGGTTCGGGGGGCAGAGCCCCCCGTATAAAGAAAGAACATACTGAATGACAGTTTCTATTTATACCAAAAATAGTTAGAATAATAGACAGAATGTTTAAGACGGGAGCAAAAAGGTCACAGTTTCTTAATTAAAGCCATTAAAGGGCAAAGCTACTGGTTGGTTTTTGCACGTTTTCTCTCATATACGCCTCAATGAAAATGATGCCTTATCGGGCTTTCGGTTTTGGGTTCACTTTATCGGTTTTGGGGAGTAAGGGGACAACGGAACCAACATCTTATCCGACCCAATTGTCAACCCCACCTGCCCGTGTCGGCGGTTCATGAATATGGACCGTCGACGGCGGCGTCCTTTGGGACGCCGCGGTGCTCCCTGCTAGATAACAGACGGGGCTCTGGCGACCGAGCAATGGCGGTATATCCATACCCCTGTCTAGGAAACTGGACAGATGAGGTTTAGTAGGCGGCCTTGGGGACTAAATACCTCCTAAAAAGCCCTACCATGTAGAAGGAAATGGGGCCCCACTGCAGTGAGAATGCTCCTAGTAAAACCACAAATGGAACTCGAATACGCAGATAATAAGCAGCTGTGCAACCCGGTTGGCACCCGGCGTCATACGGTTTCCAGGCCGAATGATGTCAAATATGTAACTGGAGAAGATCATGCTATCAAACTCAAACAGAAGAAAAATGAATTTATGAAGATCGGTACATGGAATGTAAGAAGCCTTATAAAAGAAGGTAAGCTAGAAAATACTATCAAAGAAATGAAAAGACTTAAAATAGATATTCTAGGCGTAAGCGAGATGAGATGGGCCGATAATGGTATCCATAACAGTAACGATACAACTTTATACTATTCGGGGAAAGCGGCAGAAGAGAAAGATCATTATCAAGGCGTTGGTATTCTACTCAAAAAGGAACTTGTGAAATATGTTACCAATTATGTCCCATACTCTAGATGCTCCTTCAATTAAATGCTAGTCCTTTGAAACTTAATATAATACAGGTTTATGCCCCTACAGCACAAAGTGATGATGAAGAAAAAGATTTAGAAGATCTCATTAACAATATCAACTCGCAGGAGGTAACACTGGTAATTGGGGACATGAACGCTAAAATAGGCCAAGGCTCAGTTGAAAAAACAGTCGGTGCATTTGGACTTGGTGAACGTAACGACAGAGGAGATCGTATGCTGCAGTTCTGTACTGAACAAGATATGATAGTTACTAACACTTTCTTCCAACATCCACCAAGACGACTGTATACCTGGATATCCCCACAAGACAAACCAGGAAAGATAGTCAGAAATCAAATAGATTATATACTGATAAAAGCAAGATACAGAAATGCTATTTCTAATGTTAAAACATACCCCGGTGCCGACATAGGATCGGACCACAATCCTTTGGTGGCTAAATTTAAAATAAGGTTGAAGAAAATTCAGATAAAAGATAATAATAGCATCAAAATTGAAATTAATAAGCTGAAACAGCCTCTTGTTAAGCTGATGACTGCTAACTATGTTAATAGTCACATGAAGGAGTATGCGGAGCCTGAAAATAATGGTGTGAACATCGAAGAGACATGGGACGGTATAAAAACTATATTGCTGAAATCGGCTAAAGAATGTGTCGGAAGCAATAACAAAACTACTAAATTGGAATGGATAACAGATGACATATTAGATTTAATGGAAGAACGTAGAAAACTTAAACCCACAGGTAAACAAAAACAGTATAAAAAATTAGATATACTAATAAAAAACAAAATTCGTATAGAAAGAGATAAATATTTAGAAAAAAAGTGTGCTGAAATAGAAAATTTAAATAAATACAATGACAACTTTAACTTGCATAAGAAAATTAAGGAATTTACAAATAGAGACAGAAAGAAAATTACAGCAAAATTGGTTGACGGTAGTAAAAAACCTATTATAGACAAAGAACATCAAAGTAAAATCTGGGAAACGTATATTCGCAATCTTTTTGATGACTCAAGATCCCTATGGAATGAGAATACAGAACATGCAGAAGAGTTGGAAGGACCACCAATTTTAGTAGAGGAAGTTGAAAGAGCTATAAATGCTATGAGCAACGGAAAAGCAGTTGGCCCCGATGGAATACATGTTGAAATACTTAAACTTATGAATAGAGAAAGCATGCACACGTTAACTAAGCTATTTAATGAAATTTACGATACCGGACAACTTCCCAAGGACTGGCTTTTATCCACCTTCCTGCCCCTGCCTAAAAAACTTAACGCAAAAACATGCGAAGAACACAGGCTAATTAGTCTAATGAGTCACGTTCTTAAGATATTTTTAAAGATAATTCACTATAGGATATATAACAAAATTGACCAAAACATTAGCGAGACGCAATTTGGCTTCAGAAGCGGTTTGGGAACGAGAGAGGCTCTGGTCTCCATTCAAGTACTGGTACAAAAATGCCTGGAATTTAATAAAGATGTTTATATTTGCTTTATAGATTTCGAGAAGGTATTTGATAATGTCAAACATGATGTATTAATGCAGATATTGAATAGCACAGAAGTGGATAGCAAAGACCTTTATTTCCTGAAAAACCTGTATTGGAAACAAACCGCACACATCAAGGTAGGTCAACATTGCACAGAAAACCTTAACATACTAAAAGGGGTCAGGCAAGGATGCATATTATCACCTGTTCTGTTCAATCTCTACTCAGAGTTTATTTTTAAAGAAGCTTTAGCTGATATCAATATAGGTATAAAAACAAATGGAACCGTAATTAATAATATAAGATACGCCGACGACACGGCAATCTTAGCAGAGTCGAAGGAAGATCTTGAGTACTTATTAAATCACCTGAACACCAAGGTAAAGGAGTATGGTTTGAAGATGAATATCAAGAAAACAAAATTCATGGTAGTGAGCAAAAGAGAAAAATACTGCGGATCAGTCAATATTGACAACCAAGATATAGAGCGAGTAGAAAAATACAAATATCTAGGTTGCTGGCTGAACCAAGAGTGGGACCCATGTAAAGAAATTAAAATTAGAATAGAAATCGCCCGAACTACCTTTATGAAAATGAAATCATTTTTCTTAAACAAAGATATTAACTTAAAACTAAGATGGAGGATGGTAAAATGCTATATACTATCAGTACTTTTATATGGATCGGAGGCTTGGACTCTCTCTAAAACCATGCTCAACAAACTTGATGCTTTTGAAATGTGGCTATACAGACGTATGCTCAAGATATCTTGGCGAGATAAAGTAACTAACCTAGAAGTTTTACAGAGAATGAACAAGAAACGAGAGTTAGTTCTCACAATAATGAAGAGGAAAACCGCTTTCTTTGGACATATATACAGACATGACAAATATAGTATAATCAAGAGGATCATAGAGGGTAAAATTGAGGGTAAAAGAGGCAGAGGGAGAAGGAAAACAACCTGGATGGATAACCTGAGGAGTTGGACGGGAATTGACGCTGCCTTACTGGGCAGAAAAACTGCAAATAGAGAAGAGTTCCGGACTGTGGTAGCCGACATCCGAAGAGGATATGGCACCTGAAGAAGAAGAAGGTTCACTTTATGATATTAATCATTAATTTGTGTTCGATCTCGGTCCTGCTACTACCGCAGAGGCATTTTCTACTAAGGCGCTTCGGACGTTCGGCTCGCCAGCGAGCTTTGCCTTCAGCTCAGCAGATCTTTTTAGTCGAAATTAGTCGCTCTCAAAACTACGAAGGATGATGATACAACCAACAGAACTAGGATTAGGAGTTAAGAGTTTCTTGCTTAAACTACGACCTTCTGTAAAACGGTAATTTCTTTTCATTCAAACCCGACCAGCCCGCTATAGCTATTTTCAACCGACTTGATTTTGAAGGAGGTGGTTATCAATTCGTCGGGATCTTTGTTTTTGCTATTTTTTTTTTATGTATGTTCACCGATTATTCGAAGACGGCTGGACCGATTTGGAAAATTATTTTTTTGTTTGAAAGAGTATACTTCACAATTGGTCCCATTGTAACCAGGTCAGGATCTGATGATGGGAGCCTGGAGAAATCGAGGGAACTCTTCAACTATTATAGGCACACCTATTGTGATTTGAGTATTTTTTACAGCAGGTTGAGCATTTGCTTTTGGAAAGGTGGATGCTATGTGAAGCCGGTTGTTTTTTGTTTAAAATTATTGTGTGACTGTTACTCATAGTCCAGCAGTTATGGAAAGTAATGCAAATTCAATGGAACTTTAACGGGTAGTTAGCTGTTAGCTAAGTTAGCTGACATACCAGATTTTCAGGCCAAATATTAACGAAGTTACAGCCAAATTATTGTTGAGATTCCAATATGACGGCAGAAGCATAATTTTTTAGCAATTCTGTTAAGTTATGACTTTTCAAGTGTCATAACACTTGACGAAAAATAATATATCCAATGGTTGTCTGGGAGAGATCGCTTATTAGCAATAAGGCCGCCTGTTGTTTGCCTCTCTTCATATGTAAATGGGTTTGGTGTGCTGTTTGCTTATTCTGAGGTGTACAATAGAGAGGATTTGACTTTACTTTTACTTAATATCCACAGAATATCATACATTAATTGCTACAAAATCAGCAAAAACAGCAGTCACCGTTTAGGTTCCTGAGTTCACAATTCTTTACAAAAATCTATATTTTATATGTTATTATAACAACAAAGAGTGTGTTTACAATGTTAAGTAATAAGTACTCGATTATTATTAGTAGTTAACTCAATACAACGAAGTAAAGTTGTACAAAATCGGAGAATAACGTTTCTGCGGTTTAGGAAAAACATGAATTAAAAATGCATATGATCATTAAATGGTTATAATATTTTGAAAGCCAGATAAATGCACTAGAGTATAAAGGGTTACTCATATTTTTTCTTATAAAAATAACAAAGAAACTCAATTATAAATATAAACTTTCGTGAAATTCCCATACATTCACCACATCAGTCAAATTGTCTTTGTGACTCAGATGCCCCACGGGGCCCGTCGCAGGCGGACGTGCTGCTGAATTTTACACTTTGACATTTCATTTTGACAATTATTTTGACAGAAAATCATATAAGTACACGAAAAAGGATACCAGTAGCCAGAATGTATTCAAAATTAATAGGGAAAACAAACAGAGACCGTGTGTCATATTAAATTGTATTTTTTGATGTTTACATGTCGTAATACTAGAAAAATACAACTAACGATTTCATAAAAGAAACGTTTCTACCGAATCCTTATAATTCGTTTCTTCCAAAGCTATTTAATGCGAAAAGAGGTTTAGGATTACTTTTTATTTACGGAGTTTTTATTTATTATGCTGGTCATATTATTACGACATTAAAAAAATGTATACGAACGTCAATAAACTTGATTGTCAATTTTCTTAGTACTCAAATCTTATTAACAAATTATTTTACTTAGCATACGCGAAATTTGTATAAGATATATTTCCGCAATATATGATTACCTATTACTTGTTGGCCGTTTGTGATGTGATGAGATAAATAAGACCAAGAAATTAAAATATAGTCATTATTTTAAGGCCAGCAGATATATCGAGTTTTTGCACACAACATACGTGCATGCGTAATTTAGAACGTCTCTGTCTGCAGCACATACAAATCGAGAGGCGCATGAATCGGTTGTCATTTAGGTTGGGTCCTACTCGTACCATATAGGTATGGTACGAGTAGGACCCCAGAGGTACAGATGGACACGCCTCTCGTCTCGATCGTCAGGAGCGCTCGTAACATCACTCCAGGTCATCTGAACGGCTTCTTCTCAACTGAGCGCCACCGTGAGTGCACGGGACGATCAGATCTACGTTCGCCTCCTGGGTGGGACCCAGTTGAGAGCCGTGTACGTGATAGTTTTCATCCCGGCGGATTGTGTGTCTGAACTATCTCCATTATCGCTTAGCGATTTCACTTTGCATGAATCTATCACCTTTATGCAAATGTACCTATTTATAAAATAAACCAATAAACATTGTTGTTCTCTGATATTAACTTACACCATTTATCCGGGACTTTTTATTTAGTCATAGCTGGAAGGGAGAAAGTAACGTCGCGTTCGAAACCTCAGGCGAAATAATAAAAGTAAGTGTACAAAAATTCAGTTTTTATTTCATCAGTATTCTGTGCAAATTAACTTATTTACTGGACTGAACCAGAGTTGTGCAAAAATTATCTGTTGGGAAGATAAGTAAATGATCTTTCATTTGAAATAACTAAATAATCCGTAATTTGTTATTTTGAATTTATCTAGATCAGTTTCATTTTTATCTAGATAAATATCTTCGAATAAATTTATTTCAAATAATTATATAGATAAGAAATTATATAAATAACGCCAAACTCTGGACTGAACGAAGCATGTAGTGTACAGTCGCCATCAGATATATCGGAGCGGCCAAGGTGGTCACAAATATCTGAACGACCTCTTGGTTAAGGCGATAAGGTATGTTCAGATATTTTTGAGTACCTTTGCCGCTCCGATGTATTTGGTGGCAACTATACCAAAATTTTAAAAGGCAACTATACAGTGTGGAAAGATAAGTCGGGCCCTGGAGGGAAACTACCTTAAAACGTTGAAATACCTTAATTCACTGAAAGGAAACATTCTTTAATTTTTTTAAAGCGGCATAACTGCATTTACAATGTTTTGGAAAAGAGTACAGTTTACAAAAAAACTATTGATTTTGTAATTTTTGCTGTAAATATTTTTTATGACAATTGATGCCAATCGATCCTATTTCCAACAAGGATAAAGACTTCTTAATACCAACCAAGTTTAGGGCACAACAGAACCCATAAATAATAATAAAAATATTTTTCATACAATTAGTATGGAAAAAAGTGAAAATTGAGAAAAAAACTGTGAATGCAGTTTTAGTTTTTAGGAAAAATAAAAGAATGTTACCTTTCATCGAATTGAGCTATCACAACGTTTTAAGGTAGTTTCCCTCCAGGGCCCGACTTACCTTTCCACACTGTATACTTCTGGAGCCAGCCATACTGTAAATTTATCAAAAATATTACCGATTGGCTTCTTTATGGCATTGTAGAGTCCATCTCGGTGATCATGAAAACGGGCCTTAAATGGGCACTAGCAGTGTTGTACCATTCCCATGATTATTCACCTCGAGGGAATATTGGGGAATTTTGAAATTGTTGTATAAACACATATCAAAATACAATTTTGAAGGAATAGTTTAAACGAAGACCACAAAACTTACCAGGACATCAAGCACAGTACCTCCACCGGAAAACTAAATTCCCAATATTGCCAAGTAATTACTCAATTTGGTTAAGGGAATCCATACTTAATTTTATAAATGCGAAAGTGTGTTTGTCTGCCTGTCTGTTACCTCTTCACGCTGACACCGCTTAACCGATTTACATACAATTTGGTAAGTATGAAGATAGTTTGAGTCCCAGGGAACGATATATGATAGTTTTATCCAGTGAAAAGGGGGTGGAAGATTGAATGGAATTGTTGCTCACTGTAAACTTAAATAGGTACATAGGTACATAATTTATATTACATAGGTACAGTCATATATTAACAGTTATCAAACAATTATAATAATAAAATCGTTGTAATGCAGAAAGTCAAATCTAGTTCAAATTAAAATTTTACATCGAAATACCTAAACTAAGTAACTTAATACTTGTATCTTAGGCATTCAGTTTTGTAGGTCACTCAGTAAGTAGGTAAGTGCTTACAAGATCATAAAATATTATTTATATATAACATTAATACAGTGAGTTGATATTAGACTATGTTACGCTAATACAAATGATGAGTCATGACACTAATGACCTAGTTGTACAATACACTAATAACCTTATTAATTATATGGGTTCTATATATTTCTTATATACGTCTTGTTAAAAAGCGTAAAACGCTGCGCTCTAGATGCCCTCATAGTCAATAGAACTTAAATATTTAATCTGTGCATTTTACTTCCCTGGGCACTGCACATCTCCGGTTTTATGATTGGACGGTTTCTTAAAGCGCTGACATGTAGCACATTTGGCAGGTTCGGCTTGCTTTGTACACTCCTTAATACTGTGTCCAGAAGAACCGCAGTGTCCACATGTGGCCTCTGTATCCCTACAGAATTTAGCTGGGTGCCCATATTGATGACACAAATAGCACCTGGTCAAAAGGGTATAATCTCTTACGGGGCAGGATGTCCAATTGATAAAAACCCGTTGTTGTTGTACGAGCATTCGCCTGATTTGTGCTATACATGCTAAAATATAGTTGCAAATGGAAGTGTCCTTTTTTCCTGATTTATGGCTGAGTTTGACTGAGCTCATGAATACATCTCTAGAGAGGTTAGGTTGGAGGTCTGCAATGTTTTGTTCGTAAATACAGTCAAATACTTCTTGTTTGGTCATAGTTGCCGGGATTCCCAGCAAGATTATCTTAGGTCTCCTTTTGGCGGTATCCTCTAGTTTGAGCCCGGATTGTTGAAGCTGCTGGGATCCTTTGAGCTTTTCGAGGTCATCCTTTCTATTAGTGCTAATAATGACACCTCCGTTCTTTGTCTTCCTTATACCGCGAACATGTAATTTGAGGGCCTCGGGCTTGATAAGGTTTTGAACTAGCTTTTTAGTGTCCTCACTAGATTTATCCTTGTCGGCAGGGTAAATAGCGATGCTACTGGTCTTTGTTGGGACTACATGGGAACTAATGCCAGTTCTGACCATATCGGCGAAGGATTGCTTCATTTCAGTTCCTTTAGATGCTGCTTGTAGACATTGTTTAAGTTCTTGAAGTTGGCCGCCTAAGTCTACTTGTTGAGTCAGGGTTTTTGCTTGGGCATGGAAAAGTAAATAGTTCTGCTTGGCCGCTTGATATTGAACGACAATTTGTAAAGCTCCACCCAAGACGCTTTTGCTAAGGCTGTTTATTTTTAGTTTTTGGTCTGTGTTTAGCTTGCCTTCATTTGCAATAGTACAGATCTCATTGAGGCGCTTTTCAATTTGGGACAACCATCCCTGTAGTTCAGTGGTTGAGACTGTTTTAGGCTCACCCAATGATGCTGAAATGTCGTGACCTCCGCGGGCATGTTCCATGGTCGCAGGGTCTGGTTTTGGAGGAGAGGTTCCTGAAGTCCTTAAATTTGTAACGTCATTACCACTCATCTCAGCGTTGTAAACGTTGTTTCCATTGCCTACACAGTCTGTATCACTCGCGCGTAGATTCACAGTTTATCGAAAGTGCTGACACGGTTTGACGCAGATTGCGATTTAATTGTTATAAATAAATACATTCTGAATTTGCAGTTGACGCGACCGCCTGCGACGGCAGCCGGCCAAATAGCATGTGCGTTAAATTAATATTTGCTATGAGATTTTACTACGGCGTTTCATTAATTCCTTCTGGCGAATCAGGGACCGGAAAACCCCTTCGTTTGATTAATCGTTTAAATACGGTAACCCTATTAAAGTCTTACCCTGGTGTTATGGTTACCCTATCGATATGGAAATCATTTTGAATAGGCTTAACCCTT
Source organism: Pammene aurita (assembly GCA_947086415.1). NCBI lineage: Eukaryota > Metazoa > Arthropoda > Insecta > Lepidoptera > Tortricidae > Pammene > Pammene aurita. The sequence goes on along the minus strand of OX352314.1, from coordinate 8,472,509 downwards.
TTCAATGTGGTTTCCGAGTCGAATGGGGTAAAGATAGCTTCAATATTTACCGCTTACCTTTTAATAGGGCTACCCTTTTCCCGTCTCTTTTCCGCGCAAGCAGGCGGTTTTATCTTTCTCATTTGAAATGGAACAGGTGAGGCGACGGCGGAACAAATTGAGTGAATATCAGATTTGCAGTCCTCACGCACATACACAACTTTAATTTAAATAATTTCTGTTAAAGAAATGTTTCTTATCTTCGGTTTATTTTTGCATAGTTTGCACGTATTAATGATTTGGGTAAATTTTATTTTTAATAAGAATTTTAAAAAAAACGCATTTTTTATTCTTATTCAAATCGATTTGAATAAAATTTATTCTTGCATTCGTTATCCAAAATAAAATTAATGGAAATAAATGACGTGAATCTTATTTAAAAATAAATAATGAAAAACGGAATAATTATTCTAGGATTTATTCCAAATAACGTTTTATTCAACTAAAATGTTATTTGGAATGAAGTTAAGTTTGTGGTACAAACCAATACAACCATCCTCCTAGCGTTTGTCCGGCTTTTGCCACGGCTCAAGCGGCTGAGCCTTTGATGAAATTGGCGTATGGACTAGTAGTCGTTTTCAGCTAATTAGGGGTTCTAGATTTCGAAAATTATATCTGTTTTATAATCCAAGATGGCGGTTATATACTTTTTTCTGGTAAATGGTCATGGTAGTTATTTTCGGTTAATTAGGGCGTGTAGATTTATTAAATTATATCTGTTTTAAAATCCAAAATGGCGGCTATACTTTTTTTATGAAAAATCGTCATGGTAGTCGTTTTCGGCTAATGAGAGGGTATAGTTTTCGAAAATTACGTCTGTTTAAAACCCAAGATCGCGCCTATACTCTTTTTTTCTGAAATATCGTCATGATAATTGGGAGGTGTAGATTTTGTAAATTACGTGCTTTAAAGATGGCGTCTATACTCTTTTTAGGGTTCCGTACCTCGAAAGGAAAAAACGGAACCCTTATAGGATCACTTTGTTGTCCGTCTGTCTGTCTGTCTGTCTGTCTGTCTGTCTGTCTGTCTGTCTGTCAAGACCATTTTTCTCAGAAACGCGTGGAGGTATCAAGCTGAAATTTATATCAAATACTCAGGTCTATTGTCCCTTGGAGCTGTGAAAAAATCAAACATAAAAGCCAACGCAATCAAAAGATACAGTCGTTTATGCTGCAAATTTTAGAGTTTTCGGCACTCGCAAAACCTACGGGGCACTTCCCGTGAACTCAGAAACTTGAAATTTGGCACGAAGTAACGTTATATAGCATAGACAATGGAAAAATTACAAAAAGTAGACATTTTCAGTAAAATCATACAAAAAATATTTTTTAAAATTTTAAACTTACTACCTTTTTTCTCATAAACGCGTGGAGGTATTAAATTGAAATTCATGTGAAATACTCAGGGTTATAAGAACTTTCAGATGTAGCAAAACCAAACTTTTATGTCAACGCAATCAAAAGAAATAGCAATTTACGTCGCATATTTTGAAACTGAGTACTCGCAAGAAACTCAAAACCTAAAGGGTACTTCCCGTAAACTCAGAAACTTGAAACTTGGCACGAAGAAACTTCAATTAGCACAGACAAGGGAAAAATTACGAAAAGTTGACATTTTTTGTAAAATCATACAAAAAATATTTTTTTAAATTTTAAATTTACTACCTTTTTTCTCATAAACGCGTGGAGGTATTAAATTGAAATTCATGTGAAATACTCAGGGCTATAGGACCTTTCAGATGTAGCAAAACCAAACTTTTATGTCAACGCAATCAAAAGAAATAGCAATTTAAGTCGCATATTTTGAAACTGAGTACTCGCAAGAAACGCAAAACCTAAAGGGTACTTCCCGTAAACTCAGAAACTTGAAACTTGGCACGAAGAAACTTTATATAGCATAGACAAAGGAAAAATTACGAAAAGTAGACATTTTACTAAAATCATACAAAACATATTTTTTTAAATTTTAAACTTACTACGTTTTTCCTCGTAAACGCGTAGAGGTATTAAATTGAAATTAGTAATAAACATACTACAACTTTTGCTTGTTATAGGTTTGTACGGAACCCTCGGTGCGCGAGTCCGACTCGCACTTGGCCGGTTTTTTTGTACTAATCTCCTCCTTTACCTTACTTAATTACTTATCAAAGTATCACCTAAGACAACTTAAAGTGACCCCTACTCTAAGAACATAAGAGAAGATAAGAATCTGAAAACAAACTAAGCCCTCGGAAAGAATAAGACACAAACAAACCCATTAAGGGTCACGTACGCTAAGTCAAGTCCTCTACCTGCTCTGATATTATTATTAATAATTATAAAAATTTAACATAAAATGTCAACATTTGTACCTTTTTAGAAAGCTTATAGACTGAGAAACTCGTTTCTGTAATTAGAACGCAAAGTGTAATACCTTTTTTTTAAGTTATACCTGTAAATGTAAAAAAAATTCGAGAAAAACAGAAAACTTGTAATTTTAAATCCTTTTCTTTGTACAATTTTGGCAAGTTTAGGCGTGTTAATCACTGGTTCATCAGCTATTAGACAAATGCATTTTTGCACCAAATTAAAGTAGTTTATTCACAATTGTCAGGTTTAGGTCGAGAGCCGAATATTAAAAAAAAAACTTGAATAACTTGAAAACCAATGCGTTTTGACCCCTAGTTGACTGGACTTAAATCATTGCAAATGAGCTAAAGAATAACCCCTTTCAAGGCATACGGCGAATTTCCAATCACCCTGTAGTACAGTCACGTCTGAAAATATAGATACTTTTAATGTGACAAAAATAAGTAGCCACGACTCTATTACCAATGCATAAAGTCTTGGATATATGTTTTTGTCACATTAAATGTAGCCATATTATCAGACGTGACCGTACATACCAAGTTTAAGACCATTGTGGTGGGCGCATAATATTTTAAAACCAATTGAAAAAACAACAATTTTTTTGGCCTTAATTTTATTTTATTTTTGATCTTCAAATTTTCACAGTACATTAAGTAATTTCAAGACCCATTCAAAAAAACACAAATACTAAGTTTAAAACCATTCCGGTTAGTCCGTAGAGTACACTTTATTATACGGCAAATTGTGATGACGGAAATTCGTTTTTCAGAGTTGTTCCTTTTGGCTCTTAGATTAATTTAAAACCGGCCAAGAGCGTGTCGGGCCACGCTCACTGTAGGGTTCCGTAGTTTTCCGTCCGTCACAGTAAGTGTCCCCACTTAAGAGTTAATAACACCGCCATATGATATGAGAGTTCCATGTACAGCGACATCTATCGGCAAATTGAGTAAACTATTGCGCGCGAGCATAAAGTATGGAAGATGATTTTTATGGGATAATTCTTTATTGCGTGAACCGATTTTCACCGTTTTTACTTTATTTGAAAGCACGTCATTTCATTGTAATTTTGTAGAAATTACAGGTACAATAAACACCTGCTTATACGGTTAAATTACAAACTTAGTTCAGAAATTATTTTGTATTTTTTTTTCAAAAACTATTCATCGTATCAAGTTAAAAATAATTTTCCAAGAAAGTTTTTATAAAGTTCTACTTTTGAGATTTTTTTCATATTTTTAAAACTTATGGTTCAAAAGTTAGAGGGGGGGGGGGACGCATATTTTTTTACTTCTGGAGCGATTATTTCCGAAAATATTTACATTATCGAAAAATGATTTTAGAAAACCCCTATTCATTTTTAAATACCTATCCAATAATATATCACACGTTAGGGTTGAAATGAAAAAAAAATCACTCCCCACTTTACGTATAGGGGAGGTACCCTAATAAAAAAAAAAATTTCACTTTTTATTTTACCACTTTGTCGGCGTGATTGATATACATATTAGTACCAAATTTCAGCTTTCTAGTGCAAACAGTCACTGAGATTATCCGCGGACGGACGGACGGACGGACGGGCAGACATGGCGAAACTATAAGGGTTCCTAGTTGACTACGGAACCCTAAAAAGGGGAGATTATCACAATTTTTCATTTAAGTTATTAAATAGCCCTACTATTTTTCATTTCAGAAAGTATACATACATACCTACGATATATTTTAAAGAGTAATGTTAAGTATGTGAGCGAAAAAAAAATACTCTTACGGAATAAAATTACGATATCGCTATTTTTACGTTTTTTTACGGTACTTTTACCTTTATAACGATATACAGCCGTTATAATTTCGGTAACAAAATTATTGACCGTAGCTTTTACGATGTAGGTACTTGCTACGGTGGCGCGATGTGAGCATGAGGCGGGGCACGGGGAGTCGTTTAAGAAAACGGTTAAGGTATCGCAAAAAATTGCATTACCGTTATATTTCGGTACAGAAAATTTCGTTTGCGCAACCGAAACGATACCGTAACAAACGGCATGACGTCATACCGTTTTAAAACTGTAAACCTGTGTGTGTACCTTTATTTTTCGATTATGATGTCCCTGATCCTTTCGGCGAATAAGGTCCCTTCAGACAGTTTAAGACATTTAAGTTTATAATGTGCGGTCTGAAACGCCCGCCACAACACATATGCATACGCCGATATGGAAGCAAATCGCTAAGAAATATGATAAATTTAAATACCCGTGGCTCCAATACTATACTAAAATAAATTCACACGAAAGAAGTATGCCAAACGTGAGTTAAAAATAAAATTTAAATGGATTGAAAGTAGAATTATTGGTTATTTAGTACTGCATGTAGAACCACGAATATGTATCACTCAAATCTGGAGCAGAGCACCTTACAGAAAACCACACAATTGTACTAGACCCCACCCATAGTGTGGTGTTCCTGCTGGTGAGTAAGCTTTGTCAAAGAGCTCAAAGAGGACCCAGTGTATTGACGACCAGGGACCCTCTTGTTCCTTTAGCCGTCAACACAGTGAATCCGCCTTTTTGTAAAGGTTTAGCAACGCGCATGTGACACCTCTGGAGTTGCAGGAGTCCATCCATAGGCTACGGTAGCTGCTTACCACCAGGCGAGCCGTATGCTTGTTTGCCACCGTCGTAGTATTAAAAAAATGTATATATTAACATATTTCTTTTGCCAATTTCGCATAGAAAATTTAAAACTAGCTGTGTAGATATTGGACAGTCACGTCTGAAAATATAGATACATTGAATATGACAAAAATATGTAACCACGACTCTATTACCAAGGCGTAAAGGTTTGGATACATGTTTATGTCACATTAAATGTATCCATATTTTCAGACTATCAGGTCATTTCATTTTACACCTTATCGAGAGCCATATGAAGTGGTTCTTGGCATTGTCAATCTGACTTCTACAGATATCTTTACAAAACTCGTATCTCAAAAACGCAACTAATCATTTAAATATAAAATACTTTATTTCGCTGTCTTCTTGGAACGCATATATTACCTATGGTTTCAGTTTCTCAAAGGAGGTGACGTGCAGTCAAACTTATAATGGCAACCGAAAAAAATAGTGGTCAATGACCTGTCTGCCCAGAAGTGTGGTAGTGTGCGTGAGTGAAGTCTGGTAATGTGTGTATCTGGGTAATTTGACAGAATCTGAAAATTTCCCCTCCTCGACACAGTCTTAATGTATGATGAGTTGATGACACTTGACAGCATAACGAAATATAGTATATCCACAATGTTCCGATGTTATAGGTTTTCAAAGACGTTAATATTGGTGATTGATCGACATAATTAACATAGCAATGATAAGAAAACAGATAAGCTACTTTTTAAATTTTAATAACCTTTTTTCGACTGTATTTTCGTTTATATTTGGCCTGAAAATCTGGTATGACAGCTAACTTTCAACAGCGAAATTTATTGCTATTTAACTTTGCCATACAAGGTGTACACAAGAAGTGCTTAGTTTATGAAATATAAGTGAAAAAGTGAAAAAAAAAATAGGTTATGTGGGGACAAAAATTGTTGTGTTGGAGGAGGGTCAATGGGTTGGAGGGGGGCCTCCAAATTCCACAAGGTCCTCGAGGTCGAAAACTTATGAGAGTCTTCGTGGCATACCCCCAAACTACCCGTTAAAGTTCCATTGTGTTTGGATTACTTTGCAGCTACCCTTAATAACTTCATTCGACATATGTGCTGGATTATCAGCCAGGGCCGCGATTTGAAAAATAAACACACACACTGGACAGACACAGCTCCAACCCAACTCAACCCAACTCAACTCAACGCTATAACGACATTGACATTTGCTATTCGAACAGATTTTCATTCAACATTGGTCTCACATTGGTCACACATTGTACCAATGTTGTAGTCATAACATAAGAATTAAACCCTGGTTGTTCTTTAAAAGTGCTTGAATGCGAAACGATGAAGATAAATGGGTTTGCTTACATTATTTGAAATTTCTATCGACCCCGAATTTAATCAGTTTTAGCTATGCTCGCGAGGTCTACAGCTCACAGAGCCACTAGTATTAAGTGGTTTGTCATTGTTGTGCCATGCTCCGTGACATCACTCACGTGTGTGGCCCGGGCGGAAGATCAGCGCTGGCCTCCCAGACAGCACCATGCTGAGTCGGGACCATTTCGCGGCAACCATATTCGTGCCTTGATTATAATTAGTTATTATTATAAGATTAAGGGCCTGTTTCACTATCTCCAGATAAACTTATCTGCCAGTTAAAATTATTGCTATCCTTTTCTCCAGTCGTATAAAAGAAAAGGGCAGCAAACATTTATCTGACAGTTATGCTTTAACTGGAGATTGTGAACAGGCCATTAGTATGTTTGTTTGCATGTTGTTGTTGTCACGATAAAGGTTTTCTATTTGTATAATTGAAAGCAAAGTATAATGCGCATTATATTTTATTTTACTCCACGCTTGCTGTGGTTTCAGTCAACGGCTTGATGCGAAAAGTTAGAGGATAGTCCCGTCTGCAATAAAAGTAAAAGACAAAATGCAAACACAAAACAAATTACAGACAAATTGTAATTATTATTACATTATAATTACAGTGATTCAAGAGATATGAGCAGAAAGCACACGTAGTCAATGTTATAGGCCGGTCCTTGCCTTAACTTTTTGTTTAGTGATTTCTGATTTTTTATTTTATTTATTTAAGGTTTGCCAACAGGTGGTATACAATATAATTTTTAAAACTAAGTAGGCAAAAAATGAGCTTGCTTGAGTATCCACCAGGGATGTTACAGAGCTCCGGTTCTGGTTCCGTTAAGTCGGAACTTCCGATTGGTTTTAAACATCCGCTTCGGTTCCGGTTCTGTTACTTTCAAAACAGAAGTTATATCGGATGTCATAGCCACGCAGCGGGTGGAAATGAGCGGCGTACATCAAAAACAAACAGGTTTATACATGTCATTTGCTCATGTCCCCGCTTGCCACGTGCTGCTATCACTCGGGCTCCGATTCTGGTTCCGCTTCCGTTTTCGGTTCCGATTCCGTTTCTGGTTCCGATAAACTAAATTTAAAACATCTGATTCCGCTTTCGGTTCCGATAAAACCACATCTGTTACATCCCTGGTATCCACCCAATTACAGGCAAACACGGCATGCACATAAAAAAGAAGCTATTGCTTACATAATAGTTCTTAATCTAAGTAGGATTGAAACAAATTTTCAGAATAAGGTCTATAACACTTAAGTACTTAACCTAACAATATTTCTGTAAAGTTGCTTAGGAAGTGAAACATAACTTATAGCAAAGTGAAACATAACATAAAATATGAATTTTAGAATTAGAGATAACTCTTGAGTTTACGTAAATATTTTTTGTATTGGTAATGTGACATTTTTAACATATCTAGTCTTTTCTGTTTGTAAACTAAATTGTGCTCTTTACAAATTCGTGGTATTATACTATTGGGTCCAACATTGGTTCTATAAATTTTATATGAGAAAGGCCGAAAGTTGACTAAACGAGAGCGTTGGCGCGGCACTGTCCAGTTAATTGTTTGCAGAAGCTGTGGGCAGTCTAGCGTGATGGTGATATTCGATTTTAGACGTGTCATAAAGGAAGCAAAGAGTATCGGTATGACAACAGAAATATTCGAATTTTAGCGTGCATGTCGTAATTAATTATACCTGGCCCGGGAGTGCCAACAGACTGTGGCTGCAGATCTCCAGCCGGCTCCAATATTCTTCAAAACGCATTCCACCTGTAAACGTATTAGGATTTAGTTAAAGCAATGGCGCGTAGAGTGTTCGAGAGGCAACCGGATGGCTCGCGGTATTTAAGCTCCCTACGTGTTGTGGAACCAACCTGTGCAACCCGAACTGACCCACGTTGTACTTTGTTTTTCATTCCCCCCCCCATAACATAATTAGGTTAAGAGTTTCATAATAAAGCGTCAAACTCATAGTCATAGTAGCTAGCTTTATTCATCAACAATAAAAATTGAAAACAATGGAAAACTTAATACAGCATTAAGCGGTCCAAAATAAAATAGAAAAACCATAGACTTACATATATACATATACTATTGAATTACTCTATACATATAATTCTATGATTAGTACGGTACGGTATAATTTATAGGTACGAGTACAATATCATAATTCAAACTAAAGTAATTAGCAATAAAAGTGCCAACCGGGTGTCAACTATAGGGCGTTTGAAATCGGGCTAGTGGACGATTATATTATGTGGTTACAATACTTACCAATTCTAGTTTTTCTTTAATTTCCACACCACGCAGTTGTTTCTGAAAAGGTTAATACCTTTTTCTTTATCAGGCCTCCACAAATAATTGAAATCAGCATAACCCAAGCCATCTCTGAAATTCAGCCTGATCTGTGCGGCAGAGTTATTGAAAATTTGACTTTTAGGATATGGGCTACCAGAAGAAGCCGAGGCGGATATTTGAACGATGTCCTATTTCCAAAAAAAAATGGCACGTATTCAAATGAAACTAAAAAGTAATTCATATCTTACACATAGCCTGTTTTATTGCATTTGAAAATCGACCCACCCTTATTGGAAAACCCAATACTACCCGAGACAAGAATGCCTATCTATATCTAGACTTAGACTGCTGATCAAAAAATTTTTTTCGACCTCGCGTGCGTGTGTGGTTGTCTGGAAGAGATCGCTCTTTAGCGATAAGACCGCCCATTGTTTTGCCTCTGCTTTTTTGTTTGTGACTTGTGTATACTTTGTGTCTATTATTTCAGGTGTGCTTGGGGTGTGCCAAACGGCTAAACTGTACATCGATTTGCGGTTTTTTTAGGGTTCCGTAGTCAACTAGGAACCCTTATAGTTTCGCCATGTCTGTCCGTCCGTCCGTCCGTTCGCGGATAATCTCAGTGACCGTTAGCACTAGAAAGCTGAAATTTGGTACTAATATGTATATCAATCACGTCGACAAAGTGGTAAAATAAAAAGTGGAAAAAAATGTTTTATTAGGGTACCTCCCCTATACGTAAAGTGGGGAGTGATTTTTTTTTTCATTTCAACCCTAACGTGTGATATATTGTTGGATAGGTATTTAAAAATGAATAGGGGTTTAGTAAAATCATTTTTTGATAATGTAAATATTTTCGGTAATAATCGCTCCAGAAGTAAAAAAAAATGTGTCCCCCCCCCCCCCCCCCTCTAACTTTTGAACCATAAGTTTCAAAAATATGAAAAAAATCTCAAAAGAAGAACTTTATAAACACTTTCTAGGAAAATTATTTTGAACTTGATAGGTTGAATAGCTTTTGAAAAAAAATTACAAAATAATTTCTGAACTAAGTTTGTAATTTAACCGTATAAGCAGGTGTTTATTGTACCTGTAATTTCTACAAAATCACAATGAAATGACGTGCTTTCAAATAACCCAACCATGGGCCCATTTTTTTAACTCTTAAGTGAGGACACTTACTGTGACGGACGGAAAACTACGGAACCCTACACTGAGCGTGGCCCGACACGCTCTTTCCCGGTTTTTTTACGTACACCTTCCACTACAGCTGTTCTATCATCAGCCCTGTCTGGACGTTGGTTTTTGTTTTACCCTGTATGTAGCTAAAATGCACCAATCTTAATCTTTACTTATACATTATTCTTGTCTTAAGACGTTATTAAGTCCGACTTTTCACTCTAAGGTTTTGTTTTGTGCAATAAAGTCCACCTCGAACTGAGAACTCGCGATTTCCTTGCAAACGAGTTGACCAATATAACAAGACCTTTCTGATGATTGTTTCCCGCCTTCTAGCTCCGTAACCCCTTGATGCAATCCTGCTCATATACGAACTCTCAAATTGTATAGATCTCTGCTACAACCCCAACAAATTTCATAAAGATCAGAAAACAGTTACTAAAGTTAAGTTGTTCTAAATGAAAAAGCCATCAAAATTCACAGACGTCTAGGTAGCCGGCTGACAGTTTTATTGAGTTGTGTCCGAAGTTGTCTGTAAGAACTCACTTCGCTTACGCTCCGCTCGTTCGATAAAATAATGGATGAAATATTGGAACGACTAACATTTTTATGGGCACAGCGCCTGAAATAAATGATAATTTTATTTTATTAAACTGAAACTTTGGGGCCGTAGGGGCCGAATCCGCGGCGCGCCTAATAGAGGCTTCTGGTGACCAGAGGGCTGGTTTTTATTTCGCACAGCGAATAAGTATTGCCATCCAGCGAGGTAATACGGCCAGCATTCTGGACACCCTGCCAGTTGACAGCTATCTGGGCCAAATTTTCTATCTGTAGTTTTATTATAGTTTGATAACTAGTGGCTCTGTGACCTGTAGACCTCGCGAGCATAGCTAAAACTGAGTAAATTCGGGGTCGATAAAAATTTCAAATAATGCACAGTGGCCGGCGCGCCTAAGTAAGGCGGCCATAATTAAATTGATTCTTACTTATCTTGTTTTCTGGTAACAAATACTATTTACCACTAGTAAAGTTCAATGAAACAAGTTCTTGTTTGGGTCCGGACCCGATCGGACGTATTCTCTTGAGCGTCCCAAAACAAAAGGCAACTAACATGTGCAACGGTCTTTGTCGAAAAGTCGCATGTACCGGAATCCCGCCGCGCGCGATCATGAGCCTAATCACCTTGGCTTAAGGGCAGCCGCGCATTTGCGCGTCCACGTCGGAGGCAAGCCGAACGAAACTACGTCGCGCATCTGCAACCCTGTACCTCCTGCTCGACCTGCTGAGCTTTGAGATGCAGCAAGTAATTCCTACTTCGAAGCCACGCTAATATCCGTGATGTGATTTGGTGAGATCGTTCCATTACGCTAATTGCATGAAAAATATTTTTCTTTTCCTTTTTTAATCTCTCGTTGCCGCCGGGTGTAGGCATATATAGCTGACACCCTGCTTGTATAACTAACGGTACAGTAATTAAACCACTGGTTAAGATCCCGATTAATATTAATATCTTGAAGTGTTTATTTAATTAAGTAACGGCAATAAAATCACAGTTAAATCTAAGACCCCAAATAATATCAATATCGCTTACCATCGCTAGTTCGTGTCACGCTTTAATTCGCCCAAAAATACAGATAATACAACATAGGTAGGTACTATATCAAGTAGGTATGATAGCTTAGTACTTTAACTCCTAAGAGACAACACCCCAAATATTTGAATGATTTTGTTAATTCGGGTCTCAATAACGGACGATAAGAGACGTAGCTGTTGCTAACAAGAAACCCCATTCATTTTAATTTAACTATTTCATTTACTCTACACAGCTATGGAAGCACAACTACGCGCGTAGGTAATCATTTTTTTATACCCGCTCCACTTGAAACATGTGCAGAATTGCCCAACGGTTCAAATGTGATACTACAAAGAAATAAGAGAAAGGACAAGGGCCAACTATAAAAAACCGGCCAAGAGCGTGTCGGGCCACGCTCACTGTAGGGTTCCGTAGTTTTCCGTCCGTCACAGTAAGTGTCCCCACTTAAGAGTTAATAACACCGCCATGTAGGATATGATATGAGAGTTCCACGTACAGCGACATCTATCGGCAAATTAAGTAAACTATTGCGCGCGAGCATAAAGTATGGAAGATGATTTTTATGGGATAATTCTTTATTGCGTGAACCGATTTTCACCGTTTTTACTTTATTTGAAAGCACGTCATTTCATTGTAATTTTGTAGAAATTACAGGTACAATAAACACCTGCTTATACGGTTAAATTACAAACTTAGTTCAGAAATTATTTTGTATTTTTTTTTCAAAAACTATTCATTCTATCAAGTTCAAAATAATTTTCCTAGAAAGTTTTTATAAAGTTCTACTTTTGAGATTTTTTTCATATTTTTAAAACTTATGGTTCAAAAGTTAGAGGGGGGGGACGCATATTTTTTTACTTCTGGAGCGATTATTTCCGAAAATATTTACATTATCGAAAAATGATTTTAGGAAACCCCTATTCATTTTTAAATACCTATCCAATAATATATCACACGTTAGGGTTGAAATGAAAAAAAAAATCACTCCCCACTTTACGTATAGGGGAGGTACCCTAATAATAATAAAAAATCCACTTTTTATTTTACCACTTTGTCGGCGTGATTGATATACATATTAATACTAAATTTCAGCTTTCTAGTGCTAACGGTCACTGAGATTATCCGCGGACGGACGGACGGACGGACGGGCAGACATGGCGAAACTATAAGGGTTCCTAGTTGACTACGGAACCCTAAAAAGATGGACCAGCAAATAACACTAGGAAAAGGTCAGCTATGATATGATACATAGAGTACATAAGTACATCCGATAAATATTTAGAGGGTTGGAATTATTTATTACTACTTACTACGTTCCAACGCAGGTACCTAATCAACGAGCAGGTAAGCAAGGAGAAGGCGCAACCAAAACCTATGGTGATTATTTTTTTTAAACTAATACATTATATTACTCGTATGTAGGTAATATATAGCCAACATGAAGTCGAGCCCACCAATGGGTACTTGGGAATGGGCATTAGGTAGCTGGAGCTCTAAGTACAGATAAGAGTATAAGTTTGAGGTAAAATCAAGAGTCTATTGCTAATTACCGACATTTTGACACCTATACTTAGACTAACATTTCAAGAATTTGGACCTTCGTGAAACTGAAACCGTTCTCAACATAAATACAAAAAATGCTCGTATATATAAGTAACTGTGTCTTTATTTTAAGTTTCATCGAGTTTATTTCGTGCAGTGTTTTAGTTCTAATAATTATGTTACGAGTGAATAAGTGATATGTATATGTATTACATGACCTTGTCCCTAAGTGAATAGTGGTTATGTTTGGCCATAGATATTACTGTTACAGCATTTAGAATAGATAAAACGTGCTTGTTAGCAGCATCGCTACACAATTGTGCTTTTCTTGTACAGTGCCCAGTTTATTGCGACCCGTCGAGATGGTCCAAACCCCACTACCTTACCAACCTATTTAAACTCGACAACAACAAAACCCGAAAAAAAAGATTGGAGGAGTCAAGTGACAGACGCTGGCCAATTCCTATATACATTATCAACACAAAAAAACGTGACTCTCAAGTGAATTGTATACATAATTGCATACTGAATTGTTAGTCAACATACTGGTATATAACTTTGATTCTGCTATTAAAACTACAGAGTGCTAATAAACGTCACGCTCATACATAGGCAAGGAGGATCTATGCCACTTCATATAGTGGACAAGATAGACGAACCACCATAAGAAATGGATCCTTCTTCAAGCACGGAACCTGCAATAGTACAATCTAATACAAGTGACAGTCTTTAAATATCGACCAGTGTTTAGGGTTCCGTACCTCGAAAGGAAAAAACGGAACCCTTATAGGATCACTTTGTTGTCCGTCTGTCTGTCTGTCTGTCTATCAATACCATTTTTCTCAGGAACGCGTGGAGGTATCAAGCTGAAATTCATATCAAATACTCAGGTCTATTGTCCCTTGGAGCTGTGAAAAAAATCAAACATAAAAGCCAACGCAATCGAAAGATATAGTCGTTTATGCTGCAAACTTTAGAGTTTTTCGGCACTCGCAAAACCTACGGGGTACTTACCGTGAACTCAGAAACTTGAAATTTGGCACGAAGCAACGATATATATCATAGACAATGGAAAAATTACAAAAAGTAGATATTTTTAGTAAAATCATACAAAAAAATTTTTTTTAAAATTTTAAACTTATTACCTTCTCCTCGGAAACGCGTGGAGGTATTCAATTGAAATTCATGTCAAATATTCAAAGCTATTATAGGACCTTTCAGATGTAGCAAAATCAAACTTTTATGTCAACGCAATCAAAATAAATAGCAATTTAAGTCGCATATTTTGAAACTGAATACTCGCAAGAAACTCAAAACCTAAAGGGTACTTCCCGTAAACTCAGAAACTTGAAACTTGGCACGAAGAAACTTCATATAGCACAGACAAAGGTAAAATTACGAAAAGTTGAAATTTTTAGTAAAATCATACAAAAAATATTTTTTTGTAATTTTAAACTTACTACCTTTTTCCTCGTAAACGCGTAGAGGTATTAAATTGAAATTCATATCAAATACTCAGGTTTATAATACCTTTAAGTTGTAACAAATTCAATTTTCTATGTCAATGCAATGGGTGAACTTTTACTTATATACCTACAGGTTTGTACGGAACCCTCGGTGCGCGAGTCCGACTCGCACTTGGCCGGTTTTTATACAGTGCTTTGGTTATAATTTAAATAAGTGCATAAAGAGTACATGACTTGTGTCTAGTAAATAGTGTTAAACTGCAGTTTTGTTTGATGTTCGGTAATTACTTTTAGATTACAGTTAGAGTCGAGAAATGATTGTAAAAGGACAAATGACAAGCCGTTAACTAAACATACAATGTCTCCAAGTTATCTCACAACCATGAGGTATCGATCGACGCAATGGATATAGTTTGAAATATCGCACTCGACTGCGTTACAAAAAAAGTCAAACCAAAGACATCGACCAATCAACAATCAAACGCACCTACATTACAAGCTCTACTAGTACCCTTCGACAGGGAGGTAAGGAACGAAGAATGTTATCGACTTCTTATCAGTCAGAGATTCAACACATGGAAAAGGCAGACAAGGAGCGAAGACAAAGAACATCAACTAGCAGCACTTCATCAACGCTCATCCCACTTCAACTTAACCCGTCATTCCTCGCATCCTATATTGGCTTCAGGCTGCATAGCCGGTCGATTGTGGGTTACTGCCGCGTGTGGTAACTCGTCCTTCCCCATCCCAGAGCGTGCCTCCTCAAAAATTTGTGCCCCCCGGTATGCCGGCTTGTCCGGAGCAGGCATGTCCCTGGCTGGGTGTGGTGCCTATGTTCATGTTCATGTTCAGTAAAGTTCAATGAAACACGTATTTAGATATATTGCATGCTAAATTTAATAAAAACTATGAAACAAAATAGGTACATGAAAAAAACATTGTGTTTATGTAAAAAAAACTTAAAAATACCTTAAAAGTATATGATTATTACTATTCCTTAAACTAGACATCTTCTATTTCTTAAACATAACAGGCCTTACAATATAAATAATAAATATACATTTTAAAATAATTCATGTAAAACAAATATCAATAAAAACAATAAGTGCATATAAAAATTAAATAATACATAAATTCAAACATTAAATTCTACGTTATTCAGTAACATCTAATAAACTTAAAACTTCAATAGAGAGAGTAGATTTTTTTTTCGGGGCAACTTTCTACTGGAGGTGACAAATGGATCTGAATTCAGCAGAAGCCTGTGAATAAGATCTTTGTTAGTGAGATCCCGAGACATTTTCCGTGTGTGGTTGCGTCGAAAGATCTTTATATTTTTGTTCGTTGACACTGCAGCCTCTTCGGGTAATTCACCTATAGGAACTAAAGCGTTTTCTATGACTATAGCACCATGTACGAGCACTTTATGGACAGAAGATGGTAAAGGATACCAATCGTATACCTTCATCAGTTCTTTCGCCGTTTCTGTAGCATACTCGTCAAATTTATTTATTTACATTTATTTTATATCCAGATTATATGCACTCCAAAATAGTTTCACACCTTTCTATTAGGTTCTGTTGTCTACCGGTGATTTCAGCGGATAGCGGATTGTTGATCGGATTCCACGTTCAAGGTATTTTTGGCTAACGTACATGTTTTAAGGAGATTAACACTTTGCAACTCGTTGAACCATTCGGAATGTTTCATTAGAACTTTAGATTTGGTTCTCGAATACGATTTCGAAAAAAACACAATTGGTTCGCAAATGTACTTTATGACTTTTTCTAAGTTGCTAGTATTCACGTCATCTGCATATGGGACAATTTCAATCAAATGTTGTATCACTTGGCGACGCCTTTCTACATCTGAACCACTCTTAGACAGCCACAGTTCAAATACAAATCCCCTTGTAAATGATCCGACGTACATATCATCTGAAAAAAAAAAAAAAATGGTTAATATTGTAACGTAATATTTTCGTAGTACCGCCACGCGTAGGCCCACTTAGGCGTAGCAGGATCCTATATGCTAAAGTGGCAGAATGACCCAAACAAAGTTGTATGTCTATTAATCTACGAAGATCAAGCTTTCAAATGAATGTAATTTTATCCTTCAGCGAGTTTAATAACATAACTAAAACTTTCATTAAAAAAAATATTCTTATAATGTTTCGCATGTAAGTTAGTCATGGCGTAGACCCGTTATTATTACTATATATTACATGTACAGAACAAAATCTATATGTAAAACAAAATAACGTACCTGATTCTTGAAGATCCATAATACTAATAATCACTAAAATACCAACTTTCACAGGAATTCACTACTAATGACCGATCGCTTAATGAGTCGCAGAAAAGGGAGCGCGCAGAAACGGGTGATATGGTTACGGGTGGAATAGTTAATAATCCAAGATTTATTTATACCCGATTGGGGTACATGTATAGGTGAATAATAAACGATCATTGGATATTTAAAAATGACACATGCATTTTTTTTATTATGACCTAAGGCCAGGCCACTGTGTAATGTAAGCAAACTCATTTATCTTCATCGATTCGCATTCACGCACTTCTAAAGAATAACCCTGGTTTATTCTCACGATTTATACATAAACCTTTTATTTCAATTCATTTTAGTAAACTAAACGTCAATTACTTATATTTCAGGCAAAACGAGGTTCTTGTAAAATATTTCGCCATGTGTCAAATCCTGTTTTTGCCTAGAAAATAGAAATGCAGCCATATTTGTTTAACTTATTTTATTTGTCTATTGACCACGAATATATGTATATATGGCTCTGCTAGGACTAGAGCCCACGACACTAAACCTAGTTCGATAAGTCTCCTAGATGAGATATGTATAATTAGTCACGTATTTAATGGGGGAACACGAAATGCCGATGCTGCAATCCAAAAAAAGTGGCGGCGTATTTAAATTTATTTTTGAATAAATAAAAAAATCTGGTTTCTAGTATGATAAGTCTCCTAGATTTCCTTTGTTCCTCGAAGCAGGGGAGGGGTAGGGCTACACGATAATGCGGTGCTCCAAGCCCCCGTGCGTGGCCTTGTCAGTGGCAGGCATCAAAAGATTGTAGATGTACCTATGCCAAAACAAAGCGCCTGACCTTTTTATAACAAAAACAAGATGTTATGTAACCTAAACCTAGCGCCTGAACTGCAACAAGATGTTACGTTATTAAAATGATGTCATATTTTAAAAGATAAAGTCATAAAGTGAACCGGAAGGCCGAAAGCCCGATAAGCCAGCATTCTCATATCCGCATGAAAGGAAACGTGCGAAAACCATTGCAACCTTAAACATTCAACCTAACACTTTTATGGATGAAAAAAGTCATTCAATGTGCACTCTTTCTACTTCCATCATAAATATTCAACCTTAGAATTTGTCACTTGAACTCAGTATATATGTTGGACCAAGTGATAAATAGGTCATTATACATAATGCCCCCGGGTATTATAATTTATGGCCAATATGAGTAGGCAATTTGATAATAACTATTCAAATAATTAAATTGCCCGGGCATTATACATAATGCCCATCCCATATTTGTCAGAGTACCTAATAAACCTTCGATAATAGCTATACGAACAATGAAATTGTCCGGGCTTTATGCATAATGTCCATCAACTATGGGCAGAGTAATAAAAAACATGTTCTCATATGTTGTGTTCGTATTTTTATTTCTGACATTAGCTTTGCCAGAATTATTTCAGGCTCTTTTTCTAAAATTTCCCCACTGCTGCGATTGCTTTCCTCCCCGCAACCCGTCCAATATAACTTTATTATCAAATTGTCCAATGGTCACGTGGTAATTGTTCATAATGACGAGACAATGTGATAAATAATGAAATGTTGATAATAATTAATCACTCGGCCTGATACAGCTGGGCATTATTCATAATGCCCGGGCATTATAAATAATGCTCGAATTAATCACTTGGTCCATATATAAAACCGTCAACTGCTACAACTTGGCCTACGATGCACAACTTTTCCTGGCTTGGAAAACATGGTTTTCTTCACCATACAGCTATTTATATCTTATTCCTGAGATGGCTGGTGAGCAAATTAGGTAGCAAATCTAAATTGTGGTGGCAGAAAACATAGTTGCCTTTTGTTTAATATTGTTTCCTCCACTTTTTTTGGGGAAATTTTTGATGATATCGATTCAAAATCACGAACTCTTTCGATTCCAGTAGGATACAAAATGTCTCCCTTTTTTCATATATTTTTCATTAGTTCCATTCTCTTAACGTCATAATAAGTTAAGTCATTAAGAAGCTCGTGATTCTGAGTCAAAATTACCTAAAAAGTACCCACATAAAAAAAAAATGGAATATCCAACTTTAAATAAAACATTATACCTATCTCCTTGGCCCATAAATTTTATTTCTCCTTGGCTCAAAAATCTCATCTCCTTTAGCAGACGGATTGGTTGAAAAAATAGAAATTGTTTACGATACTTTGAATTGTTTAGGAAAACAAAAACGGAGAAAATAAAATTAGGAATTACAAAAAACACTGTTAGCATTATTTTGACTATAGCGTCCTCTATTAGCTGCATTCGAGATTAACAGGAACACCCTGCGCCATTAAGGTTTTGAGTCAACTAATGTAGATGGCCCTATTAATAATTACGAAATTTAAACTAAAAAAATACAAAAATAATGTTATGTCATATGTGTGAGGGATCGAACCCGAGACGTCTTATGTAGATATAGTTACCGTTAATCAACTGCACCACGTAATTTAATTGATGTCAAATTAGGCTACGTATTCGCCATACGATTTTTGCGAACGCACATGTCATTATCTCAGCGAACTCACAACTGTCTTAAGCGCTATAGATCATCATGGCACTTAAGTTTTTTGTATCTTAGCGATTTTAAAATGGTCTTAAGCATCATGGACATTAATGGCGCTTAATGCCTTTATGCCATTTCCACCATTTTGAAAAAATTCCAAAAAACGCCACGTCTGAAAAATTGTACATAACTAAAGAATCTGCTCACAAAATCTCACGGGAATTCGTTAAGAAATGCGACCTGTAGAGGAGAACATCCGGACATACGAAAACATTTCGGCCCAAGCTGAAACTGAAATCTTCGCTAACGCTCGGTCAATTATGTTTTTTTTCTTTTCAACCGACTTCAAGATTTCGAAGGAGGAGGTTATCATTCGCCGGGATCTTTGTTTTTTTGCTATTTTTTTTATGTATGTTCACCGATTATTCGACGACGGCTGGACCGATTTGGAAAATTCTTTTTTTTTTTAAGAGTATACTTCACAGTTGGTCCCCTTGTAACCAGGACAGGATCTGATGATTGGATTCTGGAGAAATCGAGGGAACTCTTCAACTATTATAGGCACACCTATTTATAGTGATTTGAGTATTTTTTACAGCAGCTACAGCATTTGCTCTTGGAAAGGTGGATGCTAAGTGAAGTCGGTTCTTTTTTGTTTAAGATTATTTTTTTCAATATTTCAATTTTTTTAACGAAAGTCAATTAGGTAAAGTTGCCTTTTATTTAAATATTTTTAGACCCGCCGCATCGTTTATGTATTTCAAATCCGGATTGCAAACCATTTCCAAAGAATTATTTAGATGACTTTTAAAATAGATTTTACGGTCCTTATGTACAGGTGGGCTAGTGGAATAATATACCTGTATTGTATAGTGGAATTAATTTATAAATAGTAGTAGTAGTAGTAGTTAAACACTTTATTGCACAAAACAAATACATGACCAACAAAAATATAGTGAGTGTGTACAAAGGCGAACTTATCCTTTTAAGGGATCTCTTCCAGCTAACCTTTAAGCAATTGAGAGAAATCGGTCAGACATGGTAGACAAAGATATGTACATTACTTGTACATGACGGCAAAACTACGGAGAAGTTACTAAACCTAGATACTATAGGTAGTGTTAATAAATACGTAACGTATTGGTATAGATACTCTTTAAAAAACTAAAACTCTATATTAAACTTAAAACTATCTCGAAACTAAATACTATTATAGAAAGAAAACCCCGTCTAATAGGTCGCCTTGCGGCATGGTCCCCATCACGCTGGCGGCGTTACCTCTCTGAACTGCGATAGAAATTCGTTGCGAGAGGTAACTGCCAGCACGACGGTCTCCCGAGGTGTCAATCAACTTCGGCGACAGGGCCCCCATAAACTTCTTCATGTCGGCTGACCTATACTAATCTATATTTATATATAGATTATACAAATACATATATATAAATATAATAATACGTACATAGGTATATATATTGTAGCATGACGCTACGTATCGTACGACATCTGTCGACTTTCTTTAGAACTTCTGAACTTCTGTGTCTAAGGGAGGTCTAAGGCTAGGTCACGGTTGATATATAAAAAGCGTACATTGTGATTCACGGCATTACAGGTAGATGGCGCTTATATCAGTCCGCATTTTGTAATACGTCTGGCAGTTATAAAATTGAGATAATACTCGCGCTAATTTTGAATGTGAATTTTTGAGGTATTCCAGATTGTCAAAAAGAAAAAAGTTAATTTTTGATTGAGTGTGTCAGAGCGACGGGAGATTTTTAAAGAAAAACAGATATTCTGGTTTTGGTCTGAGAGTTTTGATGTAATTTGCTTAGTTGCATCGAGTTGAAGTGCGATCTATTTCTGTAGATCTTTGCGCTCAAACATTATATAGCAAGTGCTAATACATTATTAAATACAAATTTTTAAAAACCAAATACGTCGCCGGATAAAAAGGCAACCAGAGGGACCGCCTGAGCCGGAAGGATTCCGGAAGGCACTTGTGGGTGCCGGACCGGCGAGACGGTCTGCAGCTGCCGCGTTTTCCGCGGGTTTCTCCACCATCGTCGGATAATTAGAGTCCGCATCCAGCGGGCTCTCCAAGTGAGAAAAGGAGTTCAGTGAGCTATTGGGTCCGCCTAAATCAAAGCGGACACTTGCCCACGAACTCTTTTCAATTCAAAAACTACAGCTTTAGCCATCCTGCTTTCGAGAATATCATATTATTTACATTTTTTTAAAAACGTTATAAATCTTCGACCCCTTTTCTTTGTATCCAGTATTTTGGTGCCATAATAGTTTTTTTGTTGTTTTGCTAAATTCCCCAAATTCCAATTGCCTCGTTTGACGGGCGTATAAAAACCTGGCTCTTTAATTTAGGCTACGTTCAGCCAGCGAATCATCTGTCACCATCCATATCACCCGCCGTTTTAACCCATTATTTTCCTGCAGCCAAATTATTACCAGCCGAGTCTTTATTTTTACTTACCGGTTTTGCTAACTATTGAATGTGAAATATCCTTACATAGGTACAGTTGTCTTCATTTTTAAGTGAAGTGCTAATTTGAAATATTATTATTATTGTAATTTAATTACATTCTGACCACTAGGGAAGTTATTGAATGTGAAATATCCTTATATAGGTACAGTTGTCTTCATTTTTAAGTGAAGTGCTAATTTTAAATATTATTATTATTGTAATTTAATTACATTCTGACCACTAGGGAAGTTATTGAATGTGAAATATCCTTATATAGATACCGTTATTGTAATTTTTACGTGAAATGCTAAATTTTAAATAATCTGACTACTTTTGCTAATCTTAAATAATTTACTTTGTCTTCGAAATTAAACGTGTTAATGCAATTATAGAAGTGTTTTACTGCAAAATGGCGCCCGATAAGGTAAAGAACTCTGGATTTACTTTTAATAATTGTAATTAAATATTTTTTTTTGGATTTGTGAGACGGTGACCGTAGACCGGTCGCGGTTCTATTAACCTTGATTTTGGTTTGTTTCAGCCTGCTGTCTCCTTACGTCCCATCATTAACGCGAATTCCGTCATATTGAAATATTGCTTTTATTTATGTTTAAAAAAAACGAATTTATCTGTTGACCTTTACTTATGCCTTTTTCTCAATTACCCGTAACATATCCCGAATACCTTATTTCATAGTTTGAGTCCTGTAGTTAGAGCCCGTAGACGTTAGGGAATTCGCAGGTAAGTCAGACATAGAATGTATGATTTGCATTTTTTTTTTGTTTTTTTTTTCAGAAACTGAACTTGTTTTTTTTGAATTCGAACTCTAACTTAGCATCTAGACTTTGAGTGTTATTTTCTTTCTTTGACTTAAGCGCTTGGTTTAGACCACTGATATACTCGAACTTTGGATTTTAATTTTGAGGCCGATTAACTTTATTTTTTGTTTGAACTTGCAACGCAAGACAACTTTCGACTTTTCGCCATGTCGCACTTAAGTAATGAAGGATCAATTGCTGAGACACCTCATGCGCACTCATCTTTAAACTCGCACGATCCGAGGATTTTAGATCCAATGGCAGACGATGAAGAACAGTTTTTTGATTCTGATCCACGACCCCAGGTGATGCATATGTCCGGACTTCGCCCGCCTTTTCCTTTCAAAGATTATTCACTTACGAAATGGAACTTGAACTTTTCCGGGAACACTTGTGTTCGCGAATTTTTCTTTCGAATCGAGGAAGAAGGTATGGCGCGTAACGTCAATCCTTCATATGTTGTCAGACGTTTCCATGAATTGTTGTCAGATAGTGCCTTGAAACATTTTAGGGCAATCAGATATCCGGGTCTTACTTACGCGGAATTAAAGTCTGAATTCGTTAAAACCTTCGACGTAGCCGATTTCGATTTCAAGCTTGAGAGCCAACTTCGCGCTTTATCACAGAAGGACAACCAGTCAGTGGTTGATTTTGTTATTCAGGCGCGCGATCTAAACGCAAAGCTTCGTAAACCGGTTTCCGAAGACAACCTGTTTAACATTATTAAATATGGAATGAATCCTAGATATCATCCTTGTCTTGCAACTAACGTGGTTAGGGATATTGATGGTTTGTTAGAAGTCGCGAAAATTTTTGAAGCCTTTCAAGGTTCACGACCAGCACGTTTGGCTATTGCACCGATTAGTGCTCAAGTTGTAGGTCAACCCAGTTCTATAGTGTGTATGAAGTGTGATGCAACTGGTCATAACTATCGTAATTGTCCTAACGTTTCAGGGGCAGTGTGCTTCAAGTGTAAGCGTGTTGGTGCAATCACACGCGATTGTCCTAGTTGTAATTCTGGTCCGTCAAAAAACGAATAAGTGGAGCACTGAGAGGTCCATCGGTGTCGCCCGTTTATATGAATAATTCCCCGGATAATAGACTTTTTATTGATGTTTTAGTTGCTGGCTCTTCGGTAAGAGCTCTTTTGGACTCTGGTGCTCAGGTTTCACTAATTGATATATCCCTCTTATCGGAGCTCGGTATAGCATATCACGAGGATATCCGGCCTTATGTTGTCTCCGCCGACAATTCTCCTCTTGAATTTCTAGGCGGTTTGGACGGCCCCATTCTTTTTAGTGGCATTCGCGTTCTGTACCCCTGTCTAGTGAGCAGTAATCTTCCTACTGCATTTATTTTAGGAATTGAGTTTTGGAATGCTCCGAAAGAAAAGACCAACTCTCATTGACATTTTAAAGAAGGCATTCCGTGATGGTTTATCAGGTAAGCTTTACGTCGCTTCACAACATGTTCCTGTCGCAGTCCCACGAGTAGGTGAGGTTCGCTATGTCCACCCTCGTACGGTGCTTGCACCACTGCAGGAATCAAAACTCCAATCTGTTATTGACGAGTTTGAGGAGATTTCTTCTGATAAAGCTGGATTAGGTTGTACTTCGTGGCTTTCGCATAAGATTGAGACTGTTGGTTCGCCCATCCGCCAACGTTACTATCCCTTATCTCCAGTCAAACTCAAGATTCTCAACGAAGAGATCGACAAGATGTTAGAGTCAGGCGTTATTCGTCCCTCACGATCACCCTGGGCTTCCCCAGTTGTGATGGTTACCAAGAAAGATGGTAGTGTCAGGTTTTGCGTGGACAGTAGGAAGTTGAACAGCGTTACCATCAGGGATTCATACCCTCTCCCGCGCGTCCAGGACATCCTTGATAACCTACGAGGTGCCAAATATCTAACTTCGTTGGATTTTAGGAGCGCCTTTTGGCAAATCCCCTTAGCTGATAAGGCCAGTTGTGAGAAGATGGCCTTTATTGTACCCCAAAGGGGCCTCTTTGAGTTCGTTCGTCTCCCTTTTGGTTTAACCAACGCTTCGTCCGAGATGCAGAGGCTTACTGACATGATTGTCAATTTTGAATATGCCCCTGAGTCTGAGGATTTTATCTTCGGCTATGTTGATGATTTGATTTTGGTGTCTCGTGATTTTGACAGTCATATGCGACTTATTCGTAAGGTTCGTGATAGGTTGAAAGAAGCTGGTCTTACGGTTAATTTAGATAAGTGCGAGTTTTGTAAGTCTGAATTGAAGTATCTCGGTTACATCGTCAATGAGCGTGGTCTTCAAACTGATCCGAAGAAATTAGAAGCTATTAGGGATTACCCTACCCCTTCTTCTGCCAAGTCTCTACGTGCTTTCATTGGTATGTGTTCATATTATCGCCGTTTCGTGGATGGTTTTTCTTCGATTATTGCTCCTCTGACGGCACTTATCGGTAAGAGAAAGGGACGTGATCCCATAGATTGGAACGAAGAAGAACGTGCTAGTGAAGCTTTTTCTAAATTGAAGGATGCCTTGATGAGCGCTCCGTTGATGGCTTGCCCGGATTTCTCGAAACCTTTTATCCTTCAATGTGGCGCTAGCCAGGTTGGCTTAGGCTCGGTCCTGGCTCAAGAGTTTGACGGCGTTGAACATCCAATTGCTTATTATTCTCGTTTATTCACTAAAGCTGAACGTGGATACGGGACAACCGAACATGAGCTTCTCGCCGTTGTTGATTCCATAAAGCATTTCCGCGGGTATCTCGATGGAATGAGGTTTAAGATCATTACTGACCATATTGCTCTTAAATGGTTGATCACCCTTGATAATCCTACCGGGCGCTTGGCTCGTTGGGCAACTTTGATTTCCCAATATAACTTTGAGATTGAACATAAAAAGGGTGTCCTTAATGTTGTTCCTGACGCCTTGTCCCGCGCTCAAGTTGGGCTTATCTCATTCGCGCGTGGCATGGATCCTTCTGGAGATCCTTGGTATGAACGAATTTACCAGGGAGTTTTGGACAATCCTCAAATGTTTAATGCATTTGCTCTTCGGGATGGTGTCTTAATGCGCAGGGTATCTATCGAAAACCCTTTAGCACCTAATCCGTGGCGTATAGTTCTTCCTGCTTCAAGGACTAGAGAGGCGGTTGCTGAAATTCATAATGGATTTCCCAACGTTCATCCTGGTGTTATGAAAACGTATTTAAAAGCTCGTGACTTATACTATTGGCCGAATATGTACCGTGATGTTACAAGGTTCCTTTCCGAATGTCAGATTTGCAAGTCTTATAAAATTGCAAATTCACAACCTCGTGGACTTCGCTTATTTCCTCGTCGTGTTGCGGCTCCAATGGATCTTCTTTCCATTGACTTAATTGGTCCTTTACCGGTTAGCCGTAATGGTTGTCGTTATATTTTGACTTTGGTTGACGTTTTTACCAAGTTTGTTTGGATGGTCCCTTTGCAGTTGGTAAATGCGAGGTCAATATCGATGGCATTAGAGTCGGAGGTTATTTTGCGGTACGGTGTTCCTACTAACATTCTCTGTGACAACGCTACAGTTTTTCATAGTCGTCAATTTCTGGATTTCCTGGCGAGCTATAATATTCCAGGTCCGTGTTATACCCCATATTATTCGCCACAAGCGAATGTTGTGGAGAGATATAACCAGGTCGTGATTACTACTTTGAGCATTTTAGTTGAAAATGACCAACGCAGTTGGTCGGGTCATTTACATCGGGTCGCTCTTTATTTAAACTCTTGTA
Source organism: Pammene aurita (assembly GCA_947086415.1). Classification (NCBI taxonomy): domain Eukaryota; kingdom Metazoa; phylum Arthropoda; class Insecta; order Lepidoptera; family Tortricidae; genus Pammene; species Pammene aurita. The sequence continues at coordinate 8,446,150 of OX352314.1, read as the reverse complement.
TAAATTTGGCTACTGCTTATACACCGATTTTTTTGATGTACGACCGCGAGTTGTCAATGATTCGTGAACGTGTTGAGAATTAGGTTGTGGACCAAGATGTGGGACTCAGCCGGATGGAACGCGCTTCGAATCTTCAGACGCTTCGTGAGGTGTACGATAAAGTTTCTGATTCGATGGCTTTAGCCTTTCATCGTAACGCCGCCAAGTTCAACACGAACCGTTCTTCGCCAAGAATCGTTGGTGACCAAATCGTTTGGCGCCGGAATTTCCAGCGTGGATCCGCTGATCCTTTTCGAGGCGGTAAATTCGCTCCACGTTTCGTTCGGTGCCGTGTGGTTAGACGGGTGTCTCCACAGGTATATGTACTGGCTGATACCGATTCCGAGCACGTCGGTACCTATCATATTAAAGATATCTTGAAATAGTTTCTTCTTTCGGCCCGTTCAGTTTTCTCAAAATTCTAAAATGCGCTTTAGTCCGCCATTCCCTTATCGGTAATCCTTGCTTGATTCGTTTCTTATCGTTTTTTTGTTTTCGTTTGAGCGTTTCCTTGCTCCTTTTTCCAGATTTGACTTTTTTTACCGTTGGTGCTTAAGGCTTCGTTTATCTTTCCCGGTCTATGATAGCCTGGTTGTATAATTTGACGACTCGATGTGAGGGATTAAGATCTGTGGCCAGGTGCAGTTTCTGTCCTATCCCGGCCGTCACGTCTTGGACCGCGTGACGCGTTGGTTGGCGTTTTGTCATCTTGTTAATCTATTAGGTTAGTCTTTAGGGGTAATGTTAATAACTGGTTAGTTTTGTTTTTTTGGAATTCGTTTAGGGTTCTCTTGTTGTACCTTTTTTGGCCTTAGCATTAAGTTGTGTTTTTTTTGTTGCTTGGGGTTAGTTTTCTTGTGTTTTCTTGTGTTGTTGTTCGTTTGTTTCTTTGTTTGGTAGGGAGATGCTGTAGCATGACGCTACGTATCGTACGACATCTGTCGACTTTCTTTAGAACTTCTGAACTTCTGTGTCTAAGGGAGGTCTAAGGCTAGGTCACGGTTGATATATAAAAAGCGTACATTGTGATTCACGGCATTACAGGTAGATGGCGCTTATATCAGTCCGCATTTTGTAATACGTCTGGCAGTTATAAAATTGAGATAATACTCGCGCTAATTTTGAATGTGAATTTTTGAGGTATTCCAGATTGTCAAAAAGAAAAAAGTTGATTTTTGATTGAGTGTGTTAGAGCGACGGGAGATTTTTAAAGAAAAACAGATATTCTGGTTTTGGTCTGAGAGTTTTGCTGTAATTTGCTTAGTTGCATCGAGTTGAAGTGCGATCTATTTCTGTAGATCTTTGCGCTCAAACATTATATAGCAAGTGCTAATACATTATTAAATACAAATTTTTAAAAACCAAATACGTCGCCGGACAAAAAGGCAACCAGAGGGACCGCCTGAGCCGGAAGGATTCCGGAAGGCACTTGTGGGTGCCGGACCGGCGAGACGGTCTGCAGCTGCCGCGTTTTCCGTGGGTTTCTCCACCATCGTCGGATAATTAGAGTCCGCATCCAGCGGGCTCTCCAAGTGAGAAAAGGAGTTCAGCGAGCTATTGGGTCCGCCTAAATCAAAGCGGACACTTGCCCACGAACTCTTTTCAATTCAAAAACTACAGCTTTAGCCATCCTGCTTTCGAGAATATCATATTATTTACATTTTTTTAAAAACGTTATAAATCCGATCCCTTTTCTTTGTATCCAGTATTTTGGTGCCATAATAGTTTTTTTGTTGTTTTGCTAAATTCCCCAAATTCCAATTGCCTCGTTTGACGGGCGTATAAAAACCTGGCTCTTTAATTTAGGCTACGTTCAGCCAGCGAATCATCTGTCACCATCCATATCACCCGCCTCATTAACCCATTATTTTCCTGCAGCCAAATTATTACCAGCCGAGTCTTTATTTTTACTTACCGGTTTTGCTAACTATTGAATGTGAAATATCCTTATATAGGTACAGTTGTCTTCATTTTTAAGTGAAGTGCTAATTTTAAATATTATTATTATTGTAATTTAATTACATTCTGACCACTAGGGAAGTTATTGAATGTGATATATCCTTATATAGGTACAGTTGTCTTCATTTTTAAGTGAAGTGCTAATTTTAAATATTATTATTATTATTGTAATTTAATTACATTCTGACCACTAGGGAAGTTATTGAATGTGAAATATCCTTATATAGATACCGTTATTGTAATTTTTACGTGAAATGCTAAATTTTAAATAATCTGACTACTTTTGCTAATCTTAAATAATTTACTTTGTCTTCGAAATTAAACGTGTTAATGCAATTATAGAAGTGTTTTACTGCAATATATATATACATATATAAAACATATATAACCGCACACGCCCACTCACCGTCCAATTGTCATGGGTTTGAAAGCCATAACTTTTTCAATTTAGCCTTAAGCGACGCCACTGACTGGCACTGCCTCTTTTATAAATTATTATAAAATATACTCATAATGTACATGGTATATCATACAAACCTTCTGCATAGTGATGCAGTACTCCCTGCCGTAGTTGATCATACACAGCATCTTAGTCTCTGGGTCCTCTTTGACCTGATTCAAAGTCCCTGGTCTTGTAATATGATATGTTTAATTTTTTTTACTTAATTAAAAAAATTTAAAGGACTTCAGTTCTCAAAATTTCTTTAATTCTAGCTAGCTCCCACCTATTAAATAATACTAGGGATACATAGCCCAAAAAACTGGACCCACAATAGTACCGCAAGAACGACTCGGGCGGTACTTTCTTTGACAGTCTTATTGCGGTATAAGACTGGCCGGTTACATATTTTCAGTAAATCCTGTTTGAAACTTTACCTGCTTTACCTTTGCTCAAAGCTAGCCCCGAAATGTGACACAATTTTGAGCAAAGAAACCCCTCTAGTTAGTGTTAGTAACTATAAAACCATTGTAAGACTAACATATTAAAAGTAGGTATATTCTGTTTGCCGCCGCGGGAGGGCGCTCGTGATAATGATCATCGTAAATTGATCAAACATGTCGAGCAACAATCGACTTAAATTACATGAGTAACCCTCTAGTTAGTCCATACTAATATTATAAATGGGAAAGTGTATATGTATGTTTGTTTGTCCGTACGTCTTTCATGGCAAAAAGGGTCGACGAATTGACGTGATTTTTTAAGTGGAGATAGTTGAAGGGATGGAGAGTGACATAGGATACTTTTTGTCTCTTTCTAACCCCCCACTTCCCTAAAATGGGGGGGTGGAAATTTGTATGGAGCATTTCGGGGGGCAATCAGGAAAGGGGAAACGTGTTACCCCGAATTTAACGCGAGCGAAGCCGCGGGCAAAAGCTAGTTTCCCATATTATCCTAATTACTACGGGGTTCTAGCAGCTATTCATCGGTGGAGGTCAGAACGACAGGTTAGCAAACATTTTGAGTTCCAAAACGCGGAATTCCAAAGTTGCTAGGTACAGTCAGCAGCAGAAGTAGAGAAGCGAGTGATGTGGTCAAAATGTTCTTTATTGTTAAGGGAATAAGAGCTAAGCCACTTTTCATGCTGACTGTACCTATAGGTATTGTATTTATTACGATGTCTAATTAGTACCAGAGACTATAAATAATATAGACAGCCACAGTTTAAAAACTTTTTGAAGCCCAAGTCTGAAGCGCCATCTGGACGAGAGCAGCCCAAAGATACAAAAATAGTAGGGGGAAATGACATTGTGCTCAGCGTCAATCTCGTAACGAATAGCGTACCGTAGTAACTCTAGATGGCGCTGCAACGAAATGTCATTTTCCCTACTATGTTTGTATCTTTGGGTTGCTCTTGTCCAGATGGCGCATCAGATTTGGGCCTCAAAAAGTTCTTAAACTGTGGCTTTCTATATTAATTATAGTCTCTGTTAGTACGTACCTTGACTGTGTAATCATTTATTGCTTCATCTATGACGTCTTCAATTAGCACCTGTTACGTACAGGAAAAAAATATAAATATAAAATTTAAATTTAAAGTAGGTATAGGCATACTTTATTTATTGATTAAATACCGTGATACCGTGATACTCGTTGGTAAACATTAAACAAACCTATTAATAGCATTCCATCCTAATATCCATATGAAATACTTGTTTCTACTTTTTTTTTTATCTCCACTTGTGCTTTGACGCTAGTGCGGTGAAGTAATGTAAGAACACTTAAATAAACCACCATTATAAAATATTTCAATTAAAATAAGTGAAAAGGAAAAAAATCGTACCTCTTCTTTAGGATCCAAGGCTTTGAGCTAATCACAGAATTACAAAACAATTAATTAATTAAAATATTATTAGACCCGAAAAATGTACCTTTTTAGAGTCTGTTCGGAATGATAAGTGTCGTAAAATGTATGAGGTCTAAGGTAAACCATGACTTTTCTTTTTCCGAACAAACTCTATCGAAATGATCTATTTTAGACATCTTTATAATTTTTTTATCAATGGGTTACCAATTTCATGTCAAGCCGGCTACGGCGCGGCGTAACAGTCCGTAGCTAAATCGCAATATTACCCCAATCAGGGGCCGCATTCTAACTTTAAAACACATATATTGTCACGTATACCGTGAATGTCTTATAGTTTACACACAGACAGATAGTCGACGCCAGGCTGGGTATTTTATATATACGTACGGCCTACCGGTTATACACCCTTCCGTCGCGCCCCGCGCCTTCCCTGCGACTAGGCTGGCCGCTGGCCGCCGCGCATTCCTCTGCTGTCAATACGCCGCACGGCCGCGACACCCGTTGTAAGGTTTTAACTCGCTCGCTACTGAACGGACGTGTCTAAATGTAAATATAAGTCAGTGATAATCCCGAATTGGGTAAGTGTTGCAATTAATCTGTAATGATACCGTAGCTTAGTTAAGGTGTAAGGTAATTATTATAATAGATCCTAGTAACCGGGTTGTACGATTAGTTGCCACCTTGTTAACCTTTGGACTTTCTTTGTCTAGTTAAACACGTGTTAGAATATAATAGGCTAATACATTTTATCTAGATTTTCATTATTAATAGTGGCAATCATTTATCCATAAATAATATGAATTAGTAAATAGTGTAGTAATAGTGTTTAGGTTCATAATAACTATAATACTTATTACTAATTTAGATGATAAGCTTTATCCTGTTAAAAAGTGCTTACTTCTTTGGTTCTTGCATACTTATTTCTTTCTTCCTATTTGTTATACGCAAGATGATTTTGCCTGGTCTTAATTGTGTGAGCCTTTGCTTATGAATAATAATTTATTCGCTACGGAGCTTATTTAGACAACAAAGTTTTATTTATTTTCTTATACAATATAAGCAAATACTATTTGTGAGAAAAGGTCTGCTTAAAAATCAAGCTTACTTATTTTTTTAAAAGCACTTTCTATAATCACGTTTGATCCCGGTACCTACTGGACCGCTTTCTTTTTGTAATGCTGTGAGAATCGAATGTAGTTGCGTTGCCCGTGGGTTTGTTTGTACATTTTATTCGCGGCTACTAAACTATTATTATTACAACCAACCAGCATTTAATTCTCATAGCACCCCTTTGCTTTCCATGTACCTGGACTGCCCATCACACCCAATGATTGCTTCTTTGTAAACAAATACCCAACCCTAAGTGCTAGCGTGTGATGATTGCCAGTCCAGGACTAATTTTGAAGCCCCATTCTTATTATGTTATTGGACGCGTTCCAGGAACACCCTACGGGTTCGGCATGTAGCCGCTGCGCCTATAGACCTTTGGAAGCCTGAGTTGCCGCCCTGATCACTGCCTCGAGAGGGTAGCAGCTAGAGAGAGCCGCTCCCGCACTGACCTTGGCTCACCGCGACTGAGCTACTTGTTGCTCCTGTCTGCCTACTCGGACTTCGCCAGAGCTACTTGTCGCTCCTGCCTGCCTACTCGGACTTCGCCAGAGCTACTTGTCGCTACTGTCTGCCTACTCGGACTACGCCACGCTAAGCACATCCGAGGGACGTGGGGTACAGAAGAGGAAGGCCGTCCAACTCTCTTGTAGACAGACCCAGAATCTAGATTTCGAACCCACTCCTAAATCTAAATTTAGTAATAAAAAAACGCCCCTTTGTTAAATATTTTAGGTCTACACTTAGGTCTAAATAATTCTTAAACTTAATTTTAATCTAAACTTTAAACTTAATCTTAATCTAAATCTTAAAACTTAGGGAGTTCTTATACCTACTTAGAGTTCATACGTATACAAATAAAATTGCTGTCTTAATGTATTACTTGTTAATTATTTACGTCCCAATAGTATCCTCTAGGCATTAGACGCTTAGGTCGGATATATTTAGGTGACAGTTTGGCGCCCATACGTTTTGTTTTAGATTTTGGGTCTACCTGAGGGTTGGTAGGTCTCCTTTTTTTTAGCTTTCTTGGTGTTGGTGTGTGCATGTCGCAGATTAGTAAACATTAGTCGTAGTTATATTTTAGATTTAGTGTAGAAGTATTACCAAACTGTTTCATACTTCGACTTTCTAGTACACTTCCTAGTTTAGTATCTTTCTCAGAATAAGAATAATCAGATTTTTGCAATACTTACTCAAAATCTTACTTAGTAAAAAAAAGAGAACTTAATATTTAATCGAAATGTCTCGCCCGATTAAATATTTGCAATTGACCAAGCCAGAGTTGGTTTATGAGGTCAAAATACGCGCAGAGGAGCCTCAAGATAAAGTAGAGGATTTAAGGCAACAAATATCCAAGCTTGCCATTAGGTTTCCTTCAGAAGACATACTCGATTCTTGTTATGAGTTCAATGATGATATTGCCGGTATTAAACACACCTTAGCTAAGGTCGCAATTAATATAGCTTACCTCAAACAAGATCCCCATCAAAGGAGTCTACTCGCACGCACTCAAACCTACCTCAATCATATATACCACAGGCTCAGTAGAATTAGTCTACCTGATTCTTCACCAGAAAAATCAGCCTCGCTCCACGAGCAACAACAATTTTATGATGAACAATGTGCGTCCCTTCAGGAAATTCAAATATTACTACCAAAACCTGATGCTCAACCTAAAAAGTGCAACAAAATACAATACCCTGCTACATACTCAGCCCAGGGCAATGTACCGGATGACTCCGATGAATCCCATCCTAACGCTGAACGGTCAAATTTAGACAATACGAACAGCTATAATATTAAAGTTACTTGTGACCGTGGTCTAAGCAGCGACATATCTAAACTTAAATATGATGGAAAATCTTGTGTTCGGGCATTTATTGCACGTGCTAAGGAGTTCCGTCTTACTAAAGACGTCACTGACAAAAAGATGCTTTCATTAGCTACAGAAATATTTACTGGGGATGCCTTGCACTGGTATCGCAGTGTGAAAGAATCTGTAGATTCTTGGGATAATCTGTTAGATATGCTAAAAGCTGATTTTGATGTAGCCAATTTTGACTATCTTATGCGCAGGGAGATTAGCAATCGTAGTCAGGGTCCATCGGAATCAATCACTGTTTACCTGGCCATCATGCATGGCATGTTTAGTAGACTAGATACAATGCCAAGCGAACATGAACGACTCGAGTCCTTGTTACTCAAGCGTTCTTGCTACTTGCCCTAATTTAAACTCGCTTGTAACCTTGCGCACCCTTTGTAAAAATTACGAACAAATTAAAGCTCGTTCAGACAACTTCAAAGAACCACCTTCGGTTACCTCAACTACACTAGCCCCGGAGTATTCCTACCAGCCTAGAAAAGATTTTCCAAAGAATAGCCCGAAAATTGGCTCCGCAAACTATCAAACCCCGACCACTACGAGCTACTCGCAAACTTTTGCTAAACCCAGTATAAATAAACCACATAACATTGCTGCCATTCAGGACAACAAGTACTGCTATCGTTGCCGTGTTAATACTCATAATATGAGGGAATGTACAGCAGAACGAACAATACTATGTTTTAAGTGTGGCCTGCAAGGTTACCGTTTTCCTGACTGCCCGCAATGCAACCCCTCAAAAACCCAAGAAGCTTGTGCTTCTGTCGAACAATCAATTGAAACCGCTCCAAAAAACTGAATAACGAAAATCGTTGCATGCCACGGTACGGCAATCCAGACTGGGGTGACTGGCTCATCACCATTCGCCATTTCTTTAGTACGTACAAGGTTGCGACAATTTTCAATTCAAAACCCGCCAACGAACCTCGTCCATTTATAAAAGTTAATATAGCTTCAAAATATGAAATGTACGGCCTTCTAGACTCTGGGGCCGCTATAACAATTATTAGTAACGACACTTATGCTGACCTTTTAAAAACGAATTCCAACTTAAAATTAATAACTGAAAATAATTCAAATCTTACTGCAGCGGGACGCAATAAACTGCACTGTCTGGGCTATGTGCCATTGGCTGTAAATTTCAGAAATGACACACACGTGTTGAATGTGTACGTCATTGCTAATTTGGAAAATCCTCTCATCCTTGGCATCGATTTTTGGAAAAGATTTGGACTACTAAAAAAAATTTTAGATGACATTAACTATTTCACGCCTCTTGAACCTAGTAGTATACCTAAAATCGCTTCCGTTCATCAGGAAACTCATTTACTTTCTTATAGTAAGCTTGAACCTTCACAAAAGCTAGTGGCAGATGGGGTGATCAATCAATTTGATGACATTTCATTTGAAAAGAAAGGTTTAGGTAGGACACCTTTAATAACTCATCACATTGACACTGGGACTACGGAGCCCATCAAGCAGAGGTATTACCGATTGTCCCCTGAAAAGAAACGCATCATTACTGAACAGGTGGATGAAATGCTGACATTACGAGTTATTTCTCCGTGTGAGAGCCCTTGGTCCTCTCCAGTTTTAGTTGTACGCAAGAAGGACGGTAAACCGCGCTTTTGCTTGGATAGCCGGAAATTGAATGCGGTTACAAAAAAGGATGCCTACAACTTGCCGTACGTCTCTGAGATCCTAGATAATCTAAAGAATGCTAGGTTTCTGTCTAGCATCGACCTATCTAAAGCATTTTGGCAAATACCCATCCACGAGCCAGATAGGGAAAAGTCTGCGTTCTTTGTGCCTGGCCGCGGAACCTTTATGTTCAACGTCACTGCATTTGGGCTTACTAATGCCCCGGCGACCCAGCAGAGACTAGTAGACTCACTCTTCATGCCAGACTTCGAGCTGAAGGTCTTTTGTTACCTCGATGACATCATTGTTATTAGCGAGAGCTTTGAGGAACACGTTTCTATCCTCAGGCGTGTTCTTGATAAACTTAAACAAGCTAATCTTACGATAAATTCTGAAAAATGTCGATTTTTCAGGGAATCTTTAAAATACCTTGGTTACGTTGTCGACCAATATGGCTTGCGTACGGATCCGGACAAGGTGTCGGCCATTGTTAACTACCCGGTACCTAACAGTAAAAAAGAAGTGAAGAGTTTCTTAGGTACAGCTTCTTGGTACCGGCGCTTCATACCAAATTTCAGCACCCTAGCAGGGCCTCTCAATGCACTAACATCAACTAAGAAATCTTCACCGCCCTTTGAGTGGTCGTCTGAGGCGGCTGCGTCTTTTGAAACCTTGAAAAAATGTCTTGCCCAGGCTCCGGTCCTAGCTTGTCCCGATTTCAGTCTCCCTTTCGAAGTTCATACGGATGCGAGCAACTATGGCGTAGGTGGTATGCTCGCACAGACCATTGACGGAGTCGAACACCCAGTGGCCTTCATGAGCCGATCACTAACAGGTCCTGAAAAGAACTATAGTGTTACTGAAAAAGAAGCCCTTGCGGTGATTACAGCCCTTGAGCACTGGCGGTGCTACCTCGAAAACGGTCGTCCTTTTACCGTATACACTGATCACTCTGCGCTCAAGTGGTTTCTCTCTTTGACAAATCCTACAGTACGCCTGGCCAGATGGGGAATTAGACTGTCTGCTTTCGACGCTGTTATCAAGCATAGGAAGGGTAAAGACAATGTTATACCTGATGCCTTATCTAGATATGTTCCCATTGCTGCTATTACTACTTCTACTATTCCCCCTACTACTTCTGACAAATGGTATTTGGGTATCTTCAATGGCTGCTTGAAGTCCCCATCTAGTTACCCAAATTACATATTAGAAGGGAACAAGTTGTTTAGGCATATGAAAAACAACAATTCACTTACATCTGAGTTTAATTGGAAGGAGGTCCTCTATTCGGAACAACGCGTGGATGCGCTATCTCAGTGCCACAACGAACCAATTGCAGGACACTTCGGTGTTTTTAAAACATATAAACGAATTAGTCTCTCTTATTACTGGCCCAAAATGTACGCGGATGTTGTGAATTTTGTTGCTAATTGCGAAACCTGCCTTGCTCATAAGGATTCAACTCACGGAACACTTGGCAAAATGGGTAGACCTAAAGACTGCTGCAGGCCCTGGCAGGTTATCTCGGTTGACTTAGTTGGGCCCTTGCCCCTTAGCAGGAAACAAAATAGCTACATCTTCGTAGTAATGTGCTGTTTCTCAAAATACTGCCTGATGTTCCCTCTACGTCGTGCTACCGCTGAGACTACTTCTAAAACACTCGAGAGCAACGTAATATTAGTACATGGCGTGCCACAAACTATTATTTTGGACAACGGGTGCCAGTTTGCTAGTCGGGAAATGGATAAATTGTTTAGGAAGTATAAAATACCGAATGTTCATTTTACCCCTAAGTACACGCCACAAATTAACACTGTTGAAAGGTACAATAAAACTATTGTCACAGCAATATCAACCTTTGTAGGAGATGATCAGAGAGCATGGGACGTGAACCTTCCCAAGATACAGTTCGCGATGAATACTTCTACAAACGAGGTAACTGGTCAAACTCCTGCGCTTCTCGTGTATGGTCGTCAACTAGTTACGTGCGGGTCGCATTATATAGATAATGACAACCCAAACGAGTTGATCTTTGCCCCCCGGGAACGTTACGCAGAGAACCTTGGGCATTTAGCCGCCTTATTTGACCGTGTCCAAACTACCTTATGGCGAAGTCACCAAAAGAATGCTGCGAGGTATAATACCAGACGCAAGGACGTAGAATTCCAAGTCGGTGACATAGTGTATAAACGTAACTATTTCCAAAGTGATAAAAGTGCCTATTTCAGTAAAAAACTTGCGCCCAAGTTTCTCAAATGCCGCGTGAAGGTCAAACGTTCACCACTAGTGTATGTAGTAGAAGATATGTCAGGGCGTGATCTAGGAGCCTGGCATATAAAAGATTTTAAAATGTCAAATAAGGCTTATGTGCCTTGATTTCGTATCTTTTAACTCTCTTTCCCCGGTGCGGTGCATTTCCGAGCATTTCCGTCCCTTGAAGGAAGGCTATTACTGTCCCTGGAAACAGTCAGAACATTTAACTAACTAGTTGGCGATTACCCTAGCTCTCTAGAAGGATTTTTATTAGGAAAAATCCTACTCTGAAGAGGGGGAGTATTGTCACGTATACCGTGAATGTCTTATAGTTTACACACAGACAGATAGTCGACGCCAGGCTGGGTATTTTATATATACGTACGGCCTACCGGTTATACACCCTTCCGTCGCGCCCCGCGCCTTCCCTGCGACTAGGCTGGCCGCTGGCCGCCGCGCATTCCTCTGCTGTCAATACGACGCACGGCCGCGACACCCGTTGTAAGGTTTTAACTCGCTCGCTACTGAACGGACGTGTCTAAATGTAAATATAAGTCAGTGATAATCCCGAATTGGGTAAGTGTTGCAATTAATCTGTAATGATACCGTAGCTTAGTTAAGGTGTAAGGTAATTATTATAATAGATCCTAGTAACCGGGTTGTACGATTAGTTGCCACCTTGTTAACCTTTGGACTTTCTTTGTCTAGTTAAACACGTGTTAGAATATAATAGGCTAATACATTTTATCTAGATTTTCATTATTAATAGTGGCAATCATTTATCCATAAATAATATGAATTAGTAAATAGTGTAGTAATAGTGTTTAGGTTCATAATAACTATAATACTTATTACTAATTTAGATGATAAGCTTTATCCTGTTAAAAAGTGCTTACTTCTTTGGTTCTTGCATACTTATTTCTTTCTTCCTATTTGTTATACGCAAGATGATTTTGCCTGGTCTTAATTGTGTGAGCCTTTGCTTATGAATAATAATTTATTCGCTACGGAGCTTATTTAGACAACAAAGTTTTATTTATTTTCTTATACAATATAAGCAAATACTATTTGTGAGAAAAGGTCTGCTTAAAAATCAAGCTTACTTATTTTTTTAAAAGCACTTTCTATGATCACGTTTGATCCCGGTACCTACTGGACCGCTTTCTTTTTGTAATGCTGTGAGAATCGAATGTAGTTGCGTTGCCCGTGGGTTTGTTTGTACATTTTATTCGCGGCTACTAAACTATTATTATTACAACCAACCAGCATTTAATTCTCATAGCACCCCTTTGCTTTCCATGTACCTGGACTGCCCATCACACCCAATGATTGCTTCTTTGTAAACAAATACCCAACCCTAAGTGCTAGCGTGTGATGATTGCCAGTCCAGGACTAATTTTGAAGCCCCATTCTTATTATGTTATTGGACGCGTTCCAGGAATACCCTACGGGTTCGGCATGTAGCCGCTGCGCCTATAGACCTTTGGAAGCCTGAGTTGCCGCCCTGATCACTGCCTCGAGAGGGTAGCAGCTAGAGAGAGCCGCTCCCGCACTGACCTTGGCTCACCGCGACTGAGCTACTTGTTGCTCCTGTCTGCCTACTCGGACTTCGCCAGAGCTACTTGTCGCTCTTGCCTGCCTACTCGGACTTCGCCAGAGCTACTTGTCGCTACTGTCTGCCTACTCGGACTACGCCACGCTAAGCACATCCGAGGGACGTGGGGTACAGAAGAGGAAGGCCGTCCAACTCTCTTGTAGACAGACCCAGAATCTAGGTTTCGAACCCACTCCTAAATCTAAATTTAGTAATAAAAAAACGCCCCTTTGTTAAATATTTTAGGTCTACACTTAGGTCTAAATAATTCTTAAACTTAATTTTAATCTAAACTTTAAACTTAATCTTAATCTAAATCTTAAAACTTAGGGAGTTCTTATACCTACTTAGAGTTCATACGTATACAAATAAAATTGCTGTCTTAATGTATTACTTGTTAATTATTTACGTCCCAATAGTATCCTCTAGGCATTAGACGCTTAGGTCGGATATATTTAGGTGACAATAGACACGATCCAACTTCAATACAACTCCAATGCATTAACAACGCAATACAGCTACGGCATAAAAATCTGAATCAGAAATTGCTGAACTTGCTTGAGAAATATTCCAACGCAACTCCAATACAACTTCAATATTGGTTGAATGTTTGTTATGTGTTGGAGTTATGCTTGAGATAGGTTGTATTTTTATTGTATAGTTAATGTACTTTTAAATTAGAATCCGGCACCAGCGCTAATCACGACACGTTGTCGTCAGGCCTTTACAAAGCATATGTCCCAAAATACTTTTAAAACTAAATTGAAGAGAATATTATTAAATAAACAGAAGAATATTGAAGCGCCCTTTAAATCAAAAACTGTAGTTTTTCATGTTTTGCCCTAGCTAACAAACTGTAGTAGTTTTTTTTTTGTATGTTTAGGTAGGTAATATAAGTTTAAGTTATAAGAGCCGCGATTCGAAAAATAAACACACACACTGGAAAGACACAGCTCCAACCCAACTCAACTCAACGCTATAACGACATTGACATTTGCTATTCGAACAGATATTCATTCAACATTGGTATCACATTGGTCTCACATTGGTCACACATTGGTCGCACATTGTAGCAATGTTGTACCAATGTGCGACCAATGTGAGACCAATGTGAAACCAATGTGATACCAATGTTGAATGAATATCTGTTCGAATAGCAAATGTCAATGTCGTTATAGCGTTGAGTTGAGTTGGGTTGGAGCTGTGTCTGTCCAGTGTGTATGTTTATTTTTCGAATTGCGGCCAAGGACTCTCTGTATGCCCATTAAGTGCTTTATTTTAATTTTAATATATCTATGCCTATATATAATATTGTAAGATGAACGCCTGCAAGTATAATGTTAATATAAATTGTTGTTTGGGGTGAACTGAAAACCAGCGCTGTAGTTGCTAGTCTGCGCCACAGCAAACGCTGAGTACCTACATCCCTTTTGTCGCACTGTCTGTTTCTTTTAATTTTGTATAGATTAACCCCCTTATTCATAAACGGCCACTAAAGTTAAGAGATCGCTGATACTCGTTTGTCCCTTTCTCTCATATAGGTTGGACGGAAAGGGACAAACGATTATCAGAGGCCTCTTAACTTTAGTAGACGTTTATGAATAAGGGGGTAAGAAAATATCATATTTTTATTTTATTTTGTTGCTTCTTATATGGTATGTTTTAAATGACAATAAACCTTTATTATATTCTATTCTATTCTAAGCATGTTCGCTACAGAACGGGAAACCCATATTATCGGCTACGGCACGGCGTAGCGTTACACGCGTAGCATAATGAATGAGATACTAAAGGGGCTCCACACGTTTTTTATCGATTTTTGATCAGTTTTGAGTCGACATTCCACCATTTGCACTACAGATAGAATTATAAGGCAAACGGCTATCAGTTTTTGTATCTTTTTATTATATTCATTCTGTGAAGCCAGATTTTGAAATAAATGAGCACCTATTATTTTTTATTTTAACACAACAACACATAACAGTAAACATTTAATAAACACTAAACAACTTAAAACTAGAGATAAAAAATTTGGCCCAGATCGCTGTCAACGGGCAGGGTGCCCAGAAGGCTGGCCGTATTGCCACGTTGAATGGCGATAGCTATACGTTGTGCAAAATAGTAGCCAGCCCTCTGGTCACCAGAGGCTTCTATTAGGCGCGCCGATAGATCTTTGTATAGTCGGCGCGCGCTTGGCCCCCACGGCCCCAAAGTTTCAACCCCAAACGCCGCAAATATGTAGCTACTTCCTCGAGCAACATACTTGCGGCGTTTGAGGTCTTCGGCCGAGGATGCCGCGGCGCCAGCATTGATTTTGGTGCCTGAAATACGGGACGGTGCCAAGGTATCAACGCAAGTAGCGTCCCAAACTAGCGGCCGTCCCATACTCCAAGGCACCAGTGTCATGCCGTCGGGCCTCTTGCCGTCGTCCCTGGCCAAACCGCTAGGTTCCAGGACTGCCGGCAGTTTGGCGCTGACAAGGGCACTTCGGATGACGTCGTTAATGCTGGCGTGGCGGGGGATCCTCCCAGCACTTCGGACGCAAGAAAGACCGTGGTGGCCTAGACTGTCCACCATGTCCACTATTATTTTATGATTTTTTTAAATATGGTCTAAAACAACACGTATATCGATATTCGAATGCTGTAAAGAATCTTACGTGTACGAAATCTACATATTAGGGTGCGTCTTTGACGTCTCTAAAGACCGACAAGAGATTTTAATTTTAACCTAATTAACACAAAAGTTATGACCAGAAAACCCCTTTTTTGGGCTAAAATTGTTCGACTTTGATGTCAAATATCTCGAAGACAATGAATATTGAAGTAAATATAGGATACTATATAGTTTAAGGCTTTTAGCTTGTCATATTATCAACTGATAATATAATAAGCTACAAACATCATTAGAAAACTAAGGGATTCATTCAGATTGAAGGTCATTGGCGCCAGGGAGCCCTTGTTCGAGTGCCCTCGGGCACATTCTACACACAAGACACTAATGCTATCCAGGGCTAAATTTAATGACAGGTAGGGAATTCCTATATCGATAAAGTCATTTATTGATGTTTTCTCCGTATACTAGTGATTGCCCCCAGCTTTGTCTGTAAATATGTATTTTTTTGTGTCATTTTGAAAACGAATATAAAGTATACACTAAAGCATACTTTCGATGATTGCTAGGTTTTAAGTGCTATGTAATAGTAATAATAAAGCTTGTCCCAGTAAAAAATATCGTTAGTTTACGCAGCGTTGGTATATCAGGTTTCAATCAAAATGGTTGTAAGTGGCTGGTTATATGTTAAATGCATCTCGGTTCTTTATTTAATATTAGAAAAAAATCTGTCACAGTCACATTTTCAAAGATGTCGTCTCCACAAGAAAAACTTCATGAGAAAATATTGTACAAATATGTCCAATATCAAGGCATTTCCACGAATATAGTGGCAATTGAGCTAAACACGTCTGTTAGAGCTGTCCAAAGGGTCCTAAAACAATTCAGAGAGACTGGCGGTATTCGACGGCGTCCTGGAAGTGGTCGGAAGACCGGGTTTGTTAAGAAAAATATTGAGAAGAGTATCATAGCTGCTTTGCTTAAAAAACCTACTTTATCTGTAACATATTTAGCTAAAAAGCATAAACGTCTAAATCAACTGTGCAACGAGTAAAGAAAAATAATTCTATAAAGACGTTCAAACAAACTAAAGTGCCTAATAGAAATTCGAAACAAGAAACTGACGCTAAAACAAGATCAAGAAAACTATATTCAAAATTAACGACAAAAAAGTACTGTGCTGTGATGGACGACGAAACATATTGCAAGCTTGATTTTAAATCATTGCCGAGACATCATTTTTATTCGGGGACCGATAGAAAAACTGTCAATGATGAGTACAAGGTATTAAAAACGGATAAATTTGCGAAGAAGGTTTTGTATGGCAAGCGATCTGTTCTTGCTGCAAACGCAGCACCCCATACTTTGCTAAAGGAACTATGAAAGGCGATATATATCTTAAAGAGTGCACGGAAAAGCGATTATTGCCATTTATTAAGCGACACAAGAAGCCAGTTCTGTTTTGGCTTGATCTGGCCACGTGCCACTATTCTAAAAATGTGATAAAATGGTACAAAGCCAATAATGTTGAATTTGTGGAAAAACACCTAAATCCTCCTAACTGCCCTGAATTACGACCTATAGAAAATTATTGGGCTCGTATGAAGCAGAAACTCTTAAAACATAAAACTAACGCCACATCAGTTGAAAACTTCAAGCGAAAATGGAATACAGCTTCAAAACTAATCACAGACACTGATGTACAAAACCTGAAGGCAGGTATCAAAAGAAAATTACGAAGTTTCTGGATGAATAAACAATAGAACAAAAATATACCAAAAATATATTTTGTTTACTACATTTCTCATAAAATGTTGTAAAAAATTTGGTAACTTTTTATTGTTTATGTTATTCCATAAACTAGCTAATAAACTAATTTTTTTTCTGGGACAAGCTTTAATTATTATCTTTTCATCAAACTTCTTTGACCGATGACATAAATAGTTTACAAACACATTCAGCACCGAGAACCCACTGTCGGGTTCTCTCTTCGTAGCTACTACGAGCTACATACGACGAATACGTGGCTACGGGCTACGAGCGTAGCACGTAGCACTGGGTGGCGTTGAATCTATTAAACACTTATAAGAAACATTGCTTGTCAATGTCGTCGGACAAAACATGGAGTGATTGTTAGTTGGTGCCGAAATCACAAAATAAGTAATAGTACAAGTAAGAAGATTCGCCTTCCTCAATTTGACATTTAGCTACAGAGATGAAAACGTTAGCTGTCATGCGCTCTTAAAAAAATAAAATAGGATTTTAACGTGCTTCCTATAACCATGCAGGTTTGAGACATGCCATAAACATTGGCTGAAATGGTAATATGTGACGTTTTCAATCAAAAGTACACGCCATTATCGGTTGTCATTAGGACGTTAACTGCCATAAAAAATAATTTAGAAATAAACTTTATTAAAACCGACAATGATGTACCTGTGACTTGAAAACGTCACGTATTCTCGAATGCACCCATAAGTTGATAAGCTAAGTGTCAACCCTTCCCTCATTAGCCCCCGCGGTGCGGTAAGCGCATCGGGAAAAACGGGTACAATGGAGACAGACATAGTGAAACCCCCCTGTCTTAATGAGAAAAGCATCGATAGCTGAGTTCATCGATGTTGGAACTCCCTACCTGTCATTAAATTTAGCCCCCTATATTCCGATGTCTGCTAGACATGCAAAAGCTTGACTTATTTTTTTTACTACATCATAACGGAAAACATATACATATGTAATACATACAAACCTTTTGTTTGATCAACTTTATCTGTAACGTATAAAATTTAAATTAAAGAGCAAAGTGGATGTTACAAACAGGCGCGGATACAGAGGGTAGCTAAAACTACTTGGTTTAGGATAGTTAAAAAATATATATGTAAATATTCATTATATTTGGAAGAACTTTGTTCGGCTCGATAGAAAATAATTCCAAATTTACATCTTAAAATTAGCTTACAGTTGTACCTATGTCTTTAGTTATTATTATTATCTTTAGTGTGATTATCTTGTTTTGTTTGTTTTTGATTAACTAGAAAATTGCTTTAACACTTACATGTTCATTACTGTCGTCGTAGTAATCTATTCCCCGCACCAGTACCAGGACAGCAGAAACCAGCAGGAACCACATCAATATCGTACGATCGCGCACTGGGTACTATGGCTGGTTTTAGTGTCACGCTACCAACAGCTGACGGGCCGTTGAGGGCCAATATGTATCGAGCACATAGACATAGGATAAAATCTATAGGCGGGTCATGGCAATAACAATACCAAGATCGAACGGGATGGTCTTATTACACTTTCAAGAGGTACGACAGAGGTGCTATTATCGTTGGTACTTGTCTCACATTTTTTTATTACGCTGCACGCCATTACTTATAGCAGTGGAGGGTCACAAACAGATATAATTCGCGATTTCTTCAAGAATTTCTGTGTTTACTACGAGTAAACCTGATATTTTTCATAGAAAGTTGTGTCGGCTAAGGAGAACAATGGTAAATTGTTTTGTTTTGAGCTGTAGAAGTGATTTTACCGTCATCCCGTGTCTATCCCTTACGGTAGTACGCGTGTGCGGTCTCTAATTAAATTCTTGCTTTGAAATCGAGCACGAAGCACGGGTAAAAACTCTTCTTCAATAAGGTAAAGATGCATTCTCCATAGTGTAAGTAGGTATACTCTTATTGGTGTCATTCTATAACGCTTTATAGGATAAGTATTGTAGTTGCCCTTGCAACAACCTTGTCCCTTGACCTTGACATTGACCTTGACCTTGACCCTTGTCAATAATGCCTTAAATAGCTTTATCTACACCCATATCATAACTTCTCTATAATATGTTCAGAAACGATAAGCTAATAGGGGTATATTAATAAACCTGTGTCTATGGTGGATCGTGTTTACATTACAATATCGATGACCGTTACTTTTCAACGTCTTACAAATTTCTAACGTCTTCAGCACGGGTTAGCACGTCTTGCAAGAGCGAGTAGGGAAAACCTTCCCGCGCCTGTCAAAAATCTCGCTTTCCGGTAGCATAACATGCATCCGCGGCTGCAACTGACGGAAAGAAAACTCAAAGTCTGTCTGTGTCTTGTCGCGCCAGACACGTGTAAGATGTGCTAGCCGTGCTGGTATAACGATTCGTTCCGGAATCGGCGATTCCAAAAGATGTCCGAAATTCGAATGTAAATTAAAGTATGACAATGTAACTTGGTCATGGAGTTGCAATGGCACTCATTCTAATTATTCTCAACACGTTGAGGAGGAGTTATAATATGTGTGTAGGTAAAGTAATGTATGTAACTGTACATAATTAGGCATTAGAGCACTCGTACCAGATATTTTGTTTTATAAAACCACACTCGTACTTTAATGCCCTTATTATGTGACAGTTATGTAAACTACTATTTTGCTCGACTCGGCGGTATTGCCAGTAGTATTGGCCGTCACCGGCCTGTCAGCGCGACACGACACCATAAAACCAGCATGTAGGTATTGTGATTGTTAATTCAATTCCTCAGCTACGGTAGTACTATTAGTTATTCTGTGCCTCAGCTCAGACGAAGTATGGAGTATTTGGACCGAACCGGACGACGTTACATACTCGGGGCACAGAATAAGGGGCCCGGGCCAAAAAGGCCTTATGGGCTGGTACCTGACTGACCGGCGCTCTGAACCCACGCTTGGGGCGACTCACCCGGCCTTTGGCGTTATGACGCCCCGGGCCATAGCCCTCTTAGCCGTAGGGTAAATACGCCCCTGTACATACTTACAATAGAGTTAGTAAAGGTCGGTTGCACCAACAGTCTGATGGAAGTGCCAGCCACCTTAGATGCACTAATACTTTCATACAGGGTATAACAAAAATACTGGTGATCCGTTTAAGGGCTTAATTGGTTTCGTATTGCGACTAAGAAAAACTAAGAAAAAAAATATTTTGACTCTAAAAAAAATTTGAAGTGAAAACTTCTTTAGCGGCGCTGTTCACTTTTTGTGATCGGGAATAAATGTTAAACTCGCGACAAGTCACGTGACCGACAGATTCGTCTGATTGAAAATTCGTAAGATGGAAAATGTCATTGAAACCAGTAGACCGCCGGTGATTATCATGTTTGTGTACGATATGAATATTATATTTTATCACATAAATGATAGCACTTTTATACTGATAATTAAAGCAATTCGTGCAAAATTATTCCCTAACCATTCCAAAATATCAAAAATGCACAACGTTAATATTCAAGTTTTCACTCATGCCGGCACTCCCGAAGTGCAACCCGTTGTTTTTTTTGTATAGGACACGTGGTCCCAGCCGGCCGACCCTCCATCCATGGCCTCCATACAAAACCAATTTTTCGCGCAATTTTTTTTCTTTGGTTTTTCGTAATTAGAATACCATACCTACCAATTATGCCTTAAAAGGGTCACCAGCATGTTTGTTACACCCTGTATAAATTGGACATCTAAACTGGCTCTCCATACTTTGTCGTTTTAACACGTGATTCATTGACTCATTGACTGATTGCGTCTTGACTCATTGTAAGCTATTTTAAAACACGTTATAATATAACACTTGTGTTAAATATACCTATTCATATTTGACACAAACTTCATTAAAATGCTACAAAAATCCATCATCTTAGTACATATTTCTTTATACAATTTCAATTGGTTTCTATCAACTTGCGATATAAAACATTTAAAAATATTTATTGTTAAATTACCGCAAGCATTTTCTGAAGTGTAAAATTACCATTACGCAACTCGTTAGTAGAATTTTCGTAATTAACAATCACAATAAACACTAATGACTTCGTAATAAAATCGTAAAAGACTGGACACTTCAATGTATTAAATACTACTATCACTAACTGTGTTCCTTTAATAGGGTTCCTGTTAGGTTCCGCGTCATTGTGATAATTACAAATTACAAACGGTTGATAGTGTTTGTAAGTGCTACATGTTCTTATAATTGCATGTACGAACTCCATATTACGTTATCATGATACACGCTCGGAGTGCAGCATATTGAATTTAATGAGCCAAATAAATTAACCTTTTAGTACCGCTCTTGCCCCTAACAAATTTATAAAATCCGGAAGAAAGCATGAAACGTTGCATCACGTAGCTTATACATAGTGATCGGATTTTAGGGTGCACCACGGTTTTTTTACCTCAAAAATTATGCTAATATATATAATCTTCGGGATTGTAGGCCCTACTAGGACTAGGACCCACGTTGTTTACTTTAGTTACCTACATCAAATACATTTCAATAACATTTTAACAACTAATATTCGCATAATAATTAAGTGTATGTATTCCGCCGTGTTGCACCCTAAAATCCGATCACTGCTTATATACGTACGAAAAAAAATAGAAGTGGAAACATTGTTCGGATTGATCCCTGCCGCCTCTTTCCGCCATCGTCCTACGCGACAGCATTATAGACGGAGAGCTGGCCACGGCAGGAATGACACAATAATGAGAGCAACGAAATTGATATAGTTAGACTGCTATACTATTGTCATTACCTAATCTGGCAATCTGGCAGCTTTAAGCCGGGGGGTTCAAGAGTAGCAGTCCAGTAAAATTGTTTATAAATCTAGGGAACGACGCAATATTGAGAGTTCTTGCTTTAGTACGATATCGTGGCATTTGATGTATGTAATTGGAATATAACGTGGAAGCTGTCGCAGTGGGGGGGAAAAGAGGCAGGTTGAAGTTAAATGAATTTATACCGGACGCCTGCAGTTTATTTTATTCTGATCTGTGAAAACTGTTTGTAATTAATCAGGCGCTCGAATAAAACTTATTAGTTGACAGTTTTCGATGCCAAGACGATGTTACCGATAGTTATTTCTAAATAGGAAATCGGCTTTAACAGCCAGGATTCTCGGTTTAAATTGTTATAAAAAAATACGCGACATATTAGGTTTTGTTCTGATAATGAACTTAGTTTACAAAGCCACACAGTTTACAGCTATTCGTTACTAGATTGCGCTTATATCTACTAAACATAGACAGAATATTACATTTGAATTCCAACTGCTGACCCAGCACGGGTGAGCAGTAGATAATAAACCAATATAAGTGTGCCGCATTGCTACGAATCTCGCGGCCACTGGCAGTTAGAGAAATTGGCTCGCCAAGGGGCACACAACCATTAGGAAATTACAGATATATGGCTGCCTAATTTGTCGATAAAAATATTAACCCTTAGCCATACCTGGCAATATTTTGATCATTATATACTTAGAGAATTCAACCAACCGGAGTCGCCATTGACAGGCGTTCCCTTCTGCCGAAAACATATGACCAGTGGTCATACACATGTATGGACTGACGTTTATCTGACGTATCATCCCGTCCGGGTTAAAATCTCTAAGTTGAATACCGATTCTGATAGCCATCAGCATTAAAATATAATCATAAAAGTTCTTATTTTATTATTATATTCTCTTTATTTATTACAATATCAATATAAAAGTAATGTTGGAAATGTCATTGTGATAGTTGCCTTCCCCATTCATTTTAATAACATTAAGTAAGATTTAAACAAGGGTGTACATCTGAACGAAGTGACAGCTACGGCCTTGGAACGTATCGGATACCGTTTCGGGGTTGTCAAAATCTCCTTTGTTTATTTGCTGCATGACCACAGGTAAGATAAAATATTTATGTAGTTTATTGTAGTAGTTTCGTTCTAAAATAACGGTTAGATTGGGAAAATTAACTAATAAAGCTTACATTAATGTATTTTTGTATTAAAATTACTGATGTATCAGGTAGATTAGGGCAGGTCCAGCAATCAAACTAATCGCGTACTTGTCAACCCTAGATAATCGACAGGAAAAATTGTATGTAGACGTCATGTGCCACCGTTCATATGTCAAAGTTCTGTCAAACACTGATTTTGTAGGGAAGATTGAAGAGGAATGGCATGAAACCTTTGCGGAATGAAGATTAACACAATAAATGTCAAAGTCAAATAGTTTATTTGTACAACATGGGTATATAGTACAAACAGAGGTACAGGTCTTACAGAAATGACGCTTCAAAAATGGGTATTTTATTGGTGAACAAGACATGAGACATTTTATTTTTGTAAACCTAAAAATGGGTTAAGTTTTCACATGAGCATCGTTTAACTTTACTCGTTTTAATATTATATGTCGATGCTTATCCTTGCCTATTAATCATGAACTTGTATCGATATAAATATCGACTTTGCGCAGCATTTGAGTAGCGAGTATTTGAAGTGACAGAATGATAGAAAGTTCTAGATAAATAATAATTTACTTGGTGGTACTACCGATGAGCAACATAGATTACCTCACTAAGATCCCGCACTTTAGCGTTTATGAAGGCTTGCAGTCGTTATCTATATGCTGTTTTATTTATTAAATATTGAGCCGCCTGTCGCACCAGTGGATTGTAGGTTATGACAATATTTGAAACTACAAAACCTAACGCGTACTCAATGAACTCGATTCATTTCTCATCTTATAAGAAAGATTGGCGCCATTCGTATGCAGGAACATTTATACTTTGGCCATATCTCGATTTTAAAAACACGCTGACACATTATTTTTGTACTTATGGAAGATTCCTTCTCATACGCTTAAAATACTCTCGAAGAATGGTAACATTAACACTGTTGGTTTCCTTGAAAAGAGAGTTTTTGTGTTTTTGATAACTGCCGACTCTGCATAGGTTTAAAAACTTCCTGCCTGTGAGTACCAAGAAGCTGCTTGTGCAGGCTTTAATTTTTCCTATTATAGACTAGGCTGATGTGTGCACTACCAACATTTCCCAGGCTTCCCTAAACAGACTCGATCGTATATTAAATAATGCCAAACGCTTTATTTTCGGCTTGCGTAAATTCGATCACCTCTCAGGTTATCGTTACCAACTCCAATGGCTGCCTGCACGCAGGACTCTTAGAATTCTCTGTAAGTACTCTCTTCTCTATTTTGTTTGATCTCTCTGTTCCAGACTACCTTAAGTCCAAATTCAGTTTTGTCAACCCCCGTCCCGGGTGTGAACTTCGCTCCTCCCAGTCTCTTAAGCTTCTAGTACATCCTCCCCATAGCGGTTATCTCTCTTCTTCTTTTACAATCCAGACTATTTGTCTCTGGAATGCACTTCCCCTGACAATAAGACAAGCCCCAAGCAAGTTCGTTTTCAAACGCTTGCTTCACAAGCACCTGCTGGATCATGACCAGCGTGAATGAGTTTTTTCCCCTTTGCGCATATGCATTATAATATATACGTATGTTTATTAGTATGTATATATATTGGTATTTGTGAAGTTTATGTAGCATATATCGAAGTATATTTAAGTAGGTACAAATAAGTTATAGGATAAATCAGCAAGTTTTCTCTTACAGCACCCACTTTAGCGAATTTCTGTTTGGCCCTATGGTTGACTGGTAGAGAATGCCTTGAGGCATTAAGTCCGCCATTTGTACTTATTTTTACTGTGCAATGAAGTTTAAATAAATAACTAAAATTCTTGGGTGCATATTTAGATGCACCTATCTGTAGTAATGTTTGTTACAATTGCAGAGTTATTTTGCATAGTTTATGACCAAATACCTAACCATATAAAATGTACATTATTTATGGGATACTTATCCCAAACCTAATGTACCATCGGGTTCATAATTGCATACCCAATTTATACGTAAACGTACATTACGTACAGTAAACGTGATGCTACAAAAAAACGTATAACATCCTAGTAACTATTTTTATGAGTATTTTTTTAGTATTTACTCAATTCCGGAAAATATTTTAGGGCAGATGCCCCGGTTGTGGCCACTGTGCCGGTTTTGGCCATTTTCAAAATTACTAAGACACAGACAAATTTACAAGTCTATGGTTTATAGAATTGATATAAGATTAAATTATGGCAGCACAGATGGCCCTGTCATCAGTCATGTATCAGTTGTCAGCGTAGCACTATCTATGTGGCTGCTAAAGTGTTTAATAAGTTACCCGTAGAAATTAAATCACTCGATTACTTAAAATTTCTGACAGCACTTAAAAAACATGTTATTGACTTATGCCCCTACAGCTTAAGTAAATATTATAATACTGGTCACTGTTAGTTAATAAGTATGTATATATTATAAAATGTTAGTTCATAAGTACATAAATATGTAGCTACACCCACTGGATAAAATTGTATTGATACTATCTGTATTGCTTAACATCATTATGTACACATACAATTTATGGCTAAATAAAAAAATGAAATAAAAATAAAATACCATGGAAAAAAATGGCCAAAAGTGACTCTTGGCCTTTTTTTAAATATTTCTCAAAAGAAAAAAAGATCAGAATCTTAACAGCGGAACTTCATATAAATATAGTCATAGTATTTTATTGAATTTAAACTTTCGTAACGTAAACTTCATAGTAACACTGTATAAGTTTCAAACGGCTCATTAAATAAATATTTTCATCATTCCTTATTGATACAAAATGACAGACGTCTGAATAAACAAACTCTCCTTAAAGTGGCCCAAACCGGGGCATTAGCCCTAATATTTTTAGATGATCGTTTTCAGAAAAAATATTAGCCATTTTAAAAATTGTTTTCCTAGTACCTGCACTCAATTTTCTACTCTTTAAAACAATATATTATTTTTAATTAGTAGGTACAGTCGCCATCAAATATATCGGAGAGGTTGGCCTCTCCGTACTCAAAAATATCTGAACATACACTTTATCGCCTTGACAATAGAGGCGTTGTTCAGATATTTGTGACCACCTTGCCCGCTACGATATATCTGATGGCGACTGTACTTAAATTTTTAACGCTTATATATGTACCCGTAGTGATCACGCGAGTCGTTTTGTATGCTCAATCTAATATGTACATACGTTGTGCCGTTTATTCCCACCAATAGTTGTGCGCACCTTGGCGAGCCAACTGCTCAAACTACCAGTGTAACATGACCGCGAGATTCGTAGCAATGCAGCACACTTATACTGGTTTATTTTCTACTGCTCACCCGTGCTAGGTCAGCAGTTGGAGTTCAAATGTCATTCCCTGTCTATGTTTAGTAGATATTAGCGCAATCTAGTAACGAGTAGCTGTATTATGATGTGGCTTTGTAAGCTAAGTTCATTATCAGAACAAAACCTAATATGTCACATATTTTTTCATAACAATGTAAACCGAGAATCCTGGCTGTTAAAGTCGATTTCCTATTTAGAAATAACTATCGGTAATATCGTTTTGGCATCGAAAACTGTCAACTAATAAGTTTTATTCGAGCGCCTGATTAATAACAAACAGTTTTCACAGATCAGAATAAAATAAACTGCAGGCGTCCGGTATAAATGCATTTAACTTCAACCTGCCTCTTTTCCCCCCCAC
The DNA here is from genome assembly GCA_947086415.1 of Pammene aurita. Classification (NCBI taxonomy): domain Eukaryota; kingdom Metazoa; phylum Arthropoda; class Insecta; order Lepidoptera; family Tortricidae; genus Pammene; species Pammene aurita. Next base: position 8,419,358 of record OX352314.1, on the reverse strand, counting down.
TGCGACAGCTTCCACGTTATATTCCAATTACATACATCAAATGCCACGATATCGTACTAAAGCAAGAACTCTCAGTATTGCGTCGTTCCCTAGATTTATAAACAACTTTACTGGACTGCTACTCTTGAACCCCCCGGCTTAAAGCTGCCAGATTGCCAGATTAGGTAATAACAATAGTACAGCAGTCTAACTATATCAATTTCGTTGCTCTCATTATTGTGTCATTCCTGCCGTGGCCAGCTCTTAGTCCATTACCATCATCACCACTTAGATGGTTGGCAGTCCTCAACTGTGATACGACCTTCAAACCTTCAAGAAAAGAGCGTATTCCCATCTTAAAGGCCGGCAACGCGCTTGTGACCCCTCTGGTGTTGCGGGCGTCCATGGGCGGCGTTAATTGCTTACCATCAGGCGATTCGTCTGCTCGTTTGCCTCCTATTTCATTAAAAACAAAAAAACAGGTCGTCAAATGATTGTTTCCCCCCCCCTCCCACACCCATTTTTGTGTCCCGATTTGCAGTTTTTAGTGTTTCGTACCAATACTTGGTTTACGAAACACTTATGGAATCACTTCGGTCCTCGAAATTGGTAAATCGCGTCTCTCTCGGAAACTGTTTGACGTAGAAAGCTGAAATTTGGAATAGGTATAGAAAATATCGTCTGTAACAAGGTACTTAGGTCTTAACTGCTTAAATTTAATTTAAAGAGGAAGTTTAGGGGGGTAAATGGGGAAAGTGAATTGTATTTTTAATTTGTAAGAAAAGTGTTGGGCACCAATAGAAAGCTTGCAAAAAATTAAGACCGCACACTGATTTTGAGTTCATTTTACGTGCAGTACTTTTGATAAAAAACGCATTTGAAAATACAGTTTTTCATACAAAAATTACGGCTCTGTCCCGCGGTTTTTTCAGAAACTATAGCTAACTAGGAACTGAGAACTGAATAGTCCATTAAACAGACCCTGCAGATGACGGCATAATTATTTGGTAGACCTATCTTTAACAGTTTTCAGACCACGGATTGACCTTAGGTTACTATAGGACTCGATATGTACCTACAGTCAATTTACAGTGGTAATTTCCTATGATTTATATATTAAAAGCATAAGAGAAAAATAGTACATACAAAATTAAACTTTACTCAACGGTTATAAGTGTAAATATCGAACGAGCCTTCCTACCCAAGGAACAAATTGTGGGAAAAAATTTGAATCTAGAACACCATACTTCATTGCTGTTTTCTTGTTTTCATGAGATAGTAGATAACATAAGTTTAAATTTCGAATAGGCCTTCAAAGCAACGCACGTCGTCTGGTGACAAACAAATTCACTAATTACCACACCACAAACACATAATAACTACCACAACTTTATAGCCGTCATAAACCGTATTGGTAACAAAACAAGGCGGATTTTAGTTTACTTATTTTTTTTGCAATTTGTGAGATTTAGTTGTCACCTAATAATAATATACCCTTAGAGAATTCAACCAACCGGAGTCGCCATTGATAGGCGTTTCCCTCTGCCGAAAACGTATGACCATATCGTTGAAGAAGACTAGGTCGTATTCCAGGTCTTTCTCAGTACGTGCTGTGCAGTTGTGGAATGAGTTGCCGTTGTCCTTTAGACAATCCCAGTCGGTAGCATCACTGAAGGGAAAGTTACATAAATTGTGGCTCCTCGAATGATTTGTGTTCTGGTTGAGTTGGTACCTTATTTTATGAATATGTGTATATATATATATATATATATATATATAAATATATAGTATATATTTGATTATGTATTATATGTGTATTTATTATACCTTAGATTAAGTAGATATTATCTCTTCTTTTTTAGATATTTGTTTCCGTAAGTACACTAAGTACATAGTGCATGTTTGTCTATCTTATACTTTTCTCTCAATTGCTCAAAGGTTAACTGGAAGAGATCCCTTAAAGGTATAAGTTCGCCTTTGTACTTTGTTTATTTTTCTTTTATCATGTTTGTTTTGTTACTTTTTATGTACAATAAAGTGTTTACATACATACATACGTATGACCAGTGGTCATACACTTGTATGGACTGACGTTTATCTGACGTAGCTATTTGTACGTTACGTACGAATAGCCATACATTTATTTTGACGTTCCCCTCCCACAAAAAAATCGGCAGATTTTTTGTATAGAAAATGACAGTCATGGCTACTCCATCCGGGTTGAATTCTCTAAGAGTTTACCCCATGTCTATCCGGAAGAAGGAGTGTCGTAGTATGTATGAATTATACCCACGTCTACAGACTCCCAATACTACAGATTCCCAATACTACAGACTCCCAATACTACAGACTTCCAATACTACAGATTCCCATCACTACAGATTCCCATTACTACAGATTCCCAATACTACAGATTCCCAATACTACAGACTCCCAATACTACAGACTTCCAATACTACAGATTCCCAGTACTACAGATTCCCATTACTACAGATTCCAAATACTACAGATTCCCAATACTACAGACTCCCAATACTACAGATTTCTAACTTAACATGCTCTTTATATTACGAATTCCTATCTACACAGATGTTCTTACTCATTTTACTGCCGTCCTCAAACTAAAAGGCGGCTGAATGCAGGATCATTTTAAGTTATTAGCAAAAAACGTGCAAAGCCATATCTCTAGACAATGGTGGGAAGGATCAATTTTATTTTTTGTTGTTTCTATAGTACATATTAACAGCTATTTTTTAAGTATATTTGATTTAGTTTAAAGTTATTTTCAATGGCTAAAATCATCAATTTTTCTTTTTTGTTATGTATTGGATGAACATAAACATGTACAATACCGTGAAACTGTACAACATTACAATATCGTTAGAATAAGGTTATTGATTTTTTTTATAGATGTAACAAATAAATGTTTTAAAAATTAACCTTTAAGTCCCCTTAGTAACCTTTTTGTCCCAAAAGGAATTCCGTTTTCTTCCGAAACAAACAGGCTATAATTTTTCCTGATTACTTTTTAATCTGACGAATGTGTCTTAGATCACACAGATTTCCAACCCATGTCAACAGATTGTTCATGATTAGTACCTACGTAATAAAAAATAATTCTAATAAAGTATTTAATTTATTTCAGAACATTTAACTTAAAACTATCTTCAATCATATCAAACTATCATCAAATTAAATTTTAATTTAATTGTAACTGCGTTCTTACATACAAATAGTTTACTTAAAAATATCTTATTTAAAAACAAAATAATCTTCCATTGCAAATAGAAATAGTTAGTAAACAGTCATTAATCGTTTTATACATTCTTTGACATTTATTTTTTCTGTTATGCAATCCTGTACATTTTTTTTTATTTGAATGTTCTTTTGAATGTCATTTGCCTTGCGTTTTTTGCCAGGTAAGTGCAATTGGCTTTGTCGTATTTTCCGATCTTGGTGTTTGGCTTCTATTTTTAACAAGCTGGTAAATAACAAAATGCTTGGATGTTTTGGAATTCTGGTATTAATTCTGTGATGCCACCCTTCTAATAAATTATTTGTACGCACGTCCTCATTGGCACAACTAAGTACATTACTGGTAATTCTTTTTATCCAGAACTTTAGAAAATATTCATCAAATTGTGTAAAATTATCGTCATGACAATAACTTTCTGGTAACTCACTAACTATGCTGATATGTCCTTCAGTGACTACTTGAGCTGGTAAAAACGCCAACATACAATAGGACTTGACTATTGTCTTGCCTTCTCGCGTAATGTCTATCCCAAGTTCTTCAGCTTTTGCCCTCAAGGCCTTCTGATAGTGGTAGTAGCAGCCACTTATTGTGACTTCCGGAAATACCATTTTAAAGGCGTTAATAGCGGCAACTTCAAAGTCACATTTCACATTTTTTATTGTTACTCCGAAATTGTCTTTCAGAATTGTGAATAGTTTGTGGTATGTAGCCTGAGATTTGTTGGGAAGCGGAGAAATCCCCATGAAAACTGTATACCTGTTTAAATGGCTTTGGTGCTATTTTAAATGTTCCATCGCAGAAAATGGAATCTTTTGTTGTAAGACTTTCTAAAGAGGAGTGCTAAAAATTAGAATTTTGTCCATTTTTGCACCACCATAAACCAAAAAATCGTTTTTAAAATCTTGTGGTATTTGTACGTCGCTTATGTTTTCAACAGTCGCTTTAGTAATATTTAGGAATCGGTACCTTGCTCGATACATTGAACTTTTGCAAGAAGAAAACTCTGGGAGTAACATGTTATTATCGTTGTATTGGGGTGACACTATTTCACTTTCGAAGATTTGCTGGACCGGAACCATACATTCACGCACCTTTTCTTTGCAAGTGTTCATAAATTTTTCTCTCAGCCGTTTTTTAGCTTCAGATGTATCTGAAAAACATGCATGAACTGTTTTACGCAGAATGTCATTATTCGCCCTCATAGTAACGGAGGCACTGCATTCTGTTGTTTTATAACATCTCCAGTTTGTGCTTCCAGATTTATTTTTGACGCTAAAGTAATATTTGTTAGATCCAATAATCAAAACTCTTTTTCCTCTTTCACCAATCACAAAAGACAATTCCTCGTTTTCATCCATTTTCCAACTTGATACGGAAAACTACAACCTTTAATGTACTAGACACAGAAACATGCAACTTCGTATGATATCTGAATGACATTGTATTGACGCGACACTCAAGATAAATAATTAAACAAAAATCGTAAGTGCCGGCCAGAATACTTGATGCAATATAGAATACAGCAAAGAGAATGTATGTTAAATAATTTAATATTATTGCTTCAAAATTATAACGTGTGTGTCCTTTGTGTATGTGTACAGAACAACATTAAAATATGTAAATAAATATTGCTTATCTTTTTATTCATGATGGAAAGCAAGCACACGGGCCATCTCTAGGTAAGCGGTTATCGTAGCCTATGAACGTTTACGGTATCGAAAATCTATTGAATTGGAAATTTGTATAGTTAAAAAACATTACAGTTGGAAATCTGTAGATATGAAAATCAGGAGAGTAAGGAATATGTAGACATGGAAGTCTGTAGGATTATGAATCTGTAGACATGGAAATCAGGAGAATTAGGAATATGTAGACATAGAAGTCTGTAGGATTATGAATCTGTAGACATGGAAATCAGGAGAATTAGGAATATGTAGACATGGAAGTCTGTAGGATTAGGAATCTGTAGACATGGGAATCTGGAGAATTAGGAATATGTAGATATGGAATTCTGTAGGATTAGGTTTCTGTAGACATGGGAATCTGTAAAAGAAATCTGTAGAATTGGGAACAATTCGTATGTATGAGTTCCAGTATAAACCACTACACTTCTCTTTCCGAACAGACTTTAGTAAGACTCATTATTTAATATTTGAGTTTATACGACCACATTTAAATAATTTGATACAACCGCCTATCATCTATGTATCCATCTATCTATTCTTTACATATCAGGGTGCCATGCGAGTCTATGAAATATTTGTAACAACTCTATGTACCATGGTTTTCGCAATAAACGATTCGCAATAAACGATTCTCAAAGGAGAGTAGAAAATCTGTACTTTGGAGATATTAGCAAAAATATTAATAAGTAGCTCTTAAAATCGATAACAGATCAGTATTCAACGATTTTTAGAACTTTTGTCTGTTTGTGTCTGTTTATATATTACCAGTTGGAATAAAAACGGCTGAACGGATTTACTTAATAATATTTACTTTATGGTTTTAGCGGGTAGAACATAGTATGGTAAATGCAATTATTATAACGCTGAGTTCAAGTTACAAATTAATATTGGTTTATTGGTTTATGAATAATGTAATAGGTTTTTTCATATTCTTAATAAAAAGTATTTAAACATGGTAAATACGGAACCCTAAAAACGGAAATCGAAAAAATGCCCAGAGCTAAATGACCCACAACGCTATCTCTCGCAGGATTGACTTACTAACTAAGACGTCACTGAGCAGCAGTTAGTTATCGGACAACAAAGTTCGAAGTATCGTTTAGGTACAAAAAAAAACACTAAAAGTCTCACTAAACGAATTCTATTCATACCATAAAAGGTTAGGTTAAATGTTTACGACGGGAGCAAAACGAGTATCGATAAAGTTAACTGCGTGAGAAATGCAAAAGGGGGGCTCACAAAGAAAAAATACGCTGAACAATATTTATTCATACCAAAAACAGTTAAGTTGAATGTTACGGACGGGAGAAAAATAAAATTGATAGAGTTTACTACATGATAGGCGGTAACAGGCACAAAGAAAAGACACACTAATCGATTTGCATTCTTACCAAAAATGGTTAGGTTAAATGTTGAAGACGGGAGCAAAACGAGTATCGGTAAAGTTAACTGAGTGACAAGTGTAAGAGGGGGACTCGGGGGGCGGTGCCCCCCGCACAAAGAAAAAACAGACTGAACGATATTAATTCATACCAAAAATGGTTAGGTTGAATGTTTAAGACGGGAGGAACAGAATGTTGACAGAGTTTTACTACATGTCAGGAGGTCAAAGGGGGGGCTCGAAGAAAATACATACCAATCGGTTTGTATTCATACCATAAATGATTAGGTTAAATGTGTAAGACGGGAGTAAAACGAGTATCGATAAAGTTAACTGAGTGACTAGTGTAAGAGGGGGGCTCGGGGGGCAGCTCCCCCTGCACAAAGAAAAAATACACTAAACGATATTAGTTCATACCAAAAATGGTAAGGTTCATCGTTTAAGACGGGAGAAAAAATTTTTTTGCAAAGTTTACTACATGTCAGGAGGTAAAAGGGGGGCTCGGGGGGCGGAGCCTCCCGCTCAAAGAAAAGACACACTAATCTACTTGTATTCATACCATAAATGGTAAGGTTAAATGTTTAAGACGGGAGCAAAACGAGTATCGATAAAGTTAACTGAGTGGCAAGGGTAAGAGGGGGGGGCTCGAAGAAAAAATACACTGAACGATATTAATTCATACCAAAAATGGTTATGTTGAATGTTTAAGACTGGAGAAACAGAATGTTGACAGAGTTTACTACATGTCAGGAGGTCAAAGGGGGGCTCGAGCTAAGACGGGAGCAAAACGAGTATCGATAAAGTTAACTGTGTGACAAGTTTAAGAGAGGGGCTCGGGGGGCGGGCTGTTATTTAAGTGCCTTATACCGGTTCGCGTATAAGGCACTTAAGGTGACAGGTATCACGGTTGACGACTGCATTTTGCGTTTTTATAATTGCAGCTTCCGCTTCTGCCATCTAGTATACTTGAGATGAACTAGTCAAACAATCGCGGTCTTTTCCAGTAAGATGGCGCTTTGATAATAATTTCATTTTATGTGTACTTACTTAATTAAAGTTACTATTGTATGTAGGTAATCAATGACGAAATAATTAAAGTTACCTATAATATAAAACGACTTGGCCAACGCACGCCATTACCTACAGTATCATAATCGCACAATTATAATGTTTTATTCTAAATATCCAAAATAAGCATTCATCATGGCGGTTATATTTCTGTGTCAAGTACGTGTCAAGTCTTTCAAAATAAAAGTTGAAATAAAATGTACTTAACTGAAGATAATATTATTTGTAACTAATTTGTTTTATGTCCTCTTCTGCTCTGAAAAATCCAGGTTTTTAGTATCTATAACGAAATTAGAGATGGTCAAAAACGCTTTCAATGAGGACGGTAAAGTGCGTTGGGATAAGACCGCATCGGGAGAACATCGGATAATTCAATTACCTATCTGGAAAATTAGCCTTTAGTTGCAAATACAAACCACACATCCTCCAACACTATTGTGTACCTGTACCTAGTTGCATTTTGATATAATGGCGATGGCGCTTTTTTCAGGTACTTACACATTTTACTTAAATGTTTCTTCCGGTATGCTTAATAACAACGACTGTTGGTTAAGTGAAAGGTTAAAAAAACCGGCCAAGAGCGTGTCGGACCACGCATAGGAGGGTTCCGTAACTTCAATGGAATAAGAACCAAATTAATACCAAAAGGTCGTATCTGATGCCTATGGAAGAAGTTTTTTGAAAATAACTCAAAAATGGCTAAACCGATAACTTTCTGACTTTTCTGACCACACAATTTTTCTGACTTTCGAAGCGATTATTTCAAAAAATATTCACTTAATCACAAAATGATTAAACAAACGTCAATATTATTTTTAAAGACCTATCGATTGATGTATCACATGTCGATATTTGGTAAAAACATTTTTTTTTAAATTTAGTTACATGTATGGAGCGCCCCCCCTTAAAATATATTTTTTTTCAAATTTAAATACATAACTAAGTAGCGGCATACAGAATACAACTTATGTGTAAATTTTATTTAGATACGTCATATAGTTTCCGAGTAAAATGGCTGTGACATACGGACGGACAGACAGACAGACAGACATGACGAATCCATAAGGGTTCCGTTTTTTGCCATTTGGCTACGGAACCCTAAAAATCACTTATTCTTTATTTGACGATCTCCTAGCCCAGTCGGTGGTGACCCTGCCTACGAAGCAGGAGGTCCCGGGTTCGAATCCTGGTCAGGGCATTTATTTGTGTGTATCAACACAGATATTTGTTCCTTAGTTATGGATGTTTTCTATGTATTTAAGTATTTATCCATATTTATCTATTATATATATCGTCGTCTAGTACCCATAACACAAGCCTTATTGAGCTTACTGTGGGCCTAGGTCAATTTGTGTAAGATTGTCGTATAATATTTATTTATTTATTATTTATAGTAAATGTATGGAAAATATTTAATTTGTGGCTTTTTATTACATTACCGTAAGTTGACCCCTAATAGAAAACTATTAGAAACGATAGGAATGGAATCGATTGGCATAAAAAAGCAGCATGTGAAAAAAAAAATTTTTTTTCGTAAAGTATGGGAAAAGTTTTTCTCAATTTGTGGCTTTTCTAGCCGCAAATTATTTTTGATCCCATACAAGAATGGGATCGATTGGCATCAAAAAGAAGTTTACCAAATGTGACCTCTTTCTCGCATCCTGTATGTTTTTTCCAAAATCCGTAAACGTCATTAATTTGAAATTGAGGGAAGGTCTTCTAAGACCATTTTCGCGTTGCAGCGAGGGATCTGGTAGCTGCCCCCACTGACCCAAAAAGAAATTGAACTTGTATATTATTTCAAATTATCGAAGTTACAAGTAAAAGTAGTTAAGATAAAAGTAATTGCAATTACAAATTATATGCAATCGGGAATACTACTGGTATGTAATGTCAACTACAAGCAATTTCAATTACTTACTATAATTGATTTTCATGTAATTTAATTAGCTATTTAATTCATTACAAAAGTAGGTACCATCTAATAAATTACGCCCAACACTGAATAAACATCAGGTTCAAGAGGGTCGTATGGAGGATGTATGCTATCTGCTGCCGAAGTCACGCATACATGTGATCTTTATAGACAAAAAAGTTTCGTTTTATAAATTCAATTGTTGGTCACACAAAATGGTTTGATTTGTTTTTGCATGGCATTTAAGGCTCCTTATTCCCTAAAAGGTCGAAAAACTCTATTAATGAAAAAAGCCGCATAAAATGCTATTTATAAGATAGTTTGAAAATACAAAAAAATAATTTTGAACCATGTTTATTATTATTAAGTACCCAAAAATACGATTCTTACAAAAAATGTCCTGTGAAGTGTGATTTAATTGTCATTTTTAAAAATTCATAGTGATTTGAAATTTACTGCTATAGTAATGTTTTTTTTATCGTGATAGAAATATAGTTTAACTTTGCAATGGTAATATTTTTAGGCCAAAATATTCATAGGGTTTTCGTGGAAAAAATGAAATGTAACCGTGTTCTCATCAAAAAACTGGCATATAATCAGAAGGTATTTTGTCGATTATCCAAGATGAATCTTCGATTTTTATTTCCATTGCCGTCTCATACATGATATACTCAATTGAATTTAATTCAAATTGAATAAGAATTTTTACCCTTTTTTGCCTAATCTGAAAATGAACGGTACACCTAACTGGAAAATCCGAAGGCCTTCCAAGACAACCAATTTTTTTCATATTTTACTCGTTAAAGTGTAATATTTGCTCCGATGGCCGTCTAGATAAAGAAATGAACTATTATGTGCATCATAGTTGATTTAAAAAAACTTATTATTTTCGCCATAGCCTTCGAAGAAAATAAAGCATTTCGTGAAATTCGCGCGTTTTGGGAATAAGGCCTCTTAAGACTGGATCCAATTAATTGTTGCTGTGAACATTTTTTAAATGTGTAACTAGTTGGTTACTAGGAACAGGTTTAGACACGGGTATGTTACGCCCAAAAGGGAGGTATGGGCACTCCGAATGTTATCTCGCTAACTGTGGTAAGGCACAGTTCAGCGAATGTTATCACGCTCAAATCTGGACGTGGCTCAGAGCTCGAGTGGGAAGTACCTTACAGAAAACCATAGCCAAAAAGCAAATAACTTAATTCAACCTAAAGTTTAAGATTAATTTTTTAACATGTTTTAATCATTTTCATTTATACATATACCATAAATGTTCTTTACTAAAAAAATTGACAAATATAAAAGAGTTTGTCGTCTCACATAAGAATTATAAATTGAAATTACACAAAACAATTAAAAACACGAAAATTCAGCACGAGTAAGTTAATAACATATAATACCTGCTTTTGCCCGCGGCTTCGCTCGCGTTAAATTCGGGGTAACAAACCATACAAACTTCCACCACCCCATTTTAGGGAAGTGGGGGGTTAGAAAGAGACAAAAAGTAGCCTATGTTACTCTTCATCCCTTCAACTATCTCCATTTAAAAAATCACTTCAATTCGTCGCCCCGTTTTGCCGTGAAAGACGGACAAACAAACAAACACACACATACACTTTCCCATTTATAATATTAGTATGGATTAGTTGTATCGTGTCGTGTATAGGGTCGTCACGGTTTTTTGGATACATTTTTGGGTTAGTTTTAGTTAATTGCCATCTATTTTAAAAGTTTTATCATATCAAAATCCATTATAATATTAAAATACTAGCTTTTACCCGCGACTTCGTCTGCGCGAAATTAACATGAGCCATATGGAATTACATAATAAAACGCAAAATATAAGTTACTAGTTAGTAAAATCTAAGAGCAAATATAAAACTAGCACGTATGCTATTTCAAGTCAACAGGGAGCAACAATTCCATATAAACTTCCATTCCGTTTTCACCCCCTTATACATACTGTTAGCGTATTTCGGAACGTCAAGTAGATGACAGTGCAGCTGTCATCGGCCGAACTGTCAAGAGCGACTCTCGCGAGATCTTTATGATCGATCTAGGCATTGTTGTGTATTTAATTTAGAAATAAATCGTAAATCCAAGACTTAGTGCTTTTAATTCTATCAATACCCATCTAAATTATTTGAGCGGTTTAAGCGTGAAGAGTTAACAGACAGACACACTATAATATTAGTATGGATACGTCCATATAATATATCTCTTCAAGTAGGCTGGGGAAAAAAAAAAGAATTATAGCCAAAAGCGTTTTTTTTTTTTAATTTTAAATTTTGAAACATCTTGCTTCAAAGGTTTGAAACATCTTGTCTTTCCCCTCTCAATATTTTTAACTCACTCGTTTTTGAAAAGTTTGAGAAAATGCTGAAAGGTTGACATTAACATAATACAGGCGGTTTATAATTATATCTATTATTTGAAACCGTGCATAGGGTGGTTATGCTAGTTTCCCGTCCGGGTTGCCGTCCACCTGATTAAACTGCTACAATTTTATTGGACTAAGAGCTGGCCACGTCAGATATGACACAATAATGAGAGCAATGAAACCTGACTATTGTGTCATATCTGACGTGGCCAGCTCTCCGTCTACATGGAAAAAACTTTTTGAGGTCAAATTTGCCATTGATAATAATTATTTATTCTTTAATTGATATTTTAATTATAAGCTTTTATTTGAAAAACTTGAATATCAATATATCAATAAGTATGAACGGAAAACTGACACATACTCCACTTTTACAAAAAATGTTTTATTATAAAAAACCTTTCGAGTATGATTTATTCTCGTATAATATTAATCTAAACAAGATCATATAAGCTCTAGAACGATAAGTAAGGGCACTTCAAAATTTATTATGGCGTTACAAAGCTGGCAAAATCGATAAGTGGAAGAAAACTAGCACCTAAAAACTTACTAAGAGTACATTTTATTGAATAGTCCAATATTAAGTAGAAGGAGTAGATTTTGAAAATGTATACAGGACAAACAGCTTAGGTACACTTCATACTGATTTGAAACAAGGATTAATATTTCGAGAAATGTATACAAAGGTAAAGCATAAAAGTCAGCCCTGACAGCTGACCAACTAGTTCAAAAATGGTCCGGTCTTACCCCATCGTACCTTACTTATTGGTTTTTTCATTTTAGGGATTGTGAGAAATTATATTGGTATATATACTTATACGATTAAATTAATTCCATATCTACTTACCTACCTAATAATAATATTAATAATTCACCATATCTTTTAAATCGTACGAAAACGAACATACAATAAACCATATAAACCTAATGGCGTGACCAGACATCGCAGAGTGCCGGGACAGCCGAGCCGATTGTTTCTTTCTTATTCCATAGTAAAGAGAGAGATATATAACCTAACACGATGATGTAGACAAATCATTGACAAATGCACGAATGTGTTTCAACTTCAAGCGCATTTGATTGTAAGAGTATTCAATGTATCCATCATTCATATCATAATATAGATCTAGCTTGCAACAGCGCAAACCAAGAAGCGAAATGAGCAAATGAGAGTAAGCTGGCAACGTCGCCTCGGATGGAAACTGCTCGAACAAACGCGCTCTTGTAATACAAATTATGGTAAAAACATGGACGAAGCCGTCTATGGTAAAAAGTACCCATACCCACTGTAAAAATTGAATAATGAATTAGTCTCTTTTATAAGTTGGTAGGTAGTTTAAATATATTGGGTAAAAAAGTCAAAATAAAAAGATTAAACTAACTAGTAACTTGACTATAGTATGATTTGACTTTTTTTTTGTCCAAAAATACCTATAAATCGCTTAGGATCAGGATTGAAAATATAAATGAGAAATTAGATAAAAAATAAACAAAAAAGTTAACATCAGCCTAGATTTGAACTAGGACATATCTACTTTAGTAAGCAAGCGTACTATAACCTAAGCTATGTGGAACGAATCTCCGCACTCAAAATTACTAATCATATTACTCAAATTTGACACATGAAACATGTCTCCTGCTGCAATAGAATAAACGCCTACAAGTTTTATTGCAGCAATTGCATAGTTCTCATTATTACAGGCTCTACAAGGTTTTGCGTCTAAAACCTTTATTAAGCGCTTAATACGACTATAGTTATAGGCCGAACATTAGTAATGTGCTAAGAAGTAGTTATGTTTAATTTCGCAACATAGACTTATTTCTGACCGACATAAAACTTGCGACAAGTTTTCTCCAAAACAGTTTCTTAACGATGATATATATACCTAATTATGTTATACAAGACCAAGCACGTATCGGTACACCGAACCCAACTATATGCCCCTACAGAAAATGTAACATTCATGCTCCAACATGGTTTGTTTTCTTCAAAAACCTTGCACAAAAACACCTCGATTTGACGTGTTTGCATATATCGTCGCCTTAAATAACAGCTAGTAAAAGCCTCCGCCCGCCGAGCCTGACCACAAAGAAAAAACACACTGGACGATTTCTTTTCATACCAAAAATAGTGAGGTTGAATGTTTAAGACGGGAGCAAAAAGAGTATTAATATAGTTAACCACGGGATAGGCGGGATTAAGTTGTGTTCGATCTCTCACTTGCAACTGCAGAAGCTCTTTTGACTGTGATGCTTGGGGCCTTCGACATTACGTCGAGCTCAGCTTTCGGCCTTACCACTAAGGCTGCCTTTCTTTTAATGCGGAGATGATCGGATATAAGTGTGGGCATGCGGGAATCGATCAATAGCAATGCATTGTTCACGGTCACGTGTCTTAGTTAGGCTGCGTTTCCACCAGAGATGAGGGAAGATGCATTGCGAGGAACGTGTTTATGAAGCACCAATAGAATCGCTTCATTTGTTTATCCTCGTACAGCGCAGCTCTAGGGTTGGTTCTTTACAAACACATTCTTCGCAACGCCCTCGCTCATCTCTGGTGGAAACGCAGCCTTAAAAGCGTTAAAGTACAAAGCTATTGGTTGGTTCTCGCACGTTTCCTCTCATCTCCGCCTCAGAGAAAATGCTGCCTTATTGTCGGGCTCTCCACGCTCCGGTTCACTTGATGACATTAATCATTAATTTTGTGTTCGATCTCTGTCCAGCTACTGCAGAGGCATTTTCTACTACGACGCTTCGGGCGTTCGGCTCTACGGGGAGCTCTGCCTTCAGCTCGGCAGATCTTCCTGCTCATACGCTTCCCTTGATCATTGATTTCGCTCTTAGTCTCTGCTGCTGCTGCGTTACTAAACTGCTGCACTGACTTTTTGATATGTTGAATGCGTAGGCAACTTTTAGCAATGGACTGTTGAGGGTAACGAAAAGTGGTAAAGCCTACTAAAACGCACGTGAGCGAAGCCTCGGGTGCAGCTAGTATAACATAAAAACCCTCTTAAGGTCACACGGTGAGGATTATTTGTTAACCTTGTGGTACGAAACACTTGGTGTCCCGAGTTCCGACTCGGACTTGGCCAGATTTTTTATTCATTTTTTACACTTGAAAATGGTGAAACTTACAACAAAACTGCCAATTAATAAAACATTATCCAGTAAATTCTCTACAATAATTGTCTTCTTCTTTTTCTTTGCACATTCCCACTTAAGGTGGGGTCGGCTATTCTAATTTTGCTGCGCCGTGACATTCTGTCAAGGGTTGTCGGGTCAGGAAGGCTTCCTTTCTTTAAAAGGCTGTTCATACTGGTCCACCACGTTGCTGGAGGCCGGCCTCTACCCCTTGCTTTTTCACCAGAATGCTTACCAAAGCTTACCAAAGCATAGCGCATACTCTTTATCCCTGTGATTTTTTTCTTACATTCAGTCAAATTTTCTAACATTATATTATAATGTCTCTTGGTAATTTATTGTAAATTTTATGTGCCATTCCAAAAATTCTTTTAGCACGCAGGCCCGTATTTATGGTTTGAATTGAACATTACAAAATTCTCGCATCACCGTGCATTCTTAAAATGTGAGAATTGGTGCTTGTTATTTTTAATGTATTTCGCAGTCTCAAATATATAAAGACACGGGAGTGTTAAAATATTTAACTTAATAAAATGTTTTTTACAAGGTCCCATAAGCGGTAATCCTAAAGCTGACGAAAACGACTTTCTATTAGCTTATCGGGGATAGAGGCTACTTTAAAGGTAAACGTATGTGTTCATTCCTGAACTTGTCAAGCCTTGTAACCCCTCCCGACCATCGAAGCATTTTCATTTCAGTGGTATGTAGCCTTTATCCGTTGGTCTCCTCCACTGGCCAGCATTCAACTCCATACAATAATGCTGGCATGACAGCGGTTTCTTAGACTTTCCCTTTTGTGCGGATCGGCATTGGAAGATCACAAAGCCTAACCGGGGTGGGTTAGGCCACGCCAATTCTGCCAGCTGACATTATTTATGTGGGCCACGTCCGCCTCAATTTCGCCGACCCCGGATACTTAAATTGGGATGCCTTAGGTACCGGATTTTTGTCAGGGTAGTGAACTCTAGTCGGTAGGCTGTCACGGCTAAATCGACATTCCAGGTGTTCAGTTTTTAATCTCCTGCATTTTCTAAGGTATCGACCCATCAGTGCAATGCGGCTTCCACATCCTTTGCTGTATTCGATATTAGGAGGATATCGTCCGCACAGAGAAGATTCCAGCGGGCCTTGGATGATCTTAGTAATTAGATCCATGACAAGGTTGAAGAGAAGAGGACAAGGACTGAACCCTGATGAACTCTGACACCCACCCCAAATGCCTCGCTTAGGCCAGCTGGGCGTTTGACTTTGTAGTACACACGATCATAAATTCTCTGCAATAATTGTCAAGGAAGTATATTTCTAAACCTTATAGTTATTAAATAGTGAGTCTCCAATTGTGGTGAGATGTGTTTTCTGCCATATAACACAGTGCGAACCGTACGAGCAACGTAGGGAACACTGGGCAATCTTAAATTGGTTTAGAAGTAAAGTTAATGACTAAAGACCAACTATTGGCACAGAATAACTAATAGTACTACCGTACAGAAAATTCACTCCTTCCCAAAAGTTAACTTTAGGTATAAAATTATACCGATACTCGCCGCCTGCAAGCAAAATTGAAACTTATAACCGCGCACGAACCGTGAATCTTCTTTGCGCGATGACCGAGCTGTGAGTGTCGGCATGGGTTGTCACTTGAGAAGTTTTTGTACCTACATATACGAGTACCTACTGATTTATCATTTTTAACATAAATATGTAGGAATTACAAACGCTGATTCTGTAAACATATTTTTTTATCCGGAAATAGTATGTCTGATTCTTACGGAAGTAGGTATGCCGCAGCCGTATTCCTTTGAAGATCCTATATCTGTCAGTTTCTAATATTGTTTCTGGGCAACCAATATTACATCTTTTATACGGATTAGATCGAGGTTTAGTTTTCGAAGCCATTGTGTGTTTTCAATTTTGCGCGAGCGCTACGTGACACGACTATCGTGCAAGCCGAGCGGCAGCCCACTGCCATACGCCTGCCCGGGAGGCCCGCCGGCCAAATGTACCTAAACTGCGTAGTGACACCCCCCTGCTATTGGTGCTCTTTTATGGACATAACCCGTCTGTTGTGTGCAGACCGGATTACCACGTCGAACCAAGCAGCGCTGACCCGCTGTACCATTTACCAGGTCATGTAGGGAGATGAATAAAAACACTTATTTAGAATTGTAAAACATTTGAGCAGTGTAGTTGCAGGTGTTTCCCCGCTGGGAGTTGTTGTAGAAGTGAGCAACAGTTTTTTTTTTTTTTTTGAGCCTGACTTGGGCTTTATGCTTCTGGAGCGCTAAAGCGGGCGGACTGTTTGGTGGGATGGTTGCCGGGGGAAAATCCAGGACCCTTCCGCGACCTAACTTGACGAGTTTGCTACGCTGGAATGCTCCTACCGAGCTTGCGCTTCCAGCGAGATCAGTTGAAGCGAGTTCAACCTGATCTGGGTGAGTGGGGGGGGATCGAGCTAATGGGGGTTTTGTCGCTGGTTCGCTACTCCTAGCCTAGCTGAGAAGACTCCAGCAAGAAACTCAGCTAGGCCCGACGACTGTCGGGGTGACTCTATCCGGTATGCGGCGGTACCGGGTGGATAAGGGACTGAACGTGTCGATGTGGTCGCGACTGTTCCGAGGTGGGCGTCCCCGCCGGCGGGGGCGCCGCAGTGTACATGTGGGGGAGGGCGCACGCACAGCGTTCCATTTCTCATGAATGGCCGCTGTGAGTGCGTCGTCCTGGTCCGTGACGTAGTGTCTAGGCCGCCGAACCGAGCGGCCCCTAATCAGTGACTTCCGTGTTAAGAGTCCGAGGGGGGGAGGGTTGGGAATGTAGTTCGCAGCCTTCCTAACTAACGGATTACTACTGTGCGGAGCGTTGTCAAAATAACGCCGGGCAGTCTGCTTAAAGAAACCATAAAGGGAGTCAAGCCCCGCGTCATGGTGCAAACTGAGGGTCGTCTGGTACCACGGGGCCCCAGTCGCCCTACGGAGGAAACGATTCTGAACGACCTGAAGCGGCTCGAGACTTGACATACCCACGTGGGTAAAAACCACACTTGAGTATGCCATGATTGGACGAACACAAGTCTTGTGGAGTGTCAGCTTATTTCTAAGTGACATTTTACTAAACTTGTTAATCATCCTAATACGAACAGCGCTCTGTTGCGTACCCTACGGATGTGGCTTTTGAAAGTCATACGACGGTCGAGAGTGACGCCTAGATATTTGACCTCGTTAACCCACGGAATGGGCTGGTCAAAAAGCCGGACCGGAGCCACCTTCCTGCCTGTCGGACCTATGGCAGTAGGGTGGAAGATAATCGCTGCGCTCTTGTCCGGATTGACTTCAATACGCCAAAGACGAAACCATTGACCTAAGCCATTGATTGCCTCTTGGAGGTATTTCCGAACAAGAATGTAGCGATTGTGCGTCGTAAAGAGCGCGGTGTCGTCCGCGAACAACCCTAGTTCGACACGCGGGTGCCTAGGAATATCGTTCGTGAACAACGAATAGAGTGTAGGCGAGAGAACGGAGCCTTGCGGGACTCCTGCCCTAATAGGATGTGGAGGTGAAAGCGTTCCCTCCAGTCGGTAGCAAAAGCTTCTGTCCGTAAGGAAATCTCGTATTATGAGTACGAGTCTGTCCGGCATACCGATCTGATATAACTTGTATATCAACCCGTTATGCCAGACCTTGTCGAAGGCTTTCGCCACGTCAAGAAAGATCGCTCCCGTCTTCAACCCTGTTCGACGCGAGAAGCCGTCCAGCACGTGCTCCGTGATGCGGTGCACCTGTTGGATGCACGAGTGTCCGGCACGAAAGCCGAACTGCTCGTCCGTGATAATTGAATTCTCAGTCGTGAACCTGAGAATCCGAGCGAGGATGATTCGCTCATACAGCTTAGCAAGCGAGCTGAGTAAGCTGATGGGCCTGTAAGAGGCTGGCGAGGCCCGGGGTTTGCCGGGCTTCGCTATTCCGATGACCGTGGCATGTTTCCACGCGGCTGGAAAGTGACTATTGGACAGGGCGGCATTGAAGATGCCGACCAGAATGAGTAAGAGATGTTCGGGCAGAAGTCTCAGCATGCGGTTGGAGATGCCATCCGCACCCGGGGACTTCCTTACTCGAAGATACCTTACTCGATCGTGGACTTCCTTAACCGACACCGGTACGAGAGGTGAAGTTACGGGGAGACGCGATCTCCTGTCCACCTCAGAATTTACCCTCTCGACATGGGCTTCATCGGCAGGCAGGAGGCTGGGCGAACATTGAGACTCTAAACTATTGGCGAGACATTCTGCTTTCTCGTCGTCCTCGAGTGCGCGGGTTGGACTATCGGGGCGTTCCAAAGGGGGGATAGTCCA
The DNA here is from genome assembly GCA_947086415.1 of Pammene aurita. NCBI lineage: Eukaryota > Metazoa > Arthropoda > Insecta > Lepidoptera > Tortricidae > Pammene > Pammene aurita. The sequence continues at coordinate 8,400,208 of OX352314.1, read as the reverse complement.
GACGGCATCTGATTTGAGAGATCTAGCTAGTTTCCAGTAAGCCTGGTGACTAGGCTTTATCTCCCCCATCAGATCCCTAAAAGAGTTCTCCCGAAATTCGGCAATTCGCTGTTTGGACTCGTGACAAGGAAATCGTCAAATCCTGAGGGGCTTGTCCCTCAGGATTTGACGATTTTCGGGGGAAGGCCAGTTAGAGTAGGTCCTAATGGCGCGATTTTTCCGAGTCAGCAACTCTCTCAGTTCCCTAGGCAGGGGGCGGCGTTGGATTTCCTCGGCCGACACCTCCCTAGAGGCTTCGCTTTTGACAGCGTTGAGGTAGTTGATGAATAGGTCGATCGCTTGGTCAGTCTGTTGAGTTGTGGTAATAATGTCAGGTATGTCTCTAAGTATGGGGGCGTCTGTCTTTAGGAGACCTTGTTGCACCTTGTCCCAGTCCACGAGTGTCCTGGTAGGAGGGGCTTGATCGGGGTGAGGGCCCAGTCGCAAGAGGACCGGCCTATGATCTGAAGTTAATTCGTCTAGCACTTCTATAGAACGCAGAGTAAGCGCTACGTTCTTTAGAAGGGCTACGTCAAGTATGTCTGGTCGGTGTCCTTCAGTATGGGGGTAGTGGGTTGCTTCAAGGGGAGGGAGGATATCGAAAGGGAGGCTTTCGATCAACAGACGATTGAGCAGCCTACCGTTGGGGTTAGTCGCGACGCATCCCCAGTCGACGTGTTTGCTATTTAGGTCCCCAGCCACGATGACCGAGGGGCCTAGGGCTGCTAAAATATCTAGGTCAGTCTGTAGTATGTTAAGTGATGGAGAGATGTAGGCTGATGCAATCGATATGGGGGGATGACCGTCCATCGATATGCGGCAGACCGACACTTCCATATTTGTCAGTGGAGGGGGGTTGAGAGAGATGCAATGTAGGAAACTTTTATAGAAGATGCAAGTGCCCCCGCGGGCCCTACCAATCCTATCGTTTCTAATCTGTGTGTAACCAGGGACGCGGAAACATTGCATAAACGGTTTATAGAATGTTTCCTGTACTAGGAAGATGTCGACGGAATGATCGCGCAGAAAGAGTGTAAGGTCATCCTTCATTCGGCTTAGGCCATCGGCGTTATAAAAACCGATGGTTAGCGAACTGGGTTTAAGCTTGAGGCAACTATTATTCATTCTGGTGGAGAGCGACTTGACGTCCTAACACTGAGGCGAAGAAGTAATTGCTAGCGTTTGCTATATAAGCCTCATATTCCCTCTGCTCCTGGGGAGAGAGGGTCTTTGAGGCCAGTATAGAAACTGGGAGGGGACCTGGGGCAGGCCGGCCTGCTTGAGGTGCGGGGGTACCTCGGGCAACGGGGCCCCCCTGGGATGAGGGCACTGAGGGTGCCGGAGAGGGTGCTGCGACCGCAGAGGGCGGCGGGTTCCTATTGGCAAGCCCTAATCCTACAGCCTTAAGGGCGGGGAACTCTTGTGCGCTAGTGGCCTGAGGAGCCACCTGAGTCTTGCCTGACCTGCGCCCGTCAGGTTGCGAGGGCTTCGGTTTGCCGGAGGTGTCCTTCCGCTTTGGAGCACAGGGGCAGCCTCCCCAGTTGGCGGTATGCCCATGGGGAAGTTTGCGCTCCAAGCAGTTGACACACCGCCGGCCTACCGGGTCCTTGCAACCCTTCGGACGCGGGCAGTTGCGAGACGAGTGGTCGCCAGCACACTTGACGCAGCGGAGGGGAGAGTTACAGCCACGAGCGCTGTGACCGTACCTCTGGCAGTTGTGACACTGCGTGACGTAGTTCCTCTTGTTGGGAGGTTCTACCCTAACCGTAACACCTAACACGTTCTTGATGGCTTGAAGAGCCTGACGCGAGCTAGGACTGGGATCAGTCTTCACCAGAACAATATCATATTTGCCCCTAGACTTATGATAGAGACGACACACCTCCCGAACGTTGATTCCCTTCCTCACTAGATCCTCCTTTACCTCATCATCCTCAAAGAACCATTGCGGATGATGGCCCTGTGGTCTTTCTCTTCGGGGAACGTTCGCCGGTTGAAGGACAGCTTGAGTTCCTCGAAGAGCCTGGCCAGGGCTCGGTAAGTCTTGGATCCCTGGACCGTGATCCTAAGCCCGTAATAGGGTTCGGTCTGAAGATCCGTTCGGTGTATGGCAATGCCCCTCTGCTGGGCCATGGCCCGAGCAGTCCATCGCTGTACATCGACCAGTACCAACGAGTCGAGCCTATTATGGTCGATCCCTGGTGCCGACGACCCGCCGCCGCTTGCCTGAGGGGCCTGCACAGAGTGTGCTGCGACGGTAGGATTCGACGGGATCGCAGCTGTTGTCGAAGACCCGCCGTCTCTTGCCGGAGTGGCACTACGGGCCTGAGGGGCCAGCACAGAGGGTGCTGAGACGGAGGGAGTCCGCGGCGCCTTCGGCGCCGGCGCCGAAGACGTTGGAGACTTCAACCGCGTACGTTTTCCCTTGCGGTTGCGAACTTTTTCCCAACCTGAGGTGTCGGTATCTGTGTCCATATCGTCGGTTGAGTAGAGAAGGTCCCTGTTTTCATCGTCAGTCAGTACGTGAGTCAGAGAGCGGGTTGGACACAAGCTGGGGGCGCGTTTGGAGTCCCGTCCTTTTCGCGCGTAGGAACGTGTCCTAGGCGAACGTGACCGGGATTTCCTCACGCTAATATCCTCAGGGGAGGCCTTATGGGCTGAAGGGGATAAAGAGACAGACGCGGCTGCCTTTTTAATGGGTTTCTTCTTACGAGCGCCCCCAGAGGGCGGCAGGACTGCCTTAGGGGAGGGGGAGGGGGTTTAGGTTTGGAGGCCGACGGCGCCGGCGGCGGCGGCGGCGGCGGTCCCATGGTGGCCGGAGGGGCCGGGGCAGGCAAAGTGACTGCCGGTGTTGCCTTAGGGGCCTGGATGCTCGAGACTTTGATGTCGAGCGTTGAGGGGCGTAAGATGTGACTACGGCCCGCCCGGGCCACAGGCTTACCGAGTTCCGTACGCAAGTGATCGTTCTCGGATCTCAGGGTACTGATCTCGGTCGCTTGTCGCTCGAGATTAGCCCGAAGGGTCGCCATCTCCTCCCTCAGCGTCGCTATCTCGTCCTTTACCTCCATTCTACAGTGAGTCGCCGCACGCACTTAAAACTACGATGATACGCGGGAACTTAAAACTACGAGTGTACGCGGGAATGAGGTGAGCCTATAGTGTTTGTCAACGTCCACTTGTCCGCCGTGTCGGTCAGCTAAATGTGTACCTAGTTTGCGGGAAGGAGTCGGACTGGTATGAGTTTATCGGGCTTCGTGGTGGTATCCACCCCGTTTATGGCTTCGTTTGGCACTGTTATAGTATCCACCACAAACGGCCACTGCGAGCGTGGTCTTTTCAACGGGCAGAGACGCGCGGGTCTGACTTGAGAAAGTCTTAACTAACGGGTATCCACCAGGTGTATTGCTACAACCAGGAGTCTAGCCCACTCAGTTTCAACGACTATCCACTGAGCGACCACTACGAGCGTGGATTTCCAGAGGGGCCGAGACACACGGGTCTTACTGGTGACTTGAGAAAGTCTGAACTAACACACCCGGAGCTGTCCTTGTGGTAATTTGCGATTAAATCACCACGAGGGGGAGCAGAGAGCGAGCGAGTCAGAGCTAGTCTGAGTGAGGTCCGGGACTAGGACAACGATAGAGCAAGAGCGCACAGTGAGCACGACCTCACCCAACCGCTGCCGTAGCCGGAATGAGCAACGAGTTTTTTTTTTTTTTTTTTTTTTTTTTTTTTTTTTTTTTTTTTTTTTTTTTTTTTTTTTTTTGAGCCTGACTTGGGCTTTATGCTTCTGGAGCGCTAAAGCGGGCGGACTGTTTGGTGGGATGGTTGCCGGGGGAAAATCCAGGACCCTTCCGCGACCTAACGTGATGAGTTTGCTACGCTGGAATGCTCCTACCGAGCTTGCGCTTCCAGCGAGATCAGTTGAAGCGAGTTCAACCTGATCTGGGTGAGTGGGGGGGGATCGAGCTAATGGGGGTTTTGTCGCTGGTTCGCTACTCCTAGCCTAGCTGAGAAGACTCCAGCAAGAAACTCAGCTAGGCCCGACGACTGTCGGGGTGACTCTATCCGGTATGCGGCGGTACCGGGTGGATAAGGGACTGAACGTGTCGATGTGGTCGCGACTGTTCCGAGGTGGGCGTCCCCCGAGCAACGAGTACGAGTGCTGACCTCTTTTATGGGTTTTCTAGTGGCTGGTATGTGCCGTGTAAGTCTTTCGTTTATTTGCCAATAATCTTAAACTATTACATGATTGTAGGAGGGTGTAAATTGATATTATTATGTGACATTTCTTCATAGATAAGTACAAAATTCTTATAATCTAGACATTTTGGGTATTACGACACAATTTCAATAAAATTAGACACAGATAATACTTAGGAACTAGACATAGAAACACAATATTTATACACGTTATTAAAACAAACAAATTGGTATAAAAAGCTTATCATAGTAAAATTGGTCGTGGTAATGCTAGCCATTGCCTACCGTTTTCGAACACGTTTTAGAGAACTTACAATATGAGTGTAGATAAACATAATTTCTAATGGATAGTGATCTGACCAAAAAATATCATGATGCACCTTTACATCCATAACACCCTGCCACGCAGAGTCTGTTACTAAGCAATGATCAAGCCAACGCCATGAAGTTAAATACAATCTGGAGATCATACTTCGACCACAAAGTGAGGCCGAAAGAGAGGTTAATGTGGGGGGCTGCATCTCATTCTAAGTAGGGTGACTTTATGTACTATGATGTATGTGGGATTGGGCTAGTATGAAGACAAATATAAAATATGCTTGTCGTCTAGTAAGTATTGTCCAGAAAGAGAAGTCTCATAGTTCATATGGGAACTTATACATTCTACTGACTTAAGGAGCTGGCCACTTCAGATACGTTGGCGCGATGGTGGGAGCAGGGAACCCCTCTAATTACTTTACTATTTTAAACTTATTGCTAGATCCAGGCATCTGGCAGCTATTTATCGGAGGACGTCAGAGTGACAGACCAGCAAAATATTTCAGTTAATAGGTAAGAACTGTCGAAGCCTATCGCTAATATAATAACAAAAAGTAAAAACATTGCGTATCGCTACGGGAAAAAAACAGTAGGTAGGCGACAAACAATACATTAACGTAACGTCATTTTGCACTATTTTCCCCCAACAGAAACTCCTGAAAATGATATAATCTTATTAATTACATGATACTGCACTGCATCAAACCTAGAACTGTAAGAAATTTATTTCTTACAACTCGTTTGCATAACACCGATGAACAATTGCCAGATGTCCGCGTCTTAAAATCGGGGATAGTTGGGTTCGTGGCTCTCACTATTGCGTCATATCTGATGTGGACAGTTCTCCGACTTTAATATACTTAAAGGTATATAAAGAAAACAGCAAAACATCAAACTGCTCAATGGTTGACTGGAAGAGATCTCTTCCATGTAAAAATATTGTATATTCTTCCTGTTGTATTTTTCTTTGTTGTACAAATGTTGTACTATAAAGTCTATTTTAACGGCCTCCTAGCCTAGTCGGTAGTGACCCTGCCTATGAAGCAGGACGTCCCGGGTTGGAATCCTGGACAGGGCATTTATTTGTGTGTTTATCACGGATATTTGTTCCTGAGTTATGGATGTTTTCTATGTATTTAAGTATTTATATGTATATATCTATTACATATATCGTCGTCTAGTACCCACAACACAAGCCTTATTGAGCTTACTGTGGGACTAGGTTGATTTGTGTAAGATTGCCCCATAATATTTATTGATTTATTTATTATACTGCCACTACTACAATTTTTTGTATGGCCTTGTGCCATTTTAGGACCCTTTCGAAAGGGCCTAAAAAGACCCGCGGGCCACTCCTGTCCTGTGTAAGTAATACTTAGGAACAGACGTAATACTTAGGAACAGACCATGTACTTATGTACATTTCTGTAAAAACAGCAAAACCGACCCGCAGTTTGCCGACATCATAGTCACCCTATTGTTTGACAATCTTAACTTGTTGTTAAATCGTAAAATTGAATGATTGTGGATTACCGGTGAAAGGAAAGTCTACTTTATTGTAAAGTCTCACCCCTGCACCCTTTTACACAACATATCTTGACCATTTTTACTTAAAAATGTTGTTACGAAATGTTGTTGAGCTGAGCGGCGTCATTTGAAATAATTTCAGTGACATATTATGTCAGTGATGGGACTGATGGGATGGGGATACCAGACCGTATTTTAAATATTACAAAACTTACTACTGTCTGCAATATTAATTGCAATTCTTTAATTAATTGAATGAATATTATTTACGTCGTAAACAAATTCAAAGCAGCTAAAAGGGAACAAAGTATTAATTCAAAATCTTGCAATAAATTATTATAAGTAGGAAGTAACTTCTAGTGTGTTACTAAAATAAATGTATATAAATAAAACCACATTGGTAAGTTTCATAAGTTGGCAGCATTGTGCGAGTGAGACACCGCCCCCTACATTATGCTCTCTATAGGACCGTTTTTATTACTTTTTACTAGTGACCTATGAACGACTGTTTTGCTCGGTAATAAGGTTCAACTGTGGTTAGAGGAATATAGTAAAAGTACTATCCGGATTGTATTCTGATCCGTGGCCAACGCTGGCAATCACTATTTGCATCGCTTGTAAAAGTGTATGTGTCAGAGTTAACTCCAAAAAATTCTAAATCTACACATCGGAGACTTTGCTCAGAACCAAAGGTTAGGAGTTCAGCGGCGAATAGCCCACCTGGGTGAGCATTGAAATCTCCTAGGATAGTCCTAGGAGATTTCGATATCATGACTACTTATTATGGCACTTATCTCACTCAAGCATTCTGTAAACTCCGTTAAATTTTCTACTGAGTTCGTAGGCATATAAACTGAAAAAACCAATAAACCACGTTCGCCCAAGCTAATTTTTATCGCTGTTAACCGTACACTTACACACGTTATCACTGAGACTATAGGGAAAACACGCTTGCGCCAAAGTATTGCTACCCCTCCGTAAGGCCTTCCCCGCAGCACCTCCACTGAAGTATCCACCGCAGACTTGCCTGTGTAGCCAAAATCATCGCTTATTGTTCCCAATAGCCCTATATCGTGGGGCATCAGCCAATGTTCTTGTAAGGCGATAATATCCGCTTTTGTACATAGTGTGCGCACGCAATCAATCGATCTCATTATTGATTTACAATTAAAGCTAATGAATGACATTCCCTTATTGTTATTGTGAGGTTCCTTTTACCGTTTGTATTAAAAATATGAAAGACTGCAAATTGGGACACATAAGTAGGGGGGAGGGGGGAGACACCTACTAGACGATCTGTTCCCACTTTTTTTTTATTGTTATAAGTTACGTGCGTGCAATGTATCAGCAATGTGCAATTTTATTCTAAGGTCTAAATTTACACATAAGGTGTATTTTGTATGCCGCTACTTATGTAGTTAAATTTGAAAAAAAAAAAAAAAATTTTTAGGGGGGCGCTCCATACATGTAACTAAATTTAAAAAAAAAATCTTTAACCAAATATTAACATGTGACACATCAATCGATAGGTCTTTAAAAATAACATTGAGGTTTCTTTGACCATTTTGTGATTAAGTGAATATTTTCTGAAATAATAAATTTGTGTCCCCCTCCTGTAAGTTTTGAACCGTAAGTCCAAAAAATATGAAAAAATTTGAGTAGATGCGCCTTATCATATACTTTCTACGAAAATTATTTTGAACATTATCGGTTAAGTCTTTTTTGAGTTATCTCCAAAAAAATTCTTCCATAGGCATCAGATACGACCTTTTGTCATTAGTTTGGTTCTTATTCCATTGAAGGTACGGAACCCTCCTATGCCTGGTCCGACACGCACTTGGCCGGTTTTTTTTTACGATATGATGTAGTTTCTTTAATAAACTTCAGTTAAACATATTTTACGTGGATAAAGTTACGGGCATGGAGAAAATAGTAGTTATTAAATAAAAAGAAAAACAAATGGTTTAATCTTTATTGATTAGTTTGCTGATTTCTAGATAACGTCGATTTCCTGTTCACTGACGATACCTGCAAATAACAATGAAATTTAAATTATAAAAAGGTTTCTTTAGTTATTTTTAGCAACATTATTACTCGTATACAATGTTTAATCTTGTTTTAATATTGTCTCATAATTCTTATACGATACTATATTCAACTAAAAGCTCCACCGGTGACCGTAGGGCTGGCTCGTTCCTCGCTCAGCGTATTGGAATCGCCATTCAGCGAGGTAACGCAGCCAGCCTTATGGGCACCCTACCAGGTGGCAGCGGAATTGGGGATATTTGCAATTTTGCTTTAGGGCCTATAGTTTAAGTTAGGTAGATTTATTTAGTTTTTATTTATTTAATTAGTTTAATACAATGTTTGTTGTTTTTAGTCATAATTAGTGTATTATCTATACATATAACTAAACTTAGTTACTTACAGTCTAAATAACGGAAAATCTAAATGCATTTCAACTTGAAATTCCACCACTTACCAGATTACCAGCAACCTAAGCAGTTCCAGTGCCCCTAAAAATAATATTTATAAAAATTAGAACAGAATGGAGTTGAACACATATTCTGGATTTCACATATTCGCGTTTGCTCTGAACTATCTAAAACTAACTTTTATTCTCGTCCGGTTTTTAAGAATAACTACAAACTACCTAACTATGTATTTTATTTATTTATTTAAACTTTATTGCACATAAGAAAAACTTGATGTACAAAAGGCGGACTTAATGCCAGTAGGCATTCTCTACCAGTATCTTAATAAATGTGACGTTTGCAAGTCGGCGGTACCTACATCATTGTCGGTTGTTAATAGAGTTTATTTCTAAATGATTTTTGAAGTGAAAACTTCTTTAGCGGCGCTGTGCACTTTTTGTGATGGGGAAAAAATGTTATACTCGCGAAGGGTCACGTGACCGACAGATTTGTCAGATTGAAAATTCGTAAGACACGTGACCTGATCGAATAAATAATTGTAGTAGTTCTGAAGCGTTAAAATTGTAATGTAATATAAATTGTCGTGTTTGTGCACGATAGGGCATAAAGTTTAAATAAATAAATGAATATTGTATTTTACCACATAAATGATAGTACTTTTATACTGATAAAGCAATTCGTGCAGAATTATTCCCTAATCATTACAAAATATCAAAAATGCACAACGTTAATATTCAAGTGTTCACTTCTGCCGGCCCTCCCGGAGTGCACCCCGTTGTTTTTTTTATGGCAGTAATGACTTACCTACCTTACCTGTAACTTTGGCACAAATAAACTAGTAATGTTATCCACAGACTGATAGAGGACCCAATACCTTGACTTTTAGTAATTTTGAATAAATATACATAATTTATTTTACAAAGTTCATTTAAGGGCCCGATTCGACATGCCAAACTGCGAGACGTGGCTCTCACAATTGTCTCGCTAGGTGATAGAGTGAAATCCATCTGTCCACACGTGTCCACACCTAACTGTCAATCTGTCAGTAGGTCTCGCTAGAGCGTTTTGTCTATGGCTATGGCCACCATTTTATGGTGGCACCACACTTCGCCTATGCGGACAAATATTCGTGTTGCGTCTCTTTCTTATTCTATACAATAAGAAAGAGACGCAACACGAATATTCGTCCGCATAGGCGAAGTGTGGTTGCAGCATTAGATGTCACTCTTGAGTGATTCCACCCCAAATTTCAACTGTCACAAAAGTGTGATCTCATAGTTGTCTCGCTAGCTACTGTCAGTTATGCCATGTCGAATTGAGGCCATGGAAGGGTTTTTGGAAAGGGGCTAATAAATATGTTGAATGTTAAAGGTTTTCGCGCCGACGAAATCGCGTAGCGGTGGTTAGTAAGTAACTAACGATAATATATTAATTAAATATTTAATTTGCGTATTTATATAATTTACCATAAGCCTTCTTCCATTCTTTTGGCGAGGGTGCACCTGTGAAAAATTACAATGTTTCATTTAACTATGTATCACTGGCTTGGGTTTCTCTGTATGATATTTGATATGAGTGTTCTAGAGATGTGTAATATATTAGGTAAACAAAATTAATCCTTACTCGTCTTTCAGAGAAAACTGCTAGTATCACTTGAAAATCAGTGTTGAGGCTACCCTGTCACGACTCATGCTGAGTGGCAACCATTTTGGTGTACATAAACATTTTTTGCATTTTTTTTAAAAGTGCAATAGTTTGTTATTATTACATCGAAATTGAATATTGAAAACATAAAAAAAAATAAACCCAACACTTGCACCTGCATCGATACGCCTTGCCGGGGCTCGATCGCTTTACCAATCAGGAAATGGGTAAGCAACAGAGATGGGCAAAAATGTAATCGACTAACGATTAACGATTGAGATTAACAAAAGTAATTGCGACTGACGGTTGCAAACGACGACTGATCAATCTTAGTTGTATAGATTGCAACTAGTTCAGTTGCAATTCAATTCGGACAACTAAATTTTGTAATCGACTAATTAGTTAGACTACTTTTTCGCGACTAATGGTAGAAGCAAATTGAACGGAAAACCTCGGTATTACTATGTTGACAGACTGTTTTATACATCTTAACGGATGTATAAAAATAAAATGGTCATGTACCTACGTGTTATTACCTACGATATTTTGATTTAGATCGGCTTCTAAATAATTGTATGCGGTTTATATTTGGCCTTCGAAAATATGACCACGTATCTGTCTTCCGACGAAAGCTCCACTGGCTTCGCATTCGAGAGCGCAGAAGTCTTAAAATTTTGTGTACACTGTTCTCCATTTTAAACGATTCAGCTGCGCCCCAGTACTTGCGATCCAAATTTACGTTTGTAACTGCCCGTCCTGGCTGCGAACTTCGTACCACTCGTAAGCTACTCCTCTCTGTGCCCGATCACAATTCCACTTCCATGTCCAATTCGTTTACCATACATGCCATCCGCCTTTGGAATGCTCTTCCCCTCAGCATACGTCAAATTCAAACAAAATTCACATTCAAGCGCAAGCTCCGCAAGTATATTTTTGATAACTCTTCATAGTAAATTCAGTAGCAGGTAATTTATTTATATAAATATATTTATTTATGCATATATATTTATTTATTTGTATTTATTACGTATATGTTATACTATCTTTGTATATTTTATATCTTATTCATATATATTTATTTAAATGCTTATTTATATTAGATAACGTTCTTGTTATTTTTAGTTAGTATTTCTGTGTTCTTTACATACCCTGCACCAATGATGCTTCTCTGTTTGGCCTAAAGGTTGACTGTGAGAATTCCTTACGGCATTAAGTCCGCCTTTTGTAACTGTATATTTTATACTGTGCAATAAAGTTTAAATAAATAAATAAAATTATTTATGGAGTGAGATCTCTTTGCTAACTATTATTCTCTTTAATAATACCAACCAAATGAGCTAAAATTGTATATCAAACGTTTAGTTTGGATGGCAAATTGGCAATGCTACAACCCATCATGTTAGGGCTCGTCAGCACGGCAAACGTATAACCATTTGTAACAAGGAATAACCGCCAATTGTTTTGCCTCTGCTTTTTTGTTTGTGACTTGTGTATATTTTGTGTCTATTATTTGAGGTGTGCAATAAAGAGTATTTATGTTATGTTATGTAACCATCCAATATTAATGCAACTAGTTTAAATATAATAAGCGATAAAATGGATGAGTAAAGTAGTTTTTTCCTTTCTTCATATATCGTTCTCTTTCTTACTTTATACCTGAGGTCCGTGTCCTTAAACCTTTATCTACATTTGCAGTACTAATCGTCTGAGCATCGTCATAAGCAATAACTTAAGCACCTAAAATCTATAATTATTCATGACAAAATGTTCAATATTTTAGACACAAAACCTAATCAGAAACTTATTAAATATTTTTATAACAATCTTTTATAACCAACCGAATTCCTTTGACAATCGTCATTTACGCGTTCATTGGACATCAACGAGTCCGAACTCTAGTGTATGTATTATTATAGTCACCTGCCGGGTCTAGCACCAGATCAGATCGATGGTGCCATAACATTAAACTGTCATTCAACCATTTCAAATTAAACGTGTATACATAATTTTAGCTCAATTGGTTGAAGATATCCGCTTCAAAATAAGTTGCAAGATTGCACCCAAACTAACATAGTTACAACCTTACAACATTCGAGTACCTATACAATGGTTACCCCTAGTTACATATTCCAAGTTATGTAGGAGGTTATTGCAACTTAAATAAAAAAAACCGGCCAAGTGCGAGTCGGACTCGCGCACCGAGGGTTCCGTACAAACCTATAACAAGCAAAAGATGTAGTATGTTTATTACTAATTTCAATTTAATACCTCTACGCGTAAGTTTAAAATTTAAATTTAAAAAAATATTTTTTGTATGATTTTACTAAAAATGTCTATTTTTCGTAATTTTTCCTTTGTTTGTGCAATATGAAATTTCTTCGTGCCAAGTTTCAAGTTTCTGAGTTTACGGGAAGTACCCTTTAGGTTTTAAGTTTCTTTCGAGTACTCAGTTTGAAAATATGCGACTTAAATTGCTAGTTCTTTTGATTGCGTTGACATAAAAGTTTGGTTTTGCTACATCTCAAAGGTCCTATAGCCCTGAGTATTTGACATGAATTTCAATTTAATACCTCCACGCGTTTACGAGGAAAAAGGTAGTAAGTTTAAAATTAAAAAAAAAATTTTTTTTATGATTTTACTAAAAATGTCTACTTTTTGTAATTTTTCCATTGTCTATGCTATATGACGTAGCTTTGTACCAAATTTCAAGTTTCTGAGTTCACGGGAAGTACCCCGTAGGTTTTGCGAGTGCCGGAAAACTCCAGCATAAACGAATGTATCTCTTGTTTGCGTTGGCTTTTAAGTTAGATTTTTTCACAGCTCTAAGGGACAATAAACTTGAGTATTCGGTATAAATTTCAGCTTGATACCTCCACGCGTTCCTGAGAAAAATGGTCTTGACAGACAGACAGGCAGACGGACAACAATGTGATCCTATAAGGGTTCCGTTTTTTCCTTTCGAGGTACGGAACCCTAAAAATGCAAAAACGAGTGACTACCGAGTTTCAATATAGATTTAACCGTGAAATTTAGTCGATTGAAACTAAAACTAATTTAATTGTTAGTCGAACATTCTCACAACTAATTTAATTGCAACTAAATTAGTTACAATTAAAAAGATACGACTGATATTTTTAATCGATTGATTAGTTAACTAAAAAATTAATCGATTTATGCCCATCTCTGGTAAGCAATGGGCAAGCCCCGGCAAGGCGTATCGATGCAGGTTCAAGTCCTGCAGGGTTGATTATGTTTTCAATGTTTGTATTTGATCTAATAAACTATTATTAACTATCTTTTTGTATATTTTATTTATGTTTATCTTTGCACCGAATAAATATCGTAATGTGTTATTCTTAAGATTATCCATTCATTACTTCGATTATTGAAGAACATTTAATTAAAAACGATAATTTTCAGTACTTGGTTGGTTTGGTTTACTTGGTTGAAATATATGCTTTGTGAGTTTCTTTAAGTACCTATACAACAACATTTTAAGTGATAATCTCAGAGTCAAAACTATCGCAATTCAGCGTGGGAATGCCGCCTGCGTGATGGGCACCTTGCCGAGAGGGCCAAATTTAGAGTTGCATTTTTAATTTATCATTTTATTTTTAAGTCGTTTTATTTATAGTTAGTTTAGTTTTAAGTAGGTTAAATTATTAGGGTAGGGATTGTGTTAATTATGTTTTTTGTCACACTTATACTGTTATATGAATAAAATTCTCGTTTGTCAGAGAAAAGTGTGAAAATGTCTTTGAGAATGAATACACAGGTACTTACACTTCCTAGTCTCCGATAGGACTCGTACTCATTGTCTTCGTAACGCAATGGTGACTACAGAAAAATAAGTAAAATACTGTTAACTAAAGTTTATATCTATACAAACTTTTGTCACCAATTTACTAACTAATCTTAATCTATCATCTTGCCAGCGTTTAGTCCCGGATTTTTGCTACGGTTCAAATACAATTCGAGCCCGGGGTTCGCTTGGCAACCTCATCCCCAGAGTTGGAGTCGTTACGAAAGCGATGATTATCTGAACTTCGAACCTATGGGGAAACTTGGCCTTATTTAAAGACTTACCGCCATGTTACCTGCGTTTATTCAAAGTCATTTCTAATATTCAGTCAGAAGATTCTAAGCCCAACTACCTACTCCTCTGTTCAGCTAGCCTAATATGGTCGGATTCTTATCGCGTCACTATAGCTGTCACGATCTAACAAGTATGTAAGTGCGAAAGTGATGCATGACATGATAGGCGATAAAATGACAACCATGATACGCGTTAATAGTACTGTTAAAAACTTAACCCGTCCTTTTAGTAATTCCTTATTAGCCCTAGTTGGAATAAATACACTGTGACATACCGAAGTTGTTGAAAACACCTTCTGCAATATTTTAAACACGCTAAAATGAAATACTCGAAGGATATAATTTATATTAAACTTACATTTAGTATTATAGGAGGCGTTCATTTATTGCATTTAAGATTTAGGGCCAGATTTTATATTACAACTTTGTCGACGTGATTAAAATACATATTCATACGAAATTTCAATTTTCTAGTACTAACCACCACTGAGCAGGGTTCCTACCATTATAGTTTCGTCATGTCCGCCTGTCGTCTGTCCGTCCGCGGCTTTGCTCAGTGATGATTAGTACTAGAGAACTGAAATTTCGTATGAATTTTAATCACGCCGACAAAGTTGTAAAACAAAATCTGAAAAACATTATTTTTAGGGTACCTCCCATACACATGAAGTGGGGGGTGAATTATTTTTTTAACTCCAACCCTAACCAGTTCGGTATCGTTGAATAGGACTTAAAAAAAATAAGGGTCTTATGGCTACAATTTTGGCCAAACTAATACTGTCGTAAATAATAGCTCCGTAATATAAAAAAGTGTCTTTTTAATTTCTTCGATATCTCATGAAACATTAATCCCAGCAAAAAAGTGTGCAGAAACTTTTTTGTAGAAAATTTTATGTGAATGAATTAAGTAGAAGAACATTTTATGTATGGGCCATCGTTTACGAGTTATTTACGAAAAACAAAAAAGGGACCTTTACACCCCCCTCTCCGTCCGCTTCACCCCCACCAACCAGTACTTTTAGTATTTAAGTTGTTAAAGAAAGACACCTTTACCAAAATTCCGCTATACACGGATTATTCCGCCTATTCGGCATTTAGTGGTTTTCGTTCGGTGAGCTAGACGTTTTATAACTTATATTATAAGTCAGTTTTTTAACCCCTACCATACAAAATAACAATTACCTCTCGATCGTCGACGCAATACTGCTTCGTATTCGTGAATATGCATAAAGCCTTTCCCGGGTTCTGATGCCGAAGTTGTTCTGGATGCTACGGGCATGTACATGTAATGGGATTAAAAACTATAATCTCAACGCAAACCCGGAGCTTAGATGAGCGTTTGGCTCTCGAGTGGCTCATCAAGTATAATATAAGTAAGTATAAGTATTACTAACGTAGTATTTAATGCTTAAATATTACTAACGAAACATGGTCTGATTTTTTTTGCCAGGCTTACGCTGACGCATCACAGCACAGCCTCACATTATCTGAGAAGATAGCAACATTTCTATGAAATAGGGGGTCTCTAAACTTATTGAACCGAGGGCTGCTGTAACGCTTCCACTTCGTTTTCGCATTTCTGCCTGATTGGCAGGTTCGTGGTCTGGATCCGTCTTCTGTTCGTGTCGAGGTTCCCTTATGACGTGAGATGCCCAATGACATTGGCGGTGGCGATGTTAATATAACAGGCGGGGCAGACACTGGCCGTTCGCAAATTTCATCTTGTTTGCGAATTTTGCGATGCCGTGCCGCAAACACATTGGGTGAATCAACTTTTAGGACACCAATTATATTCCACGATATTAATAATTTATTTATTAATTATATTTTGTCATATTTAGTTAAATAATCTTATACAATATTTTGTAAATAATGCATGCTGCATGCTATTTTGTGGCTATTTGTATGCCGAGAGGCAAAACATAGAGATCCCAATTAATTGTAAGACCTAATGTTACCTATGTTTAACAAATAAATAATTTGAAATTTGAAATTTAAATACAGCAAACGACTTAAGGATGATACTCATTATCAAGCGTTAGGTATAATAAGACTTCCAAATTAACCGATCACACCTATTAGACAAGTAAAATGTTCCTAACATTTTCAAATAAAACCGGTAACGCAGGAGAAAATGAATATTTTTTATACAAAACCCGGGGATAACGTGCTGGCCTTCGTTACCATACATAAATAATTACAAAATATATATTTTCATGAGCTTATACACTGAAGTGTTGGCTTGGTTGTCTGACTGAACAAAAATGTAGACAGAATTGTGTTTACAATTCTCAAGTCAGACAAGCAAACAAAAACTTCAGTGTATAATTATTAATCTATTCTTTTTTATATTTATCGGACCATGTCGAAAAATGGCCCTTTTCTATAATTTGATTCACACTGGGTCGAACTGGGTCTATATTGTAGGCTTTAGAGACTCTTAAAATTAAGCCTAGCCTAGTCGGTACTGACCCTGCCTATGAAGCAGGAAGTCCCAGGTTCGAATCCTGGTCAGGGCATTTATTTGTGTGCTTATCACGAATATTTGTTCCTGAGTTATGGATGTTTTCTATGTATTTAAGTATTTATATGTATATATCTATTACATATATCGTCGTCTAGGTTTACTAATGTTTCGACGAAAATTATTTAGCAAATTCTTAACTCCCCAAACTACGTATCCCATATTTTAACTAAAAAAGTCGTTTATAGGGTCATAAAAAAATTAGCCCTAACCTACCTATCTCTGGGAGCAGATTTGTTTTTAGGGTCATAAAAAAATAACCCTAACCTACCTATCTCTGGGAGCAGTTTCATTTTTAGGGTCATAAAAAAAATCCTAACCTACCTATCTCTGGGAGCAGATTCGCTTTTAGGGTCATAAACAAAATTAACCTTAACCTACCTATCTCTGGGAGCAGGTATGGCTTTTGATGAATCGTTATTTAACTAAGCAAATCATTTGCTTCATAATTATTTGACAATATGTTATTTGCCTTAGCAAATCATTTGCTACACAATTATTTACCACATAAAATTTGACGTAAACGTGACGTTTAGCAATATAAAAATGTTGCGAAATAAAAAAATTACGAAGTAAAATTATGCCAAAGATTGGCTTGCAAAATAAAATTTCGGCGAAAAGTTGGTTGCTAAATGAAATTTGACGAAACGTAATTCGGCAAAAAGGCAGTACACGTCGTCTAGTACCCACAACACAAGCCTTATTAAGCTTACTGTGTGACTAGGTTGATTTGTGTAAGATTGTCCCATGATATTTATTTATTTAAAATTGTACAGAGTGTGACTGTATATTGCGTCCAGCGTCCGGGGGCGACCTCCTTAGCGAACCGTAGCAGAAATCGGGAGAAACGTAGGAACAAAATTGAAATCTTACCGCATCCCATGATACTTCACTTTCTGGCTTCAGTCCTAGGATAGTTATAGGAGCGAGCAGAAAAACTAGGAATAAGAACCGCATTGTACTGGAAACAAGTAAGAACAAGTAACATTAAATGAGACCGTTCATATTTATATGATTACATACAGGGTTACAGTTGTATACAGGGTGTTTTTCCAACAATTAGCCATATTGCATGAGGTGATAAGGTAGTCCTAACTTTAAAAAAGTCTGTTCTACTAACCTCAAAATCACAAAAAAATAGGATTCTGCCAAAAATGATTATTTACTTCAGCGTTGGTCCCATAGAAAAAGTTGTTCAGTATGTCCTAGGCTTACCTAATCTCCTCACACAATACAACCAGTTATTAAAAAAACATTTGTTTTATACCACGACGGTGGCAAACAAGCATACGACCCGTCTGATGGTAAGCAGCTACCGTAGCCTATGGACGCCTGCAACTTCAGAGGTGTCACATGCGCGTTGCCGACCCTATACAAAAAGGAGTGTTCACCGTGTTGACGGCTAAA
This sequence comes from Pammene aurita, assembly GCA_947086415.1. Classification (NCBI taxonomy): domain Eukaryota; kingdom Metazoa; phylum Arthropoda; class Insecta; order Lepidoptera; family Tortricidae; genus Pammene; species Pammene aurita. The sequence goes on along the minus strand of OX352314.1, from coordinate 8,382,016 downwards.
GGAACACGCGGGTCCCTCATCGTCAACCCACTGGGTCCTCCTTGAGCTCTTTGGCAACCTTACTCACCAGCAGGAACACAACACTATTACAGAATAGTGTTGTACTTATACAGATACAGGACGACATCTAGACTCGTTATTCCTAAGATTATTGTCATCGTACCCGACGAAGAACATCCAATTCAGCAGTGCATGGGATATGGAAAAAGGCCTCTCCCAAGGACTTCCACATTGACCGGTCGTGCGCTCTCATACAGAATCCAATCTCTAGGTGTAGGTCGTAGCTCAGCAGTAGATGTTCAAATTCTAGCGTGTTTATGTTTCTGTTTAGAATATTTATGTTTAAGTCTTCGCATAAAATAATTTTCTTTTGTGAGTGGTTACATATCTTGTATAACAGGTCATCCAGTTTAGAGAAAAATATCTTAAGGTTAGATTGCGGGGTTCTATACAAACAAATAACAATTATATGATGATGCAGCAGCTCAATAGCACAGCATTCAATAGAATATTTTATTGAGAAACGCTTAATTATATCCAGTTCCTTAAATTCATGGTGGTTTCTGACTAATATGCAGGCGCCTCCTCTTCTTTGGTCCCTAGAAAAACTGGTTGCAAGGGTGAAGTTCGGTATTGCGACTAAGTCTTCCGATCCTTATGGAATAAAGTGCTCTGTGACGCAAAGTACATCGACTGGAGTATGGTTTCTAGCTAGTTCATCTAACTGAACAGTTAAGGCATCCGCTTTATTTATGCGAATATAGTTGTTAAACCGTTAAAATGTTATTGAAATGTATTTGATGTAACTAAAGTAAACAACGTGGGTACTAAAATCCCGAAGATTATCCATATTAGCATAATTTTTGAGGTAAAAAAACCGTGGTGCACCCTAAAATCCGATCACTACTTATGTACCATCCTATATACTATACCTAACGGTATACTCATAATCACCCGAAGCAAATCAATTAGACAACTTAAATGTTCGTCCATAAAGATATAAAAAAACACCGTCATATCATCCGTAGATTATTGGAAGTTGTTATCTCAGTAATTGAACATGTTTCATTCGTTTTCAATTATTTTTCAATGGGTGGATCAATGTTACTTTGCATCCGTAGGAAACACCTTAGACAACCCTACACGTGATCCCTAGGTGATGCTAAAAGAGTAACAGAAGAGTAAAAGAGTACTTGGCAACTTCACTGTCACATCTGGACCTCGCAGCACTCACTGGATTTTCTTCATAGTCTGCTTTCCCACTACTACTACCCCAGGAAAGAAATGCCTATCTATATCCAGTGACATGTAGCCATACGATTTTATTTTTCAGTCACTTATTTATTACGTGACAACCTTTTTATTAGGGAGGATCCGAAGAGACCCCCACTTCCTCGATAAAATAGAAAGAAAGAAAAAAAGCACACTACAATATTACTCAAAACTGACATATAATTTTAATGGCGTCACTAAAATTGCCTAAGATCACTTGATGTTAAAGTACCTTTAAAATGTCTTGACGATGGTCTCCCGTGGATACCTAACCAATATATTCAATAAACGGACATGCAGTCCTACTTACGGAAATCCACCAAAAGTACAAATGATCAAACATGTTTTGTGTTTACAATTATTTTACCGACTTGAATGATTTCCTTGATCAAAACTAGATACCCTATGTACAGTCGGTTCCCCAACATAAGTATCCACTCTCCCATACAACTTTGTATGGCAATGTGGGTACTTAAGTTGGGGAACCCACCGTACTTCCCCTGGACTCATTTATAATGGGTACATACCACATACCTATTAGTTGAGATAATAATAACAGAAACTGTTTCGCAGAAATGAGTAAACAAACAACGAATGCGATACGTAGGTAATTAGAGTACATGTACGTAAGTAATCTCAATAGAATATGAGTTTTAGAAGAACGTAATAAATGTCAGATTAGAATATCAACTATAAATTATGATATACATTACTCCGTTGGATACAATATCTGTTTCACTACGCATAATGTTTCACCAAGTTCACAAAGCAAAGAGGGTGAAAGACCGTGGATAACACAATTTTGACTCCCCAAAAATCTGCTAGAGAATGGCACAAAAATGCGATTTCTTTTACAAATGCCTGAATTTTAACAAAAAAAACCTATGACAATTCAGGAGATTTTAATTTCACAAAAATCAATATTAGTTTTTTGAAATGAAAACTTCTTTAGCGGCGCTGTGCACTTTTTGGGATGGGGAAAATAATATTAAACTCGCGACAGGTCACATGACCGACAGATTCGTCAGATTGAAAATTCGTAAGACGGACACGTGAACTGATCGAATAAATAATTGTAATAGTTCTGAATTGTTATATAAATTGTCATGTTTGTGTACGATAGCGCAATAAATGAATATTGTATTTTACCACATAAATGATAGTACTTTTATACTTTTAAAGCAATTCGTACAAAATTATTCCCTCATATTCAAGTTTTCACTTCTGCCGGCACTCCCGGAGTGCACCTCGTTGTTTTTTTACTATTGACCTACTTACTCACACATCAAATCGTTTCACTACTTCCGGACAACCAAAAAAGTTGAATTTTGGCATCCAATTGGGTATAGTGTGTAAATATTAGGAAATTTCTGAAAACAGTTAATAATATATATTGTGGAACCGCCCTGTTCAACTCGAACTAATCCACGTTGGACCTTGTTTTTCATCCTTCCCCCCCTCAATTTCTAGTATCTGTATGTGATGAAGAACGAGCATGCAAACTGCCATTCACACCGGCTGGTCGGTTATCGATCCGTCAGAGTTGGAAGCCGGAAAAAAAATGGGGGGAGATGAAAAATAAAGTCAAACGTGGGTCAGTTCGGGCTGCACACATTTTGAATTTTCCATATATGTGGAACTAATAATTTCATTCGATAACTTATTTATTGTTAAGAATAATAATGTATGCCATGCCTATAGCGAAGTTATCAAGTACCACATTTTAACTGGTTTTCCAATTGGCATGCGATTGTCATGCTTGGTAAGCATTGGCCATGTCTGCATAATATATCATCTTCCATTAGTCAAAATAAATTAATTGCTTATTGTATTTCAGATTTCAGTTGTATTAGTCCGCTATCATTTGTTTGCCAGCATGCTACGCTTTTTAGTGTTTCTCGTAATAGTCGTAATATGGTTATTTACTACGGCTTTAACGCAAGACGAGGTGAGTTATTAGGTACAGACGCCATCAGATATATCGGAGCGGCCAGGGTGGTCACAAATATCCGAACGCCTCTATTGTCAAGGCGAACGACGTGCATGTTCAGATATTTTTGGTTACCTTGGCCGCTCCGACATATTTGATGGCGACTGTCTCCATGAAGTAGTGATCTGTACAGTCGCCATCAAATATAACGGAGCGACCAAGGTGGTCACAAATATCTGAACAACGCCTCTATTGTCAAGGCGATTGTTACGAAGCGTTTAAAACCAGATTTGTTTTAAACCTCACTCGTTTAGCATAAGAAAATATTGTTCATTTAAAATCAAAATCAACTGTTTATATTTTTATTAATATTTATTCAATGTGATAAAATCCTTTTTATTATTAATTTCAAGATTGCATGTTTTTTAAGTAAAATATTCCAATCAATTTATAATCATGAATGTATCCAAAATTCAAACCTAAATTTAAACATGGCAATGTTCTATACTCAAAATTTGACACATTTGTACAGATTCAAAAACTCACCCGTTGTTCACTGATTTCCTAACGACTGTGTACATCACTTTTCTTGTATTTTCTATGTAATTTGGATTACACCAGCTTAAAACCGACAGTCCACTTATTATTAACCATCTTTACAAGACCTGAGACCGAGCGAAGAATCTTCATGGTCCTTCAGAAGCCTCTGAATTAAGGGAAGACAAGATTGTGGAGTCACGTCGAGCTCCATCTATTCAACGGACTTTCTTCAGCAAAGCCGTGGGTCATCCAGGTTGGCGCAGGGCGTATTCAGCTACGTGCAGGTTCCAGAGCTGCCACTCATCGCGTCCCAGCAGTCAGGACCAACGACGAGTGGACAAAGCAGCAACGGAAACACGCAGCATCCCATAGCAGTGGGAATCCAGCCGTAACCAGAAGCCAGTTACGGAATTCAGCCTATCCAGCACCAACCAGACCAAGCAAGGAGCATCCAGTGGGGATCAGAGTGAAACTACATCACAGTTGATTGAAACAGCAATTCAGAAGATCAGCAGAAGTCAGCGCAGAAGGAAAGGAGCACGAAAACGTGAGATCGTTCCATATCCTTTGTTTATCTTATCCATTTCCTTCATTTTTTCATAGTTTCACATCCATTCATTACATAATTCATTATAACTTTCCCGTCCAGTGTAGAAAGTAAAATCATTGTTTTCTTGCCACCAATTTGATCGGTAGTAAGTCGACATTCACTAGTATTTATTTGCGGTATTCATAATTGTAGGCAGGTATAACCTCTTTACACATTCCTTAGCGAAATTAACGCTTTTCTATCACAAATTCATTTGCAACTTAATACCTTACGTTTCATTAATCACAATAATTACAAATTTAACTTATCACTAGCTTAATTTCAATTTTAACTACAATAATCACACGCGAACACGTTAATCCGTTCATTTTTATAGGTAACTGCAGTTTGCCAACATCGCGTAAACAAAGTGATTAAGTAAGTAGTTACGTAATTTTATTGCATCTCGGATATGCACATCTGCGGTGCATAAAGTTAATGCGCCTGGTCGGAAACGCTTGGCAAAGTAGCCTGCTGTATATATATTTTTTGGTAGGAATCTAATTTGATCCAAGAATATTAATAATCAAATCACAATGTCTGCCGAACAGGACTTAAAGAAACTTAACTATAAACGCGGGGCTGTTAAGGGCAAGCTTACGGCTTTTCAGAAATTTGTTACCAATGCAGCAGCTGAGCCGCTTTTGAGTGAATTACAACTTGCTGAGCTCCAGTTAAGGTTCGATAAGATAGTACCTATATTCGATGAATTCGATGCATTACAGACCGATATCGAGATGTTGTCTGCGGCTGCAAGCGCGGAGGATATCACAGAGGAGCGAGTTCTCTTCGAGGATGCCTACTACGCTAGCATGTCGTCTGCGCAGGTGCTAATTCAAAAGTATGCAAGGCGGAATTCAGCCGCCAATGAATCGGAAGTAAGCTCTGCTAGTACAGTAGTTAAAGCACACAATGCTAATTTTATAAATTTGCCAAAAATCAATTTGCCGCGGTTTGAAGGTGGATATCAGGACTGGTTGGCTTTTAGAGACACGTATCTTTCGTTGATTCATAACAACGATTCTATCAACACGATAAATAAGTTTCATTACTTGCGCGCATCCTTAAAAGGTAGTGCTGCACTTATTATTCAGAGTTTAGAATTAGCGTGTGATAATTATGCAATTGCGTGGCAGTTACTCTCGGAAAGGTACGACAATCAGAAATTATTAGTAGCTAATCATGTAAATGCTTTGTTCAATGTCGAGGCAATTCACAAAGAGTCGAGCCAGGCTTTACGTAACATTTTAGATGTCACAACCAAAAATCTGCGCGCACTCCATTCATTAGGTCAGCCAACGGACAATTGGGACACGCTAGTTGTTCATATGATGTCGTGTAAACTGGATGCAGTGACCACGAGGGAGTGGGAGGAGCGTCGAAATAAGGAGTCGACTATCCCTACTCTGGAGTTTTTCAAAACGTTTTTATTACAAAGAGCTGATTTCTTAGAAAGCCTCGAGGAAATTAAAGTACAAAAACATAAAAATGATTCATCATCATCATCGTCATCCCAGGTTCAATCAAAATCCAAACATTTTGTTGCAAATGCTTCATTTGATGCAAATCGTAGGCCGCATTACTCGAATCTGTGTCCTTTGTGTAGGAATAAGCATCATTTATACAATTGTTATTCATTCAGGAAGCTCCCTGTGGAGACACGCCTCAATAAAGCGAAGCAATTTAAAGTTTGCCTGAACTGTCTTTGTCACGGCCATTCAGAGTCACAATGTCGTTTGTCTCATTGCAAATATTGTAATAAGAAACATCATACACTCATCCATAGTGAGCCAATGCAAGGAACTGAGCCAAAACAAGATATTCCAAACAACATTGCAGTAGTTGCCGGTCATTCACTTACAGTAGGTAGTTCTACGCCGAAGCGTAAATTGCTGTCTACAGCTATCGTGAAGGTGGTTGATAGCAAGGGGGGGCTACAGACAGTACGTATTTTTCTCGATAACGGAAGTACTCTCAATTTCATCACAGACGAGTTATGCAACAAGTTAGGGCTGCGTACCTATCCAAGTAGTACCAGTGTGACTGGTATTATGAATCACACATCCAGAACATCACAGGAATGTTCCATTCAAATTTATTCAGTAGATGGGAAATTCAAGATGGACGTCGATTGCTCCGTCGCTCCGGTTATCACGCCCAACATCCCATCCACGTACATGCACACGAACGACATTCAATTTCCTTTAGGAATTCAGTTAGCAGACCCTACATTCGATACGCCGTCTTCTGTCGACATCCTGTTGGCTGTTGACATTTTTTGGGATGTCCTCGGGACAAACAAAATTGAATTAGGTGCAAATCGGCCCAGTCTTCGTGAGACCAAGTTAGGGTGGCTGGTTTGTGGTGTAATTCATCAGCCCAAGTCGAACGTGCCACAGACATGCATGTTCACTCATGAAGTACCCTCAGATTCAAATATAGACATCTCAAGGTTTTGGGAGTTAGACACAATTGCACCTAGACACAAGCTTACGTCAGAAGAAAACGAGTGTGAGGAACATTTTTTAAAAACCACTACACGGGAAGCTGATGGGCGTTTCAAGGTTTCCATACCATTGAAGGAGTCGCCGGAGGTTCTGGGAGACTCATATCAGCGAGCTTTGGCCACATTCCTTTCAGTAGAGCGTCGACTAGAGCGGAATCCAAAGTTGAAAAGTCTGTATGTGGACTTTTTATCAGAGTACGAAAGATTGGGTCACATGAGCAAGAGTGTAGGTGATGAGCATTCAGTGTCGTGTCTTTTACCTCATCATGGGGTACTTCGGGACTCTACTACTACAAAATTGAGAGTCGTTTTCAATGGGTCCTCTCCCACGACCTCAGGCAAGTCATTCAACGACATTCAGAGAGTAGGGCCAACTATTCAGGACGATTTACAGTCGATTCTTATTCGGTTTCGTCAATACAACTTTGTAGTGACCGCTGATGTCGAAAAAATGTACCGGCAGATACTCATTGAGGATTCACAGCGGTCTCTACAGAAGATACTGTGGCGGTCAGATCCATCACAGCCAATTTCAATATACACATTAAATACAGTGACCTATGGCACGGCGAGTGCACCTTATCTTGCGACTAGGTCCCTGACTCAATTGGGGTACGATTCAAAGGATGAAGATGTCAGACACGCAATTTGTCATGATTTTTACGTCGATGATTTTTTGTCAGGTCGGGATACGGTTGAGGAAACTATCGCATTATGTCGTAATGTTACGCATGAATTAGAATCAGCAAAATTACATTTAAGAAAATGGCATTCAAATAATAAAGAGATTTTGCTCGCAGTCTGTCAAGACGTTAATGGTTCCGATACTGTAGATCTCAGCATTGAAGATTCGTCAAAGACTCTAGGTTTAAATTGGGCATGCTTCCAGGATACGTTGACGTTTTCTATCAATGTCGATACACAAAATAAAATTAATAAAAGGTCAATTCTTTCAACCATCTCACAGGTGTTCGATCCGCTTGGTCTTGTTTCTCCATGCATAGTAGAAGCGAAGATTATTATGCAGCAGCTGTGGATCAGCAAATGTTCATGGGATGGGGAAATTCCAAGTTCAATCAAGGACGCATGGGTCCATTTTGCGCGTACGTTACCATACTTAAACAGTCTTTCAATTCCACGGTGTATCAAATTACCCAACCCCGCTGAAGTGTCACTTCATGTTTTCACAGATGCCAGCGAAAAGGCATACGGTGCGTGCTTATATGTACGTAGTGTAGGTAATGACGGAGCAGTCAGTGTCCGTCTATTAGCTTCCAAAAGCAAAGTAGCTCCTATCAAGCCACAGGCTACAATACCACGCTTAGAGTTGAGCGGCGCGTTGCTAGGTGCAAAGCTATACACAAAGGTATCTTCATCGCTCACTTTGGAGATGAAGGAATGTATATTCTGGTGTGATTCTTCAATCACGTTGGGGTGGATTGCTGCATCCCCTCGCAATCTCAAAACTTTCGTGCGCCATAGGGTAAGCGAAATTCAAGAGCGTACAGCTGGCTGTCGGTGGCGCTATGTACCGTCGAAAGAAAATCCAGCGGATTTAGTGTCCCGTGGTCTCAGCGCTGACCAGCTAGGTCAAACTTCGTTATGGTGGTCAGGTCCTGAGTTCATACAATTAGATCAGAAGGTATGGCCAAATAATCCAAACAAGGGAGCCGTCGTTAGTCTGCCCGAAATGGTAGAGCGATCGCTTGTCATTCATGAACAACCTGAAAACATGTTCACAAAATTAATCCAAAATTCATCAGGTTTCACAAAACTCAAGCGTATCATGGCGTACGTTCTTAGATTCGTACATAACAGTCGGAACAAAGAGTCCAAACAAATTGGTAATATTTCGCGTAGGGCTCAAGAAGATTCTTTTCCTAAAGAAGTAGAATTGTTAATTTCAAATAAACAGTTACCACGAAAATGCAGTCTTCGATCTCTTTCTCCATTTCTCGGAGATGACAAACTCATTCGTGTGGGGGGAAGACTGAGCAACTCCAGCTACGATTACGATGTCAAGCATCCAGTGTTGCTCAGTTCTAAACATCCACTATGCAAGTTAATATTCAGATTCTATCATCTCACGTTTTTACATGCAGGACCACAACTTCTTCTCGCTACCGTAAGGCATAAATATTGGGCTATCCGCGGTAGGGATCTAGCTAAGAGTACAGTGTACAAGTGTATAAAATGCTCGCGGTTTAGTGGCAAAACAGTACAGCCTGTCATGGGCAACTTACCGAGAGAACGTGTTGAGTTAGAATATCCATTTTTAGAGACTGGCGTCGACTATGCTGGTCCAGTCATGATATCCAACCGAAAAGGTAGAGGCAGTGTGCTTGTAAAATCATATATTTGTGCATTTGTATGCCTTGCTACAAAAGCAGTGCACCTCGAGCTTGTTACAGACTTAACGACTGAAGCATACATTGCAGCTCTGCGTAGATTCATTGCTCGTCGTGGTAAACCACAGACAATCTTCTCTGATAATGCCACGACCTTTCAAGGTGCTTGTAATGAATTTTCTAAGGTTCTTAATGCATCGGCGTCATCAGGCATAGCCGAGGATATCAAGTTTTCATTCATTCCGGCTTACGCACCACATTTCGGCGGCTTGTGGGAGTCTGCCATAAAATCAATTAAACATCATCTCCGCCGTGTACTTGATCAAACGCATATGACATACGAAGAAATGGCGACTTTATTGATTCAAATTGAGAGTATTTTAAATTCAAGACCGCTAACACCAATCTCAAACGATCCAAATGATCTCTGTCCTTTAACTCCTTCCCACTTCCTTATAGGACGATCCACAAATTTCGTGCCACATCCACAGATTACTGCAACCAAAACTTCGTCACTGCAACGTTGGAAGCGCATTGAGCTGCTCAAACAACAATTCTGGCATCGTTTCAGTAACGAGTACATTTTCTGGCTGCAGCAAAAGACAAAATGGCACTCATCCACAGGAGAACTCCAGGAAGGCGTTTTGGTTGTCGTCAAGGACAAGACTCTGCCTCCTCTTCTCTGGCAACTCGGTCGAGTCGTCCGAGTCATTCCTGGCAGCGACGGTATTGCGCGCGTCGCAGATATAAAAACGAAGAGAGGAATCATCCGAAGGGCGTTCAATAATATCTGCCCTCTCCCTGTAACCAAATAATTGAAGTTCAGACTTCAATGCCGGAAGCATGTTACGAAGCGTTTAAAACCAGATTTGTTTTAAGCCTCACTCGTTTAGCATAAGAAAATATTGTTCATTTAAAATCAAAATCAACTGTTTATATTTTTATTAATATTTATTCAATGTGATAAAATCATTTTTATTATTAATTTCAAGATTGCATGTTTTTTAAGTCAAATATTCCAGTCAATTTATAATCATGAATGTATCCAAAATTCAAACCTAAATTTAAACATGGCAATGTTCTATACTCAAAATTTGACACATTTGTACAGATTCAAAAACTCACCCGTTGTTCACTGATTTCCTAACGACTGTGTACATCACTTTTCTTGTATTTTCTATGTAATTTGGATTACACCAGCTTAAAACCGACAGTCCACTTATTATTAACCATCTTTACAAGACCTGAGACCGAGCGAAGAATCTTCAGCGATAAAGTGCATGTTCAAATATTATTGAGTACTTTGGCCGCTCCCATATACCCATTTGATGGAGACTGTAACTAGACCTCGTGATTCCATTTATTTTTTACGTTTTGAACAGCCATTTTGACAATTCAATTTGTTGAATTAATCACATGTACATAATAACTGAACTTACAAAATTCTACGGTAATCAGTTGAGAATTGCAATCTGTAGACGAATTGATAACCTCCTCCTTTTGCAGTTGGTTAAAAATCGCCTGACTCTTCGTGTCTGTTGGTTCAATTCTTATTTACTCGTATTTTAGATATTTTGTAATATGTTTAAAAAAAGATCACGGCGTCCGCAAGGCTTCTCAAACTATAGCACATTTTTGCAGAGATCAGACGAAACATCAGAGAAATGTGCACCCAAGTTTAAACGAGCATTGATGAACAGTACAATAAAAACAGCCGGGAGCACAGTTGGGCTAAAATGTCTTGCAGAAGGTAAGTCCTTAAATCTTAACTATTTGAGGGTCCCAGTGCTGGGCAAAGGCCTCTACCTGGATCTCCATAGCTCCCGCTTTTCCAGTTAAGTTAAGGTGTTCAAGTCATCCCGTCTAAAATTCCAATATTATCATAATTGGGCGAATCAACTTTTTGACCGACACAAATCTGTCCTCAACTTATAAATTTCATTGTAAAATTTCACGTTCAAATCATGGTTTTTCTACGTTTCAGTTTATGGTGTATGTTAAAATATTCGAGCCCCCAACTTTTGAACCTAATAAACAGAAACTATGTATATTAGAAGCCCGATTTATTGATCTAACTAACTCCAGAGACATTTTGAGTAACGCAAGAGTCACTCAAAACTGTCGGTCAAAAAGTTGCTTGGCCCGATTAATAGGTTATGGTTAGAAATGTCTAATGATGGGATTCATGAAGAATTGAGGGCACTGATCAAATCTTTTCGGCGCATGTATGTTTTATTTGTAATCAAGAAATTACATTTGTATTTAAAAATTCTTAAGTTCTTAAAACCGAAACTTTAATACGTTTGACTATTTGTTTTATTTTATGAGTAACTTAAGTTGTTAAGTAACTTTTTTCAATGTTAATCATTGACGTTAACTTACTCAAAACGTAATAAAAACTTATGTATGTAATTATTTTTTTACAATTTATTTATTATTAATTTATATTTACATTTTATTCGACCTTACAAACAAACAGTACTTAATGATATAGATAACATTACATTACACTACAAACAATTAACTAAAATATTTTTTTTTAAATCTATAAGTAGAATATTTGACCCAAATCGCCCTCTATTGGCAGCGTTCCCAAAGGCTGGCAGCATTGCCACGTTGTATCACAATGCTGATCAGTTGTGGTAGATATGATCCAGTAGCCATATTTCGTCAGATGACAACTAAAACTCATTAATTGCAAAAAAAATATTAAACGAAAAACAATCTTGTTATGTTACCAGTATGGTTCATTATGGCTATGAATTTGTGGTAGGTAGCAGTTAGTGAGTTTGGGTTGATTTTTTGGGACGATTTATTTCCAGTAGGCATATTTTATTTTCAGCATAGCATAGGTTCTAACCTAACCTAAACCTTGTACGAAAGAACGACTACCTCCTAACATAAGTTTACAACTTACAAAAAGGTGCTTAGGACCTTTCCGCAATTTTGAAAATTTTACAAAAACTGAATCGAGAAAAGAGTTCCTTATACTCGTAATTATCGAAGCAGCAAACAAAACCTCACTAAATTAGTATTTTTAATCAAGACAATCTGACAGCTCTCCTACCATACATTGCAAACCAATTTGTATGGCAAACGCCGTCAGATTGCTGTCTTGAATTAAAAATGTTACTTTAGAACTGCCATCCGGGTATTCGGTACTGTAACATATAATAATTTTTGCCTAAGCTGAAATGGAGACTCTTCACTCGCTTCACTCTCGGTGAATTATCTATCTGCTTACAGGTAACCCACAGCCCAACAACAAATAATGGTCCTATAGAAAGACCTTATTTCCACCCTTCGTACGGGAAGTGGTCAGTGGTACTGGAAGAAGTAACGAGAAGTGAAATGAACTAGACTGTATTAGTCATACGTTTCATTTAACAGTAACTGGTACGTACTGAGTAACCATGAGGCTTATGAACTACATATTATATATGTAGTGTCCGAGCGGAAAGAAGTGCCGTATGTTACGTGATACAAAGATGCCCCATGGCACATGTTCATAAAAGCGATGCTGAGTTGAGAGAGAAAAGTGAGACCGAAAAAATAGTTTAAAAGATTAGAATTGGCCGAAAGCACAAAAAAGTACCACTTCCGGTATAGAAAATTCATGCCATTTACTTACCTATGTCATTTCATATAAAGATGACACTTGTGGCAACAAACAGCAATTTGTATGTAGATACAGAAAGACCCAGTCTGCCAGTTCCTGCATGGCCGGAAGTTCCCGGCAGACTGGTTCTAAAGTGACGTAAATTGGGGTCAAACTCGTTACTTTTTAACCAGTGTGCCGGGCACTTCAACAGGCTGACTGGGTTTTTCTGTACCTATATACAAATTGCTATTTGTTGCCACAAGTGTCATCTTTATACTTGTACTCTTTTGTGCTTTCGGCCAATTCTATTTTTTTTTACAATTTTTTCGGAACTCAGCATCACTTTTATGAACATGTGCCATATGGGGCTTATATTTGTATCACATAACGTAGCGGTCCCCGTCCGTACAGTAGCGCAGTTGGTTAGAGCAACGGGCATATATTTATTTATTCAAACTATATTGCACATAAAAATAGTACAAAAGGCGGACTTAATACCTTTAGGCATTCTCTACCAGTCAACCATAGGGCCAAACAGAAATGCATTAAGTCACTTAAGTATATCCCAGAGTCGCGAGAAGTTCCCGACTGAAGCAATGGATTGTTCTACTTTTCTTTTATTTCTAAACGTTATATCCCTTTTCCTAATTTTATTGTATAATATATGCCTAGTTATTATAATTAATTAAGTCCTTTTAACCCGTAGAACGCTATCCCTCAAGGCCCTACATTCAAGAAGGTCAGCCAGGGAACAGGACAGCCGTTGTAAATGAGACGATACATCTGACTTGCCCGACAACTTCAGATCTTGAACCATATCTGTATTGGGTAAAGGCATATGATAACTTTACAAACATGGACGTAGAATATCAGCCAGGATTGTCAGGATATGGAATACAGGTCGGTCAGTTAATTAAATACATTTTTTTTATACCATGACGGTGGCAAACAAGCATACGGCCCGCCTGATGGTAAGCAACTACCGTAACCTATGTATGGACGCCTGCAACTCCAAAGGAATCACATGCGCGTCGCCGACCCTTTACAAAAAAGAGGATTCACTGTGTTGATGGCTAAAGGAACAAGAGGATAGGGATCCTCTGCGATGAGGGCATCGTCAACACACTGAGTCCTCTTTGGCCTCTTTATACATCAATTACGTACAGAGGTTTCAGAGTAAGATTTTCTTTAATGTAATTAAAATCTGTGGAGTTTGCAAATCCCTTTTTATTATCCAAGAAGAGGTTATTCACCACTGCGTGCATTGCCTGTTTCAGTTCAGTTCAGTTTTTTTTATTAAATTGCTTGTGTCATTGGAACAAATTTTGCCAGTGTCAAGGTAGCGTGACAAGAGTATACCTATAGTTAACATCAAGCGAACTTTTTTTTTAATCGCCCCTGTTGACTTAAACTGACAATACTCCAACGGAAACCGACCGGATATACTAGGTAAGCAAGCTCCGAGTTAGTTCATATGATTTTCAATATAATGTGTATAGGTTTGAGAGAAGGACGAAGGTGAAACAACCATACCGATAAGAATATTAATTAAAAATGATGCTATCGTCTTCAAGGGCTGTAGGTATATTACTATGACTATAATGTTATTTGTATGTATTTCACGTTTAAATACCTATACCATTTACTCGTTGACCTTACGTCTACCAACTAAATACATCTCTATCTCTCTTGATTATGTAGTTATTTTCTGTAGCCGGAATGAAGATCATTGGCTTCACAAGGATTGTCCGGGGCCGGAGAATTTGAGCTTGTACACTCTCTGTGGCGGCGATCTGATTAACAAATGCAAAGCAAGAGGTTTTATGTCTTGCTTGTGTATATTTTTTATGTTTTATTATCGAATATCCTTTGTGTTACGTCGGTAAAATATTATCTAAGTTGCATAGTATAGATAATGAATATGATGATACACAACGAGAAGTCTAAACTGTTTAGGGTAGGACCTTGAAGTTTAAAACTTATAATCTATGGATGTTTTGGAGGTCCATTAAGAGATAAGTTTTTCAAATTCAACATCTAACGGCGTGAAAAAGAGATTCAACTATTTTGTAATTTTTATATAATAATATTATAATATTAAGGTTAACATTAAAAGGACCTTTGTTTACTCCCAGAGATTGTAAAACCCTTAATGATTCTAGACTCTGATGAGGCGACATATTCGCATTTAGTTTTAGTGCAACCAAAAGTCACGTATTGACGGGTCATACCTACGGAGTATTATACAAGTGTATTCTCTTCTGAGTATTCTCTTACACCTTTCTATTCTTAAGTCTACAAATATATTACTTGAGTTGAGGATATGATTGTATTTTCTAATGCCTTCTTGTTTAACTTTAAAAGCAGCTGCATTTCAATCGTCCATATGTATAATAACCCTGACACGATACAATATACAATCATTTTTGGGATGCTCTCAGCTCTTTATTGGTTACGCTGCCAATATTGTTTACAGTATACCTTAGTATGCTAAACTAAGTCTGCTGCATCTTGCTCGCATTTATACAGAAATACAGAGTTTATTCATAAAAATTGTAAAAACACATTTTACACGTCATTAAAATTACATAGAATAAGTAAGTATACCATAACTTATTATACTTATTACATGTTACGAGTATATTACCTAGTAGGTAGAACCTGTTTTCGAACGCTGCTGGGTCAATGATTCACCTGCGCAACCATGAAGTCATCGATACGATAATATGCTGAAATTCAGTTTGGCCAATAAGCTTTACACTGGCGACACATAATTGTCGTCGATTTTAAGAAAATGTTGAATTCATTCTGGATCCTTATTCGACAAGCAATGACAAACTGTGACACGTGGATATCCTTGCGAGATCATAATGTACTCGTTTGATATATGTACTAGAATGTGTCAAAGTGATCTCACTATCGAATGTCTGTTTTCGGTTGTATAAAACTGGCGACCATATTGTAGTCTTATGTCACTCCGAAAGGTTGCTGAACTTGGTATCAAAGACACTGACTGGTCTTGATGTGCTTTTTATATCATATCATACATATTTAACAGCGTCCGTTGCTTGAAGGTGGTAGGGCCCTAGTGCCATTAAGCCTTCTCGCACAGGCTAATACACTTTCCTTTTTAAAACGTTTAAGCATGATCGACTGTACTCTTATTATGTACTTATGCAATCTTATTAAATAAACGTCTCTTATTATTATTATTATTATTATTTAAAACCTCGAAAGGAATCTTGAAGCAAATCAAATTATTTTGTTCAATATTTTTTGATTTGCAATTTTTAAGTAGTTACACTACTATATATAAACTGGTATCTGGCCTCGGACACCGGAGGATTTGGTCACTTTTTCTGAAGTATATGACATCTATTTTCAACCTCGAAAGGGTTAATGTATTTATATGAGTATTATTACCCTAACAGTGCGTTAGGTTTACCTACCAGTGACGACACGTCCAAAATATTCGTAGACAAGCCGTGGCAAATTTGGTTATCATTTTCTTCATAGCCCACAGAAAAGTCGCGAAATGAAATTAGGCAAGCCCATGGGCGCTTCGCCACCGCTACCTACTTGACTATCTGATGGCATGTTAGTGTTGAAGAATCTTTATATGGGTCCCCAAACGGGTAGCCCCTTGAAGTATGTTAACAATTTCACCAATTTTGCCTAAATCACCATGCTAATAAGTTGTGAATTTTTCCGTAAGCACTTAGTTGCTGAAATCCTTGGGGCGCCCTCATCTGACAAGCACTCGAATAGACAACCTATCTTCTTTCACAAACAGGCAACAATTCTTGTTTATACAAAGGCCACCTAGGTTTACGTCGTCGCTATTCACCTGATTTGCCCCGCAGTACAAATTTCTTTGAGTATTTTGAAGCGGGATCGTTACATTTGACTTGGGTCTGGAGTATGGTTAAAATCCCTCGAGATCCCATTTTTCATTCATTTATCACTTCCTTCTTTGTTGACTCTTACGCCTCAAAGGAGAATTCCGATCCTCTATAGAGAGCCCTAAGCCCTCCTACGTGTAAACCTGCAACGCGACTAGCAAGCTCTGCTGCTATAAGTATAGAGGAGTATTTAAAACCGAGTTAAGCCTAGCCAGTCATTTTAGGGGTCAGAATAACCAACTTCCATTAGGTTAGCTTTTAAGCTCGCTGGCATCGAAATCGATGAGGAGGACTATATATAATATATTTAGGAAAAAGTTTGGTAAGTTTCCACTGTTACTAAATATTTTAAGTTTGTTGTCATGCCTAAGTAGGAGTTAATTCTATCAAAATGGAATCTTGTAAACTTATCTTTATACCTAACCTGATCAACTATATTTCTAATGCCTCTGTTGTTATACTTATTACAAGTCTATTGAACCGCTGCTATTATAGTTTCGTGGCATGTGTCTATCGTACTTTGAAATCTTTCAAACTAGAGTTTGTTTTAACACTAGGAAAAACAAAAATTCGTTCAAAAAGCTTTTCGTTATTTAATAAAAAAAGATTGAAAATCTTAAAAAAGTTTGAGCGGTTGAAACGCTCATAATTTTTGGCGCGAAAATGACAAATTGTGATGACGTCACATCTCACAAAATTTTATAGGTTAGTATCAAGTTAGTATGAGATTAGTTCCTACTTCAGTTGGTGTTTCAATTATTTCAAAGTTATATTCGCTTAAACCACGGATGAAACTAAAAAACCCTTATATACGGGTATTACCTAGTGCCAAAGTGCATGAACAATATAATAAGTGCACCCAATAAGGTGTTTTTTATCTGCCGAAAGACGTGAAAACTTGTAAACCATGGTGCAAAATGATGAGAAGACTACGACTTTTTATTGCTGTGAAGATCGCTTCAACGTAAGTAAATAACTATTTATCTTGTATTCAAATATATTTATACCTAGTTAGAGTAATGTTGTGTCTACAATTACATATACATATACCTTAATAACGTTACTTGCAAGTGTAGGTGCACTGGGAACGGTGCGTACCTTAAGAAATCATTATATAATGTCTGCTGCGAATGCAGAAGACGCTGGTTCGATCTCAGCCCTGGGTACCGGAGGCCTAGGTCACATTTTTCCTTTGTAAATTCGCCTTCAGGTATATCGGTGTGGTCACAAATATCTGAACAACCCCTATATTGTCAAGGCTATAAAGTGCATGAAGAATGATGGCGACTGTCTTTGATAATTAAACCAACCGCGACTGTATATGACATACCTATATAAGTTTATAATTTATATTCTATGTACTGCTGCATTTTTTTTAATACCTAGTTAAGGATTACCAACAATGGAGCCAATTTTGGAACAATGTAGGACCATATTATTATGATATTGTACCAACTACTAACATTAAGAAAGGTTTTCTTTTAGGACTCTTTAAGACTTATTTTCTTGTACAGATTTGTAAAATAAAAATATGTATTCATTTCAGGTCGAAAAGGATACAGAAAATGACATTCAACATAAAATAATGAAGGAAAGTGTGGTAAAAGTTCCACTTCTATTAAAAAAAGGAGTTTTGCTATACTTAAATGCTAGGCTCCGAGAGCTCCACATGTTGAAGCCCCACGCTACAGTAGACCATAGTTTAATATCTGTATTAGACAAGGTAATAATGGTAGGCTGTGGATAAGTAAACATGCAGGTTGTGTTTAATAATAAAAAGATTTATATTTTACATATGTTTTATTTTTATTCAATAATAGGGGTAGTAGGTAGGTACATGAAAGCAGCTAGAAAGATAGTGTTAGAAATAGTAAGTACTGCACATAAATCTTAATTAACATTACTTGATACTAGCAGAGACTAGTCTCTGCTAGTATCTGCAAATAATTTATAAAACTAACAATGTCCATTCAATAACTTGCTTGCTCTTGCTTCAGACTTGGCACCTTGGAGCCTCAAAAATTTCTTAGACGTTGTATCTCTATTTAATACATATACTCTGTAATAGTACTTCATATATCCTTGACTTTAATCAATTTAAGGCTAGTACCAACGGATGATAGTTTGGATTTCTTGCAATAATATTTGATGCTAGTTGTTGGTTGGTCCGCTGCACTGGTGTAGCCATGCCATATTCCTAAAACAATATAATAAACTAATTAATATCTTTCTGTGGGGCTAGTCTTGGAAGAATAATAAGTAAGGAAGCGTAATCAACGCTCAAAATGTGCTCCACTTTCCTGGTGCCAAAGTGGGCGGAGCTTGTGACAGCGGTGCCCTAATGTCATGTCAAACATTTTGAATGTCATGTCGTCAAAATATTAGTTTTTTCGGCCCATGAAATTTCGGTAATATATCGGTTTTAAAATGCCGGCTTGTGCCGTGCATTGGTGCAGGAGCCACACAGGCGCCAAAGATGATGATATTTCTTTTCATCGGTAAGTAAATCAGGCATAGATATTCTCATACATTACGGACTTCGTCGATGTTATGCAATATAAGTTTTGGAAAAGTAAACATAACTCATTTGAGGAAAAGTATAATGAATGTTCATTTATAAGTATTACCTAGTAGTAATAGCAGTGAGAAAGAAAGAAGAAAGAAAGAAAGAAACATTTTATTCTAGATAGTTAGGTTTCCGTTGTTAACAAAAAATCTTTTCAGTTTGTTTTTTTCGATATACGAGTACAGTATGGGTCCTTGGAATAAATCTTTATCAATATTATACTACTTTGATAATATTGAAATATCTCCCTTATACTCATATCCCACCAAAAACATAAATGTAAAACAGGAGAGCCAAGTTCAATACAAAAATTATGCTTGGTTGTGGGCTTCGCTGCAACAATAATGGAGATCTAAATGAGTTCCAAGTTCTATGCAAAATCCAAATATGTATTTATAGGAACAAAATAACATTATGAACAAGTATTAAACTCTATTTCTTTGCTTTATTGGATACCTATAACAATTGCTGTTATTTAAAAATGTGAGATCTTAAAGTTAAAGATTTGACTTGGCCAGTTTTTATCAGAATAAAAAAAAATATATGTGTTGAATAACTTTATAAAATTACTGATGTAATGAAGACTGGCCAAGTCAAATCTAACCTACTTTAAGGTCTCACATTTTTAAATAACAGCAATTATTAGAGGTACCCAATAAAGCAAAGAAATAGAGTTACTTTCATTAAATAATGAAAGATGAATAGAAGGCTTTCATATTATTCCTTATTCCAAGAACAATTAAATTTACCTATCTAAATATATAAAAGAAGAAACTGACTGACTGACTGGCTGACTGACATATCAACGCACAGCCCAAACCGCTGTTTCTAGAGATTCCACTAGGGGGTGCACTAAGAAAGGATTTTTCAAAATTCACCCCCTAAGGGGGTAAAATGGGGGTCCAAAGTTTGTATGGCGAATCAAGATTTGTTAGATTATTTTATTCGAACCTTCACAGGAGTATTTCTAACGATAAATGAGTAAACACGTGTTTCAGGTTTTTTGAAAATTCAACCCCTAAAAGGGGCAAATGTGGTCACAAAGTCTGAAAATCAACATGGGTATCGTATCCTTTTTGAGTACTTATAGTACGCGGGCGAAGCCGCGGGAAAAGGCTAGTATTACATAAGTAATGAAAAATGCACTAAAAAATTAATTATTAATTGATTGCATTATTATTTATCACGTGAACCCATTCACGTCAAGCTTAGGCGTATTTATCATACGTTAACTTGACATTTCAGTTATTTCATTTGAGTATCTTCTGTCCAATTAAACTTCATTGTCAAATTGATTTTGACCACTCACAACACGGCAACTTTTCTTATTGGTGAAATGGCATGAAACCTTTGCGGAATTAAGGTTAACACAAAAAAATATGCTTAAAGAATGAGTACTTGATTGGTTAATAAGACATAAGACATTTTAGTTTTGTAAACGTGAAAATGGGTCGTGTTTTTACATGAACTTTGCTTGCCTTTACTCGTCTTGATATTATATGTCGATGGGGCTAGTATATAAAATTACCGATAACTTAAACTATATTGTTGTACAGTTATTATCAAATATACCAGAGCGACCAAGGTACTTAAAAATATCTTATCATGGACTTAATCACCGTGAAAGGCGTTGTTCAGATATTTGTGACCATCTTGGGTGCTCCAATAAATCTGATACTGTACTAGAGTCATAGATTTATTATAAACACTGCCATATGTATGTATGTATATAGCATCAGTAATGCAGACATAAATGGGATTGGACATTTGGCATGTTCAAAACAATGGAATGGACACTAGCGCATAAGCAGCAGCGGTGGGTGACTCCATCAAAACTTAGATTTTAATTAATCTACCTCAGGTAACCTAACGACATTTGCTCACAACACTAAGCTGAACTCCTACTATAAGATGGCTCTAGCCAGTCAGTTACTCTCCTTACAGAAATGAAAATCAAATATGTATCCTTACCCAAGTGTGCTGCACAATGTTTTCACTGTTAACAGATTTAACTTTTCCTTCTGTGTTGTTACAGTACAATTTTTGATTTGGTAGCTCCGGGGTGATTCTAGCTTTTACATATCACCATCTCAGCATACTTGCACATAGCCAATGGTCATGTTATGTCTATTGTAACATTTGTAACATCATTTCAAGTACCTGTGATTCACAAAGAAAATAATGATTATAATTATGCAATAACTCTTCACATCTAAGATCACATCACATGCCTGTTACGGTTTTTGGAGTAGATAAGTAATTTATAGGTTATTGTTTTGGATTTCCAGTTTAAATCATTACACATAAGTAAGTAATAGATTAAAAATTATAATTACCTTGCAGTTCGCTCCTTTCATCTTGGCAGGCGTTAACATTGTTATTATTGGTGAAATACGACGACATCATAAATGCATTATATTCTTGTCCAGTTGCGCCTTTACAAATGCGCTATCCGTCATTGTATCTGGGTGACATAGTTGAGTTGAGGATAATGACATTGACTTGACATGAACTGAAACTGACTACAGCGAGCGAGCGTTCGTTCAGATACTAAGCTTTAATCTACTTATTACAGTGTATAATGCATATTCTAATCATCGGATTACATAATCTACCATTTACCAAACACATTAAAAAAGTATAGTATCATCTTACTAGGTTAGTTCTAAATAAAACTAGCTTGACGTATTTTTAAGGAACCAATGGAGGACATTTATTTAAGAGCAAACTTATTGAAACCCAATGGAAACCCAGCATAATGCTTACCTCAAATTCGTCTTTAAGTGCCGATATTTGAATTATAACCGCAAAAAGCTGCTAAATCACCACAGAAACAATTTGTAATCAGTTTTCGTCTAAATTCAGTGTCTGCCACGAACAAAATAACAAATATGTCAAGTATGTGACGTCACGAGTACGTTCGACCAATAGCGTTGCGTTTAGATTATTAGGTTTTTGCGCGAAATTTTTACACTTTTTAAGTATTATTTTAAGCAAATAAATGTTAACTAAATTCAAAAAATGTGTTTGTAGCATAATATTATGGCATATTTCGTTAAAATTTAAACTTCATGCATGTACCTAATTATGTAATTGTTTATTTACGTTTTAAAAGTATAAATTTAAGAATTAAATATTATTACCTATTTATTAAGTATTGCAAGAAATAAATGATTATGATTATGAAGTAAGTAACTTTTGTTCGATTAACGTTTGCTAATATATAACTTGACGCGTTAAGAAAAGAGTAACATTTTGGATTAAAATATATTTTATCCAAGCGCGGAGTTGTTTTAATTTATTTTAATTTGGTTTCATTTATTTTAAGTTGAACTTCGAAGTGTTCTACTGTGGTTAGTTATCTAATAAGTACTTATAGTGATATACGTTTTAATGTTATCTTTTTTTTTTTTTTTTTTTATACCACGACGGTGGCAAACAAGCATACGGCCCGCCTGATGGTAAGCAGCTACCGTAACCTATGGACGCCTGCAACTCCAAAGGCGTCACATGCGCGTTGCCGACCCTTTACAAAAAGGAGGATTCACTGTGTTGACGACTAAAGGAACAAGAAGGTCCCTCATCGTCAACACACTGGGTCCTCTTTGCGCTCTTTGGCAACCTTACTCACCAGCAGGAACACAACACTATGAGTAGGGTCTAGTGCTATTTGGCTGTGGTTTTCTGTAAGGTGGAGGTACTTCCCCAGTCGGGCTCTGCTCCAGATTTGAGCGATGACATTCGCTGAACGTGCCCTACCACACTTAGCGAGATGCCATTCGCAGTGCCCATACCTCTCTTTTTGGCGTAGTTTAAGGACATACCCAGGTCCGGACGTAGTTTAAGAACATACCCCGGGTCCAAAAATCTACCGTTAAGTTGAACTTCGAAGTGTTCCAATGTGGTTAGTATAGTGATATACGTTTTAATGTTATCTACCGATAATTGTCTAAAAGTACAATAAGGCAATGTTAATGTAACGCAAACTTATTTTTTTGTAAGTATAGTATTGACTTTGATTTTTAAAACATCTATAGGCATCAGCCGCGCTAAGATATATTTTTTTTACAAGTTTATTAATCATAATTTATTTATCATATTTGTATCGATGTTTCAATTAATTGATTAATATGATCTTGTATTGCTGGATTCGTAACATTATCGAATGTGATAATAAATCAGTCTTAGTGGTCTGGTACTATGAACTTTGATATATTTTCAATTAATTAATTAAAATGATCTCGTATTGCTGGATTCCAAACATTATCCAATGTGATAATAAATCAGTCTTAGTGGTCTGGTACTATGAACTTAGATATATATGTGAAATACTTATATTATAATAATAAATAACTTGTTTAGTAGCGATGAAAGCAAGCTAAACACACTGTCGTCATTATCCTATTTTTACTAGCAAAATCAGGGCCTTAACCAATGAATCGAAAAATAAAATAATTACTGAACTAGTTTCACCAATAATTAACTATTAAGTTAAGTATGTGGTTTTGCAAAGTTTTTATTAGATAAAAAAGAAAGTTAAAACTGGATACATGAATTTAACAAACCTAATTTTGCCCTTTTGTCACTGACCTCAGGAGGACATAACATGATAACGAATAATATTAACTATAATGTTTAATTCCTTTATTTATTTCTCTTCTGTTTAATATTGTTACTATATTATTTTAACTAACTGTACGGATAATATTAAATATAATGTTTAATTCCTTTAATTTCTCTTCTTATGTTTATTATAGTTACTATATTCTTTTAACTATCTGTTTGTTTAGCTCAGTACACTAAATTCAAAAAGATTCCTAAAATGTACTTTTCTGAGATGCATTCACCCATTTAGTAAAAGGGATTTGCCTGTTACCCAGCTTTCATGTTAAATGTCGTCAAAGTTTACTATTAGGTTAAATGTAGGTAGATAATTCATAGAAATAGGTATTGCACTTCATTAAATTAAAATTCTCAAACTGCATAAACGATTAAATTAACGTCTGATATTTGTTAGGCATACATACAAAATATTACAATGATAATTGATGAGCTTTAATAATAAAATAGTAAATGTAATCAGAGACCACTGAAACCACTTTTTTAACGTCTTATTTGATTTGATTATCTGTGATTTATTTCATTTGAGTTGTCCATACTTTACATGACTGCAGATAAAAGTATTGGCGTTTTACGTACACGTACAAGAGCCAAGCTCTTAAATATATGATGATGTATATCGTACATTTTCATAATCGCATGATATTCAATGATATTCAAAGTTTTGATTACTTTCCCTAAAAGTGATAAAAATATTGCTAGGTATATTACGGTAAAACTGAATGAGAGTTTCGCACATTATTCACGTGCGTTGCGCAGGTACTTGATACATTTAAGTAGGTTTGATTCGAAGTACCGCACGTTCATCCACGTGCGTTTCATGGGTACTAGATTATTATGGTAGGTTTAAATAAAAGTCCCGCACGTTCATCCACGTGCTTCACATAAGTAGGTTATATAGGTAAATAGATCTATTTAGGTAGGCCTGAAAAAAAAGGTCTGACATGTTCGTTCACGTTTGTTGCATTAACCCCACCATATGCGTGGTCCACTTCATACGTGTCACCTCAAACATTTGGCTTTACATAAGAATCATATAAGTTTTTATTCTGCATTTGACTCTACATGTGATTTTTCGCCTCTACACGTTGAGTCTACATCGACTCCAAATGTGACTTTATATTTCGACACTATACGTGACTTTATATTTCGAAACTATACGTGACTTTATATTTCGACACTATACGTAACTTTATATTTCGACACTATACGTAACTTTATATTTCAACACTATACGTGACTACTGATCGACTCTACATATCGACTACATATCGACTCTACATATCGACTCTACATATCGACTCTACATATCGACTCTACATATCGACTCTACATATCGACTCTACATATCGACTCTACATATCGACTCTACATATCGACTCTACATATCGACTCTACATATCGACTCTACATATCGACTCTACATATCGACTCTACATATCGACTCTACATATCGACTCTACATATCGACTCTACATATCGACTCTACATATCGACTCTACATATCGACTCTACATATCGACTCTACATATCGACTCTACATATCGACTCTACATATCAACTCTACATATCGACTCTACATATCGACTCTACATATCGACTCTACATATCGACTCTACATATCGACTACATATAGACTCTACATATAGACTCTACATATCGACTCTACATATCGACTCTACATATAGACTCTACATATCGACTCTACATATAGACTCTACATATCGACTCTACGTATAGACTCTACATATCGACTCTACATATCGACTCTACATATCGACTTTACATATCGACTCTACATACCGACTCTACATACCGACTCTACATATCGACTCTCACATGTAGAGTCGATGACTCTACACATCGAAACACAATCAAAACGTATTGTGAATTCAAGTACTCGTGGTCTCTATCTGTTAAATACAGGTATTGTTTGAATTAACGTTTAAATTAATTATCAAAAATTAATGTTATAAAGATTATACTCGACATACTAGTTATTATATTCAGGCAACTTCAGTTTTATTTATTCGCGTTTGACTATCATTGGCATTTATTCGCGTTTTGACTATCATTGGCGTATTCTTATCAGTGTCATAAAAGTTGATTTTAAATAACAGAACATATTTTTATGGATTGTGAAGTTATCTTCATTAGAAATGATGACAAAAATATCTGACTTACTAATCTCTCTGATAATTAATTATATTGATTATATAACAACATAACAAACATCTCCATCTAACATGTGCATATCCAAAAGAGCAACCTTTGGCAAAATGTCCATGTAAGACTAACCATATAAACCTCCGGACTTACTCCGTTACGGAAAATACAGTTTACCTTCAATTATCAATAAACATACCATCTAACATGTGCATATCCAAAAGAGTAACCTTTGGCAAAATGACCATGTTAAACTAACCATATAAACCTCCGGACTTACTCCGTTACGGAAAATATAGTTTCACCAACCAATCTAATTTATTATTTAAAAAAATGAAAACCTTACGTTTTTGTGCGGCGTGGCAAAAATCCTGTCGATTTTTGTTAGATCCCACTGCTGAGATGTAGGGGATATGACTAGGATTATAAAATAAACCAGTACTTTACCAGTATTTACACTTGTATTCGTTTGTTACAAGGTTTAAATATGAATAAATTACACTATGTGACAATAATATTTTCAAGACGTCTTTACAACAATCTGGTCAAGATCCGAATGGCGGCCGCATCGTGTTATATCTTTCATAACTCCCTTCTGGGGCATGAGTGGCCTTTCCATCAACAATGGTTGATTTTTGGCGGTATCTATACGCCCGCCCGTGACAACGGGCGGGGGCTTTTCGTGCCTTTAAAAAGGTGCGGCTTCTCTGCTTCAAAAACGTTCCGTTCTTCGGCTTGTCAGGTCTAGGTGTTTCTTGGTTTTACGCCCTCCTCCTCAGAGTCAGGCGTTGGTGGCGGCTGTCCGGCGGGCGCGCGTGGAGCGGTGCGTCGCTCCACCGATGTTGGGGCTCCCTGATGGTGGCAGGGAGGACTTCAATTTTCTCTAGTGCACCCAGCGGGTGCAGGCGAGGGCGGCGGCTGTCCGGGGGGCGTGTGTGGAGCGGCACGGCGCCCCTCCGGGATTTCTTTGTCCGCGCTGTGACCATTGGGGGCGGGCGCGGGCGGCTTCTTCTTCCTATACTTCTGTGCTCGTGGGCGGCGGGCCGCAGAGGTGCCGGGGGCTTCTTCCGCGGCGGACGTCGTCCGGCATCAGTTTGGGGGCAGTGGCTGTCCGGGGGGCGCGCGTGGAGCGGCACGGCGCTCCTCCGGGATTTCTTTTTCCGCGCTGACTCCCTAGGGAGCCGGCGCGAACGGCTTCTGCTTCTTGGCGCTCGGGCTGTGTCCGGGGCGCCGGCGGCCGTTGTTGTCGTCTTCGTGGGGGCGGCGGCGGGTTGCAGGGGAGCCTGGGGCTTCTGCTGCAGCGGGCGGCGTCCGGCTTCTGCCGGGGCGGGCTCCGCGTCCTCACCGCGGCCGACCTCCGTCCGTGTCACCAGTGGTGGCAACACGGGTCCCGCTTTACCCAGGCGGTCCACCAAGATACGATCACGATCTAGGTGTGCGCGTGGGGGCAGCAGGGATGGGTCAGCGGCAGGAAGGGGCGGGAGAGTCCGTCCCGGGACCGTTTCGGTCGGTTTGGCGGCTTCTTGTATGTCCGGTGTTGGTGTTGTGGTTGCAGGTGGCGGCACAAACTCACTTAACCGACTACCCGCCGGCCCCGCGGGGGCGGGGGGGCAGGCGGTCGGAAGCGAGTCTTGTCTGGGTACTTGGCAAAACCCATTTTTAGGAATACCCACTAGGTCCCAGGGAACGTAGGGGTTTTCTCTAATGGCTGCGAGTATTTGCTGCAATTGTTGACTCGACGGCGCGACGCTCGTGTCTACGTTAATGGCACGTAGATCGGCTTCTAGGTGTTCGGTGAAGCGCCGGCGGCGCTCCACGTCTTCCTGGCTTTCCCCGCCGACACAAGTTGTGTCGGGCGATGTCGACGGCATTTTTCGAAAGAAAAATGCTGGGCGAACATCTGGCTGCGATGGGTGCGTCCGTGCGCGCGGTCAGTGGCGATCCATGGCGGCCGCAGCTGTATATCCGTCATTTTATAACATCAAAATGGCGGGAACGAGCAACAAGGAATAGTCAATTGACAGTCTTTTAAGATGATGCTAAATAAAAAGTCCTTACAAGTTAAAGTATTTATCAATAATAATGCTTACACTACAAACAACACGTGGCGCGGCCGTGACCATGAACACTTGTTTAACCCAAACAGTAGTTATACGCGTTTTAAAACTAATTAGGATTGTTCATTTTTTTTTAAATGATGTATTTCGAAAACCATTTCGAGATATAAGGTTTTCAAGCAGTTTCCGACATTTGCTACTATATAATAATCAATGATTGAAGATATTTCCATAAATATATGAATGACCTTAGTTTGACCTTACTCGTGGCTGAATATGTAATGTCATCGAAAAATCTATAAAAAAAGTTACTGAACCATAGTTCTTATCCGTCACTCACGTAACTGTCAAAGTCATCATTGTCATAACATAAACCTCAATTTTTTCAGTTAAACTTAAATTGTTGGTTTGTTGCTATTTGAATGTTATAATTAATAAACAGTGTATTTCAACAGCATATCAAAACCAAGAAATGAAATGGTTTTGTTCCTACGTGTAGAAATGATTCCAATAATAGTACAAAAATAATAGTTCGAATCCGCAAAGACCTACGTGAAAAATGGTGTCGTGAAGTACATGTACCTAAGTATAATATTGATATGTTGGTAGGGTCACTACCTATTGTATTTATATGGTCATTGTATTTATAATGTATAGCCAGAGTATTTACAGGCTTACCGTTTACCAGGAATGAGTTGTACCTACTGCGAAGCGGGCACAACGAATTTGACGACGAATTTCTAGAAAAATATTTCCGAAAAGTTGCATGTACCATCAATCACGCTCCGCGGTTGTTGAGCAATTTAGGATCCTTGCTAAAAGGGACCGTGCGTGAACTATAGCCACACAGCAGCACACAAACTGACTAGAAACATCGTGTGGATGAACATGTTCTCAGTGTCAAGCTGTCCTTCAACTCATTTCGAAATGGAAAAATATGGAAAAACTATTAACAAAATTATTAAAGTGATAAAACGTTGTGTTGTTCCGGTGTAAAACGACCTCCGGCATGACCAACACAACATAAAAGGCCTAAAATGTTTCCAGGCAGCCCATTTTTCGAAAATGACCGAGATGGTAAACAACGATAAAATTTCGTAAATTAGTGGCGAAATTGTCGCCCAAACCTGCATTTCAAATATTTATGATGCCATAACTGCAGTAAGTATACTTTGAAACTAGTAGTCATCTGTCCCCGCGACTTCACTGGCGCTTTACAATATTAGTTATTATGATTAAGCTTACAATAATTTAACTTTGTATGATATAAATGAATATTGAATAGCTACGGGAGCTAGCCAGAAGACTTATCGCCATTCTTGTCTGTACAGTTTAGATACCTAGTCACTAAATAGTAGGCAATATAGTGGTTTATTACTAAAGATTTCTCATTCATTTCAGCTCCATCGAATAAATTAGAAGGCACGCATGTGAGAAAAAACATGATTTCTGAGAAAAATTTGATGATTTCTAAATAGAAGATTAAAATACAAACTTCTCGTGACAAATTTGCATGCAGCAGTAAAATTATATTATCACCTCCTAACTTAAACTTATACCAGAAAGCCAGAGGACAAAGACACCATATGCCAAAAACTAAGATTGTTCCTTGCTGTCACAGATTTTCGGTTTGTTCCTGATTCGCCGTATTCCTGTTTCGTCGGATTCCTGTTTCGTCGGATTCCTGATTCGTCGAATTGTCAATATGAAATGAAACTATGTAATTACCGTGTCTTCACTTTATTTACCTACAAACGAAAAATTACAAACAAAACTTAACAGAAGTCTGGAAAAATAAAATTATGATATATACACATGCAAATCAAATCAATGTACAGAGCCTATTTAAGCAATCTAAAATGGTAATTTTATTTTCAACTAAGTCGTTGACGATTGATCTTTCTTGCTTATACTTTTGCATGTCCATTGCTTTGCGTATTTTTGTAACATTTGAAGAATGTAGTTGCATTTTTCGAATGGTTATATCTTGAAACTGAGCTTCGGTCCTCAGTAACTGAATGAATAATAAAAGGGATGGCTTCTTGCGGATTCTGTGGTTTAATCGGTTATGCCATCCCTCGATGGCATTATTAGTCCGGTATTCGTCTTCGCTTACTGAAATCATTGAACCAGTAATTTGCCTCATCCAGAAATTCAAAAAATAGTTGTGGAATTGAATCATCGCTGGATCGTCAGGTAGCGTTTCGGAAATTTCTAAATATGCCGCTGGTATTTCTTCCCTAGGCAGTAAAGCCAGCCTAGTACATAATTTTGTGTAAATTCTACCTTCTTCAGTTTCAACCAAGCGTAACTTTTTCGACTTTTCCCATAAGGCTTTCTGGTAATGAAAGTAGCAACCAGTAACTACGACATTCGTATGTTCAGCTTTTAGACCGTTGATAGCAGCAATTTCGAAATCGCATTTATATTTTTTAATTTCTTGGCCGAATTCACTTTTCAATAATGAAAACATCCGTCTGTACGTATTTTCTTCCTTATTAGGCAAAAGGACGTAAACTACAGGAACAAAACATGTGCTATCTGACGTTTCACTTAAGTTTACTTGCAGCGTATACAGTTGTAGAAACGGAGCCGGCGCCACCTTGAATGTGCCGTCACCAAAATATTCAGTATGTACCGATAAAATTTGCATAGCAGATGGTGTACTAAATATCAAAATTTTATCGACGCCTCCATCGTTACATATAAGAAAACTGTCAGACAACTTTTCAGGAATTACCACATCACTTAAATTATTAAATGTGCACTTTTCTACACCGAGACCCTTGTTTCGTGCACTATATAGAGCCGTTTTTTTGGTCTTCCAGTCCGGTATAAGCGAATAATCAAAATCTCCACCACACTTTTCAGCAAAATCTTGGACACAATTTTCAAAAATCGCTGGTATTGGTTTCATGCTATCACATACTTTGCGTTTCAATAAGTTTAGATGGGCCTCGACCTCTCTCTTCATGAATTCTGGTTTACACACGTGATTTGACTCCCTGATCACTTTCTCATCTTTGTTCAAAGAAATGGAAGTTGAGCAGATCGTTCTGTTAGAGCACCTCCAGTTAGTAGAACCACCTTTGTTTTGTTTTTCGAAATTATACTTGTAACCTCCCCGCAACAAGACTCTTTTGCTTCCTCTTTTACTGTCTATAAAAACTAGTTTTTCAGTTTCGTCAATATCCATTTTTATGAAATTAGATCAAAACACATTCGCACACTTCTCGCAATTAGTGTTATTGACAATCAAATGACATTATAAACAAAACAATTAATAGCTGATAAAATGTTCACAGCATACAAGTGGCCAGTATTAGATTATATTAATACCTAAATCTAGAATAAAACCTCCTTCTACGTGGTAAAATAGTAATTTATTTATTTTAACGTATTACTCTTACATACGGTGATGTTTAGATCTTATCAAGAATTTTAATCATACATGTATTTAGCTGTGACCGGGGCTTCGCCTGGTATGTACCCCTAATTTTTCTACCCACTATCTACCTGCCTGGAGGAAGAACTTGAAAGTATGGCAAATGGATATGAAACTAAAACTACTTTCCAAAATCAATAGTTTTTTCGCCCTTATTCCAATTTTGCTTCCGCCATAGGCATTTGAACTAACCTGTGCAGAGGCAAATAGTGTGACTGATCACTATTTGCCTCTGCACAGGTTAGTTCAAATTATTTTCTTATTACGGGAGCTTCGCCCTCCGGAGCCCCCTTTGTCCTCGGCTTCACGTGACACACTCTAACAAAACTATTTTTGCTTCCGCCATAGATATTTGAACTACTCTTTGCAGGGGCAAACAGTAATTAAAAATACTGATTATAAGTCCTTTACCCAAAGATTACAGGAAAAATAATGGAACTCTTCAGTCAAGCGTGAGTCGGAAATAAGAAAGAAAAACAGTCTGTACGGAAGAAGTGTCGTAGAATGTATGGGCTTCCATACATTACGACATTTCTTTTTCCGTACGGGCTCTATTTCTGTGAACTAAACTTTATGTTATGAACGGAACCCTCAGGGCGCGAGTCTAATTCGCACTTGGCCAGTTTTTATTTTTTTCAAGCTTGGAAACGATAATGGATAGTTTCTCTTACTAATTACAGGACAGGGGTATGAGGCAGTTTTATACTTACACAAATCGCACTACTACAATCGCACAATTTGTTTTTATCTTAAACGCCGCCCGATAGCATGTCAGGCCATGCTCAATATAGGGTTCTGTAGTTTCCGGTTCGTAACAATAGGCCCACAAAAAACGTCAGTTATAAAAGTCAAAGTACTAAATAAATATTTTTCATTTAATTTATTTAATTACAGGACAGGGATATAATATAAGGCAGTTTTATAGTAGTTTTCTATAAATCGCACCCCGACAATCGCACGATTTTTCCAATCTTAATAGGCCATTCTCAATGTATTGTTATGGTTCTGCAGTTTTCGGCTCGTAAAAATACACCCACAAAAAAGGTCGGTTTTTATAA
The DNA here is from genome assembly GCA_947086415.1 of Pammene aurita. NCBI lineage: Eukaryota > Metazoa > Arthropoda > Insecta > Lepidoptera > Tortricidae > Pammene > Pammene aurita. Next base: position 8,349,416 of record OX352314.1, on the reverse strand, counting down.
GACATTTTGCGTCACTTGAGTCCTTTTAATTTCAACCTGTTATTATAAATATTATAAAACATTACTTATTTCGAAAACTATTGCTTTTATTGAAAATTTGTTTTAGGAAACCCATTCATTTGTAAAGACCTTTCACCCCCTTAAAACCAAAAAGTTTGTATTTTTATTTCCGTACATGTTGACCAGAAATGAAATGAACCTGCTAGTGAAGTTTTTATCAAAATCAGTTCAGCCGTTTTCACGCGGCCAAATAAACAGACAAACAGACAAAAATTCTTAAAACTGTTCGATCGTGTTCTGTTATCGATTTTAAGTATCCCTAGTCACTTTTTTTTTAATATCTTCCATGTACAGACTTTCGACCCTCTTCAGCTTTATTATGTATGTATGTATCACTTTATTGCACATAAACAAGTAGGTATAACATAAAAACAACAGTAACATATATAAAAGATATGCACAAAGGCGAGCTTATCCCTGCTAGGGATCTCTTCCAGCCAACCCATGAGAAAATGAGAAAGGATTAAATACAAATTTTTAACAGCCTCCTAGCCCAGTCGGTAGTGACCCTGCCTACGAAGCAGGTGGTCCCGGGTTCGAATCCTGGTCAGGGCATTTGTTTGTGTGTTTATCACAGATATTTGTTCCTGAGTTATGGATGTAATCTATGTATTTAAGTATTTATCCATATTTATCTATTATATGTATATCGTCGTCTAGTACCCATAACACAAGCCTTATTGAGCTTACTGTGGGCCTAGGTCGATTTGTGTAAGATTGTCCTATAATATTTATTATTATAAATGGTGAAAGACAAACTATGCACAAAAGATACCAATAAAAAGTTCCATTATTATATGTATAGATGATGGCCTGCCCACGAGCTACGTCTTGCTTGCTTGTCTAAAATTGACATTTTGCAATAAGGTTCTACCACGACCCAATGAAACTATACATGTATGCGTGATTAGTTGATTACATTTAATACTGGTTTACTGCACGACATATTTAATTATATGTATATAATTCCGACGAAACAAGAATACGACGAATCAGGAATCCGACGAAACAGGAATCCGACGAAACAGGAATACGGCGAATCAGGAACAAACCAGATTTTCTTATTGATAGTTTTGTGAATTAAGATGCTTATTTATTTTTTTATTTTTTTTATACCACGACGGTGGCAAACAAGCATACGGCCCGCCTGATGGTAAGCAGCTACCGTAACCTATGGACGCCTGCAACTCCAAAGGCGTCACATGCGCGTTGCCGACCCTTTACAAAAAGGAGGATTCACTGTGTTGACGACTAAAGGAACAAGAAGGTCCCTCATCGTCAACACACTGGGTCCTCTTTGCGCTCTTTGGCAACCTTACTCACCAGCAGGAACACAACACTATGAGTAGGGTCTAGTGCTATTTGGCTGTGGTTTTCTGTAAGGTGGAGGTACTTCCCCAGTCGGGCTCTGCTCCAGATTTGAGCGATGACATTCGCTGAACGTGCCCTACCACACTTAGCGAGATGCCATTCGCAGTGCCCATACCTCTCTTTTTGGCGTAGTTTAAGGACATACCCAGGTCCGGACGTAGTTTAAGAACATACCCCGGGTCCAAAAATCTACCGTTAACTTGAACTTCGAAGTGTTCCAATGTGGTTAGTATAGTGATATACGTTTTAATGTTATCTACCGATAATTGTCTAAAAGTACAATAAGGCAATGTTAATGTAACGCAAACTTATTTTTTTGTAAGTATAGTATTGACTTTGATTTTTAAAACATCTATAGGCATCAGCCGCGCTAAGATATATTTTTTTTACAAGTTTATTAATCATAATTTATTTATCATATTTGTATCGATGTTTCAATTAATTGATTAATATGATCTTGTATTGCTGGATTCGTAACATTATCGAATGTGATAATAAATCAGTCTTAGTGGTCTGGTACTATGAACTTTGATATATTTTCAATTAATTAATTAAAATGATCTCGTATTGCTGGATTCCAAACATTATCCAATGTGATAATAAATCAGTCTTAGTGGTCTGGTACTATGAACTTAGATATATATGTGAAATACTTATATTATAATAATAAATAACTTGTTTAGTAGCGATGAAAGCAAGCTAAACACACTGTCGTCATTATCCTATTTTTACTAGCAAAATCAGGGCCTTAACCAATGAATCGAAAAATAAAATAATTACTGAACTAGTTTCACCAATAATTAACTATTAAGTTAAGTATGTGGTTTTGCAAAGTTTTTATTAGATAAAAAAGAAAGTTAAAACTGGATACATGAATTTAACAAACCTAATTTTGCCCTTTTGTCACTGACCTCAGGAGGACATAACATGATAACGAATAATATTAACTATAATGTTTAATTCCTTTATTTATTTCTCTTCTGTTTAATATTGTTACTATATTATTTTAACTAACTGTACGGATAATATTAAATATAATGTTTAATTCCTTTAATTTCTCTTCTTATGTTTATTATAGTTACTATATTCTTTTAACTATCTGTTTGTTTAGCTCAGTACACTAAATTCAAAAAGATTCCTAAAATGTACTTTTCTGAGATGCATTCACCCATTTAGTAAAAGGGATTTGCCTGTTACCCAGCTTTCATGTTAAATGTCGTCAAAGTTTACTATTAGGTTAAATGTAGGTAGATAATTCATAGAAATAGGTATTGCACTTCATTAAATTAAAATTCTCAAACTGCATAAACGATTAAATTAACGTCTGATATTTGTTAGGCATACATACAAAATATTACAATGATAATTGATGAGCTTTAATAATAAAATAGTAAATGTAATCAGAGACCACTGAAACCACTTTTTTAACGTCTTATTTGATTTGATTATCTGTGATTTATTTCATTTGAGTTGTCCATACTTTACATGACTGCAGATAAAAGTATTGGCGTTTTACGTACACGTACAAGAGCCAAGCTCTTAAATATATGATGATGTATATCGTACATTTTCATAATCGCATGATATTCAATGATATTCAAAGTTTTGATTACTTTCCCTAAAAGTGATAAAAATATTGCTAGGTATATTACGGTAAAACTGAATGAGAGTTTCGCACATTATTCACGTGCGTTGCGCAGGTACTTGATACATTTAAGTAGGTTTGATTCGAAGTACCGCACGTTCATCCACGTGCGTTTCATGGGTACTAGATTATTATGGTAGGTTTAAATAAAAGTCCCGCACGTTCATCCACGTGCTTCACATAAGTAGGTTATATAGGTAAATAGATCTATTTAGGTAGGCCTGAAAAAAAAGGTCTGACATGTTCGTTCACGTTTGTTGCATTAACCCCACCATATGCGTGGTCCACTTCATACGTGTCACCTCAAACATTTGGCTTTACATAAGAATCATATAAGTTTTTATTCTGCATTTGACTCTACATGTGATTTTTCGCCTCTACACGTTGAGTCTACATCGACTCCAAATGTGACTTTATATTTCGACACTATACGTGACTTTATATTTCGAAACTATACGTGACTTTATATTTCGACACTATACGTAACTTTATATTTCGACACTATACGTAACTTTATATTTCAACACTATACGTGACTACTGATCGACTCTACATATCGACTACATATCGACTCTACATATCGACTCTACATATCGACTCTACATATCGACTCTACATATCGACTCTACATATCGACTCTACATATCGACTCTACATATCGACTCTACATATCGACTCTACATATCGACTCTACATATCGACTCTACATATCGACTCTACATATCGACTCTACATATCGACTCTACATATCGACTCTACATATCGACTCTACATATCGACTCTACATATCGACTCTACATATCGACTCTACATATCGACTCTACATATCGACTCTACATATCGACTCTACATATCGACTCTACATATCAACTCTACATATCGACTCTACATATCGACTCTACATATCGACTCTACATATCGACTCTACATATCGACTACATATAGACTCTACATATAGACTCTACATATCGACTCTACATATCGACTCTACATATAGACTCTACATATCGACTCTACATATAGACTCTACATATCGACTCTACGTATAGACTCTACATATCGACTCTACATATCGACTCTACATATCGACTCTACATATCGACTCTACATACCGACTCTACATACCGACTCTACATATCGACTCTCACATGTAGAGTCGATGACTCTACACATCGAAACACAATCAAAACGTATTGTGAATTCAAGTACTCGTGGTCTCTATCTGTTAAATACAGGTATTGTTTGAATTAACGTTTAAATTAATTATCAAAAATTAATGTTATAAAGATTATACTCGACATACTAGTTATTATATTCAGGCAACTTCAGTTTTATTTATTCGCGTTTGACTATCATTGGCATTTATTCGCGTTTTGACTATCATTGGCGTATTCTTATCAGTGTCATAAAAGTTGATTTTAAATAACAGAACATATTTTTATGGATTGTGAAGTTATCTTCATTAGAAATGATGACAAAAATATCTGACTTACTAATCTCTCTGATAATTAATTATATTGATTATATAACAACATAACAAACATCTCCATCTAACATGTGCATATCCAAAAGAGCAACCTTTGGCAAAATGTCCATGTAAGACTAACCATATAAACCTCCGGACTTACTCCGTTACGGAAAATACAGTTTACCTTCAATTATCAATAAACATACCATCTAACATGTGCATATCCAAAAGAGTAACCTTTGGCAAAATGACCATGTTAAACTAACCATATAAACCTCCGGACTTACTCCGTTACGGAAAATATAGTTTCACCAACCAATCTAATTTATTATTTAAAAAAATGAAAACCTTACGTTTTTGTGCGGCGTGGCAAAAATCCTGTCGATTTTTGTTAGATCCCACTGCTGAGATGTAGGGGATATGACTAGGATTATAAAATAAACCAGTACTTTACCAGTATTTACACTTGTATTCGTTTGTTACAAGGTTTAAATATGAATAAATTACACTATGTGACAATAATATTTTCAAGACGTCTTTACAACAATCTGGTCAAGATCCGAATGGCGGCCGCATCGTGTTATATCTTTCATAACTCCCTTCTGGGGCATGAGTGGCCTTTCCATCAACAATGGTTGATTTTTGGCGGTATCTATACGCCCGCCCGTGACAACGGGCGGGGGTTTTTCGTGCCTTTAAAAAGGCGCGGCTTCTCTGCTTCAAAAACGTTCCGTTCTTCGGCTTGTCAGGTCTAGGTGTTTCTTGGTTTTACGCCCTCCTCCTCAGAGTCAGGCGTTGGTGGCGGCTGTCCGGCGGGCGCGCGTGGAGCGGTGCGTCGCTCCACCGATGTTGGGGCTCCCTGATGGTGGCAGGGAGGACTTCAATTTTCTCTAGTGCACCCAGCGGGTGCAGGCGAGGGCGGCGGCTGTCCGGGGGGCGTGTGTGGAGCGGCACGGCGCCCCTCCGGGATTTCTTTGTCCGCGCTGTGACCATTGGGGGCGGGCGAGGGCGGCTTCTTCTTCCTATACTTCTGTGCTCGTGGGCGGCGGGCCGCAGAGGTGCCGGGGGCTTCTTCCGCGGCGGACGTCGTCCGGCATCAGTTTGGGGGCAGTGGCTGTCCGGGGGGCGCGCGTGGAGCGGCACGGCGCTCCTCCGGGATTTCTTTTTCCGCGCTGACTCCCTAGGGAGCCGGCGCGAACGGCTTCTGCTTCTTGGCGCTCGGGCTGTGTCCGGGGCGCCGGCGGCCGTTGTTGTCGTCTTCGTGGGGGCGGCGGCGGGTTGCAGGGGAGCCTGGGGCTTCTGCTGCAGCGGGCGGCGTCCGGCTTCTGCCGGGGCGGGCTCCGCGTCCTCACCGCGGCCGACCTCCGTCCGTGTCACCAGTGGTGGCAACACGGGTCCCGCTTTACCCAGGCGGTCCACCAAGATACGATCACGATCTAGGTGTGCGCGTGGGGGCAGCAGGGATGGGTCAGCGGCAGGAAGGGGCGGGAGAGTCCGTCCCGGGACCGTTTCGGTCGGTTTGGCGGCTTCTTGTATGTCCGGTGTTGGTGTTGTGGTTGCAGGTGGCGGCACAAACTCACTTAACCGACTACCCGCCGGCCCCGCGGGGGCGGGGGGGCAGGCGGTCGGAAGCGAGTCTTGTCTGGGTACTTGGCAAAACCCATTTTTAGGAATACCCACTAGGTCCCAGGGAACGTAGGGGTTTTCTCTAATGGCTGCGAGTATTTGCTGCAATTGTTGACTCGACGGCGCGACGCTCGTGTCTACGTTAATGGCACCTAGATCGGCTTCTAGGTGTTCGGTGAAGCGCCGGCGGCGCTCCACGTCTTCCTGGCTTTCCCCGCCGACACAAGTTGTGTCGGGCGATGTCGACGGCATTTTTCGAAAGAAAAATGCTGGGCGAACATCTGGCTGCGATGGGTGCGTCCGTGCGCGCGGTCAGTGGCGATCCATGGCGGCCGCAGCTGTATATCCGTCATTTTATAACATCAAAATGGCGGGAACGAGCAACAAGGAATAGTCAATTGACAGTCTTTTAAGATGATGCTAAATAAAAAGTCCTTACAAGTTAAAGTATTTATCAATAATAATGCTTACACTACAAACAACACGTGGCGCGGCCGTGACCATGAACACTTGTTTAACCCAAACAGTAGTTATACGCGTTTTAAAACTAATTAGGATTGTTCATTTTTTTTTAAATGATGTATTTCGAAAACCATTTCGAGATATAAGGTTTTCAAGCAGTTTCCGACATTTGCTACTATATAATAATCAATGATTGAAGATATTTCCATAAATATATGAATGACCTTAGTTTGACCTTACTCGTGGCTGAATATGTAATGTCATCGAAAAATCTATAAAAAAAGTTACTGAACCATAGTTCTTATCCGTCACTCACGTAACTGTCAAAGTCATCATTGTCATAACATAAACCTCAATTTTTTCAGTTAAACTTAAATTGTTGGTTTGTTGCTATTTGAATGTTATAATTAATAAACAGTGTATTTCAACAGCATATCAAAACCAAGAAATGAAATGGTTTTGTTCCTACGTGTAGAAATGATTCCAATAATAGTACAAAAATAATAGTTCGAATCCGCAAAGACCTACGTGAAAAATGGTGTCGTGAAGTACATGTACCTAAGTATAATATTGATATGTTGGTAGGGTCACTACCTATTGTATTTATATGGTCATTGTATTTATAATGTATAGCCAGAGTATTTACAGGCTTACCGTTTACCAGGAATGAGTTGTACCTACTGCGAAGCGGGCACAACGAATTTGACGACGAATTTCTAGAAAAATATTTCCGAAAAGTTGCATGTACCATCAATCACGCTCCGCGGTTGTTGAGCAATTTAGGATCCTTGCTAAAAGGGACCGTGCGTGAACTATAGCCACACAGCAGCACACAAACTGACTAGAAACATCGTGTGGATGAACATGTTCTCAGTGTCAAGCTGTCCTTCAACTCATTTCGAAATGGAAAAATATGGAAAAACTATTAACAAAATTATTAAAGTGATAAAACGTTGTGTTGTTCCGGTGTAAAACGACCTCCGGCATGACCAACACAACATAAAAGGCCTAAAATGTTTCCAGGCAGCCCATTTTTCGAAAATGACCGAGATGGTAAACAACGATAAAATTTCGTAAATTAGTGGCGAAATTGTCGCCCAAACCTGCATTTCAAATATTTATGATGCCATAACTGCAGTAAGTATACTTTGAAACTAGTAGTCATCTGTCCCCGCGACTTCACTGGCGCTTTACAATATTAGTTATTATGATTAAGCTTACAATAATTTAACTTTGTATGATATAAATGAATATTGAATAGCTACGGGAGCTAGCCAGAAGACTTATCGCCATTCTTGTCTGTACAGTTTAGATACCTAGTCACTAAATAGTAGGCAATATAGTGGTTTATTACTAAAGATTTCTCATTCATTTCAGCTCCATCGAATAAATTAGAAGGCACGCATGTGAGAAAAAACATGATTTCTGAGAAAAATTTGATGATTTCTAAATAGAAGATTAAAATACAAACTTCTCGTGACAAATTTGCATGCAGCAGTAAAATTATATTATCACCTCCTAACTTAAACTTATACCAGAAAGCCAGAGGACAAAGACACCATATGCCAAAAACTAAGATTGTTCCTTGCTGTCACAGATTTTCGGTTTGTTCCTGATTCGCCGTATTCCTGTTTCGTCGGATTCCTGTTTCGTCGGATTCCTGATTCGTCGAATTGTCAATATGAAATGAAACTATGTAATTACCGTGTCTTCACTTTATTTACCTACAAACGAAAAATTACAAACAAAACTTAACAGAAGTCTGGAAAAATAAAATTATGATATATACACATGCAAATCAAATCAATGTACAGAGCCTATTTAAGCAATCTAAAATGGTAATTTTATTTTCAACTAAGTCGTTGACGATTGATCTTTCTTGCTTATACTTTTGCATGTCCATTGCTTTGCGTATTTTTGTAACATTTGAAGAATGTAGTTGCATTTTTCGAATGGTTATATCTTGAAACTGAGCTTCGGTCCTCAGTAACTGAATGAATAATAAAAGGGATGGCTTCTTGCGGATTCTGTGGTTTAATCGGTTATGCCATCCCTCGATGGCATTATTAGTCCGGTATTCGTCTTCGCTTACTGAAATCATTGAACCAGTAATTTGCCTCATCCAGAAATTCAAAAAATAGTTGTGGAATTGAATCATCGCTGGATCGTCAGGTAGCGTTTCGGAAATTTCTAAATATGCCGCTGGTATTTCTTCCCTAGGCAGTAAAGCCAGCCTAGTACATAATTTTGTGTAAATTCTACCTTCTTCAGTTTCAACCAAGCGTAACTTTTTCGACTTTTCCCATAAGGCTTTCTGGTAATGAAAGTAGCAACCAGTAACTACGACATTCGTATGTTCAGCTTTTAGACCGTTGATAGCAGCAATTTCGAAATCGCATTTATATTTTTTAATTTCTTGGCCGAATTCACTTTTCAATAATGAAAACATCCGTCTGTACGTATTTTCTTCCTTATTAGGCAAAAGGACGTAAACTACAGGAACAAAACATGTGCTATCTGACGTTTCACTTAAGTTTACTTGCAGCGTATACAGTTGTAGAAACGGAGCCGGCGCCACCTTGAATGTGCCGTCACCAAAATATTCAGTATGTACCGATAAAATTTGCATAGCAGATGGTGTACTAAATATCAAAATTTTATCGACGCCTCCATCGTTACATATAAGAAAACTGTCAGACAACTTTTCAGGAATTACCACATCACTTAAATTATTAAATGTGCACTTTTCTACACCGAGACCCTTGTTTCGTGCACTATATAGAGCCGTTTTTTTGGTCTTCCAGTCCGGTATAAGCGAATAATCAAAATCTCCACCACACTTTTCAGCAAAATCTTGGACACAATTTTCAAAAATCGCTGGTATTGGTTTCATGCTATCACATACTTTGCGTTTCAATAAGTTTAGATGGGCCTCGACCTCTCTCTTCATGAATTCTGGTTTACACACGTGATTTGACTCCCTGATCACTTTCTCATCTTTGTTCAAAGAAATGGAAGTTGAGCAGATCGTTCTGTTAGAGCACCTCCAGTTAGTAGAACCACCTTTGTTTTGTTTTTCGAAATTATACTTGTAACCTCCCCGCAACAAGACTCTTTTGCTTCCTCTTTTACTGTCTATAAAAACTAGTTTTTCAGTTTCGTCAATATCCATTTTTATGAAATTAGATCAAAACACATTCGCACACTTCTCGCAATTAGTGTTATTGACAATCAAATGACATTATAAACAAAACAATTAATAGCTGATAAAATGTTCACAGCATACAAGTGGCCAGTATTAGATTATATTAATACCTAAATCTAGAATAAAACCTCCTTCTACGTGGTAAAATAGTAATTTATTTATTACTCTTACATACGGTGATGTTTAGATCTTATCAAGAATTTTAATCATACATGTATTTAGCTGTGACCGGGGCTTCGCCTGGTATGTACCCCTAATTTTTCTACCCACTATCTACCTGCCTGGAGGAAGAACTTGAAAGTATGGCAAATGGATATGAAACTAAAACTACTTTCCAAAATCAATAGTTTTTTCGCCCTTATTCCAATTTTGCTTCCGCCATAGGCATTTGAACTAACCTGTGCAGAGGCAAATAGTGTGACTGATCACTATTTGCCTCTGCACAGGTTAGTTCAAATTATTTTCTTATTACGGGAGCTTCGCCCTCCGGAGCCCCCTTTGTCCTCGGCTTCACGTGACACACTCTAACAAAACTATTTTTGCTTCCGCCATAGATATTTGAACTACTCTTTGCAGGGGCAAACAGTAATTAAAAATACTGATTATAAGTCCTTTACCCAAAGATTACAGGAAAAATAATGGAACTCTTCAGTCAAGCGTGAGTCGGAAATAAGAAAGAAAAACAGTCTGTACGGAAGAAGTGTCGTAGAATGTATGGGCTTCCATACATTACGACATTTCTTTTTCCGTACGGGCTCTATTTCTGTGAACTAAACTTTATGTTATGAACGGAACCCTCAGGGCGCGAGTCTAATTCGCACTTGGCCAGTTTTTATTTTTTTCAAGCTTGGAAACGATAATGGATAGTTTCTCTTACTAATTACAGGACAGGGGTATGAGGCAGTTTTATACTTACACAAATCGCACTACTACAATCGCACAATTTGTTTTTATCTTAAACGCCGCCCGATAGCATGTCAGGCCATGCTCAATATAGGGTTCTGTAGTTTCCGGTTCGTAACAATAGGCCCACAAAAAACGTCAGTTATAAAAGCCAAAGTACTAAATAAATATTTTTCATTTAATTTATTTAATTACAGGACAGGGATATAATATAAGGCAGTTTTATAGTAGTTTTCTATAAATCGCACCCCGACAATCGCACGATTTTTCCAATCTTAATAGGCCATTCTCAATGTATTGTTATGGTTCTGCAGTTTTCGGCTCGTAAAAATACACCCACAAAAAAGGTCGGTTTTTATAAGACATTTTGCGTCACTTGAGTCCTTTTAATTTCAACCTGTTATTATAAATATTATAAAACATTACTTATTTCGAAAACTATTGCTTTTATTGAAAATTTGTTTTAGGAAACCCATTCATTTGTAAAGACCTTTCACCCCCTTAAAACCAAAAAGTTTGTATTTTTATTTCCGTACATGTTGACCAGAAATGAAATGAACCTGCTAGTGAAGTTTTTATCAAAATCAGTTCAGCCGTTTTCACGCGGCCAAATAAACAGACAAACAGACAAAAATTCTTAAAACTGTTCGATCGTGTTCTGTTATCGATTTTAAGTATCCCTAGTCACTTTTTTTTTAATATCTTCCATGTACAGACTTTCGACCCTCTTCAGCTTTATTATGTATGTATCACTTTATTGCACATAAACAAGTAGGTATAACATAAAAACAACAGTAACATATATAAAAGATATGCACAAAGGCGAGCTTATCCCTGCTAGGGATCTCTTCCAGCCAACCCATGAGAAAATGAGAAAGGATTAAATACAAATTTTTAACAGCCTCCTAGCCCAGTCGGTAGTGACCCTGCCTACGAAGCAGGTGGTCCCGGGTTCGAATCCTGGTCAGGGCATTTGTTTGTGTGTTTATCACAGATATTTGTTCCTGAGTTATGGATGTAATCTATGTATTTAAGTATTTATCCATATTTATCTATTATACGTATATCGTCGTCTAGTACCCATAACACAAGCCTTATTGAGCTTACTGTGGGCCTAGGTCGATTTGTGTAAGATTGTCCTATAATATTTATTATTATAAATGGTGAAAGACAAACTATGCACAAAAGATACCAATAAAAAGTTCCATTATTATATGTATAGATGATGGCCTGCCCACGAGCTACGTCTTGCTTGCTTGTCTAAAATTGACATTTTGCAATAAGGTTCTACCACGACCCAATGAAACTATACATGTATGCGTGATTAGTTGATTACATTTAATACTGGTTTACTGCACGACATATTTAATTATATGTATATAATTCCGACGAAACAAGAATACGACGAATCAGGAATCCGACGAAACAGGAATCCGACGAAACAGGAATACGGCGAATCAGGAACAAACCAGATTTTCTTATTGATAGTTTTGTGAATTAAGATGCTTATTTATTTTTTTATTTTTTTTATACCACGACGGTGGCAAACAAGCATACGGCCCGCCTGATGGTAAGCAGCTACCGTAACCTATGGACGCCTGCAACTCCAAAGGCGTCACATGCGCGTTGCCGACCCTTTACAAAAAGGAGGATTCACTGTGTTGACGACTAAAGGAACAAGAAGGTCCCTCATCGTCAACACACTGGGTCCTCTTTGAGCTCTTTGGCAACCTTACTCACCAGCAGGAACACAACACTATGAGTAGGGTCTAGTGCTATTTGGCTGTGGTTTTCTGTAAGGTGGAGGTACTTCCCCAGTCGGGCTCTGCTCCAGATTTGAGCGATGACATTCGCTGAACGTGCCCTACCACACTTAGCGAGATGCCATTCGCAGTGCCCATACCTCTCTTTTTGGCGTAGTTTAAGGACATACCCAGGTCCGGACGTAGTTTAAGGACATACCCCGGGTCCGCTTATGGACTAAGAGCTGGCCACGTCAGATATGACACAATAATGAGAGCAACAAACCCGTTCGGTTAGATTGCTATACTTATCCTTATTTCTAGATCTGGGAATCTGGCAGCTAAGCAAAATTTTTGAATTGGGTAATAGTAATATAATAACAAAATAGGTCAAAACTGCCGAAGTTGCCTCAGTGATAAATGACAGGGCCTATATTTTAACATGAGAACAAAACACATTGCGTATTATTACGAACAAAAACAGTAGGCGACAAACTATGAATTACATCGTTTGGCACTACTTTCCCCCAATAGACACTTTTTGCAATGATATAATCTAATTATTTATATAAATTTCTCATATACTGCATCAAATCCAGAACTCTAGGATCTGTTTTCTAGAAGTGGTTTGCATTCTTTGACCACCACCACTTTACAGTTGCCAGATGTCCAGATCTACAAATAAGCATAGTGTAGCAAACTGACTAGATGAGTGTCGTTGCTCTCATTATTGTGTCATATCTGACGTGGCTAGCTCTCCGTCTATTATTTTTGATGTTATGAGACTTTCACATTGTAGTGAATAAAATATTTTGTCTTTATAAGTAACTTATCATTATATTAACATGGTGCAATGAATGATATTATGATTATGTATGATCAAAAAATATTGCTACAGGTAAGCATATAAAAAAATTGCAACATAATTAAATAAAATAGCTTTATTATTTTCAACAGTTATTTTAATTGAAGAAAACCTTTCAAACCTTTGTGTGTAAAGAAATTATTAGCATGACACTTTTTATTTACCATTTTCTCTGAAACCTCAAACATGTTTCTTTGTACATGTATGCAATTTTTACTACGCCAACCAAATCGCACAAAACATGAAGTAACAACTAGGTATCTGATTTTCAATTACAACTGCTACCCTGGTCTGCTGCTGGTCCATGAGATAGCGGTCTTGGACATGAACGTCTGGTGATTCTTGCTTGATGTTGAAGACAATGTTCACTGTTCACCTCTTGTGTTCTAAGCAGGACCACTCAAAGATGTTTGTTCCATTAGTTTTACCACCACTTCAATATCATTTTCATGTTTGAAATATTTTGTCAGAAAAAATGTAGGAACATAGTATAATGTAAAGGATTTTCGGGATTCTCGCTGCCTACAAAATGAGCGCTGCGTATTTTGGTCCTTTTATAGCTTCTGGAGGGAACTCAGGGACCTGAATTCTCGCTGAAAGTGGAAAAATATTAGGGTTATGTTTACTGACAAGATGCATTGAAAAATATTGAATCTGTAACGGTTCTCCGACAGGCGATTCGACGACGGGCTGTTCGTCGACAGAACTTTTCATCATTTTTTTTTTCGACGACAGAACTTTTCTCCGACGCACGTTTCGCCGACAGAACTATTCATCCTTTGATTTTTCGTCGAAAGCACTTTTCTCCGACGAACGTTTCGCCGACAGTACATTTTAACGATTCATCGACAGATTATTTCTTCGACGAACGTTTCGACTACAGATAATTTCAACTAACGCGCATCACATATTTGAAAGGAATTTTGCGCGAAATATCATATACATCATAGAAAAAGTGGGAAATTTGTGTATCGTAGTGGAATTTTTGTATGGGACCACAGACAATTTGCAGCCGGATATCCGTCTTCTGGCAGATTTTTCTCTATGGTAGCTGGATTCCGAAGTGTGTGGAGCAACAAAAACTGTGTTCAAAACGTCTGGCCACAGAATAATATAATACTATTTCATACAGAAGGTCGTCTTCCCTACAAAATTAGCGTTTGACATGACTGAACTTTGACAGATGAACGGTGACAAATGACGTCTCCTTACAAGGGATTTTGACAACTCCGAAAACATATCCGATACCAAGGGTGTCCATCTCCACGATGTGACAGCTACTTGCCTTGGAACGTAAAGCATATCGGATAGGTTTTCGGGGTTGTCAAAATCCCTTGTATGGAGACGTCATTTGTCACCGTTCATCTGTCAAAGTTCAGTCATGTCAAACGCTGATTTTGTAGGGCAGACGACCTTCTGTATGAAATACTATTGTATTATTCTGTGGCCAGACGTTTTGAACACAGTTTTTGTTGCTCCACACACTTCGGAATCCAGCTACCATAGAGAAAAATCTGCCAGAAGACGGATATCCGGCTGCAAATTGTCTGTGGTCCCATACAAAAATTCCACTACGATACACAAATTTCCCACTTTTTCTATGATGTCTATGATATTTATTAATTGATATACGTAGTTATTATTAAAATACTTATAAAACGTTATCTCACGGCGATTATTCATAGTTTTCGTATATTAGCTAGCCAAAGCATATTAGTACTATTGGTAGGAAACTGTTAAAATAGTAGTTTATACAACTTACATGGTTGGTGGTACAGTCAAGTGCAAAAATACGTATCGAAAAAATCGTCTCATAAATATGGTACTATGCACTTATTACAACGGAATAAGATACTATGGGACATATTTTTGAGTAAGATGAGTACACCCATATTTTAACACTTGACTGTACTAGATAGATGTTTCCACTAGTTATCCTGTGGTGTATTGTAACACTAAGAGGTGCATCAATACCTTTTTAGCACAATAAAAGTTATTTTCAATGAAATTTTCTAAGTAATAACAATGTTTATGTTTATTTACATGAAGTTTCACTTGACATGGTAACACTTACAGATGACATCATGAAAATGACAACTATTTTTTTAATGAATTTGTATGCTTGTGCTTTATCAATTCAGCTTAGCCATGTAATTTACGCGACATCATATCTCATATTTTTAATAAATCATAAATAACTAACTAAGACACGAAATACAAAATCATCCAAATTAGTATCTTTAATTAACCTATATTTTCACAAAATACAATAAAAATAAGGGTAAAAAAAAAAATGAACAATCCTAATTGTCTACATTTCGAATATGCAAGAGCGATAGAGACGGATTTGCGGTAGGCCCGCAGGCGTCAGGCGATAAGCTTGTATTTGACAAGTGTTTAATTTTAATTACGTTTTCAGTACTAGTTAATTATATTTTTGCATCGTGTTACTCGTATAAATTCTCAGTTAATTTTATCAGATTATTATTAAAATTATGTATTTCGTTGTCTAGTTAGGAACATATCTATTTGTAACGACACCAATCATTGACAGTATAAAAGCACTATACTTATACTTCATTTTATTTGAGATTAGAAAAAAGTTGACAGAACGACGTACAGGGTTCTTTATCAGACAAGATACATATCACAACTGTCAAAGTGCCTACGCCGTCATTAAACATACTTAAATATATTTGTATTTATAGTAAAGCTATGCCTACGTATTTGTAAATGTTATATTGAGTATTTAACAATATTTTGATAGTAGTTATTTGCTCGAAATATTTTATTTTTAATGTTCTTGTAAATGTTACACAATAAAAAACCTATAGAAGAAGAGGTTCGAGACGGATGGTTAGATTTTTAAATATTTTCTCGCGTCATCTGTCATTCGTATCTCTCAGCCTTATCTGGATAGTTTTTAATATTTAAAGCTTTTTGTGATTCTTATTTAAGTAAAGATATTTGCTTGTTCTATTATTGTGCGATTGATTGGAGAGTTATGGAGCAAGCAGAGGCAGGCCCGAGAGGCATACAACAACAAAAACCACCTCGTAGTCCAACAAATCTTTTACCATCACCTAAGACTATTGTTTTATTATTTAGTATTATATAATAAAACGATTAAATATCGTCTAGAAGAAATTTAATTTACGAAATTTTATTAGTAAGTGCATATTATGATTGTAAATTAAATAATTTTCGTGAATACTGATAAAAAACTAGACGTTAAGTTTCCGTTTTAGAACGTACATGCGTCACTGTCAGTTTTTAAATTTTCACGTATCTCTAACGTGATAATCAAAACGAAATTGTATTTTTATTGTTGTCTTGGATTATTTAATCTGCAAATTGTTATTATTTATTCACAAATGTGAACTCTTAATCATGTTAACTAATCGTTTGTTGATGTGCTTGCAGTGTGTTTAAATCGAACATTTAGAACAGGTTGACAACTACTGTTTCTATGTTTACTCAATTTCTAATCTCAAAAAAACGAAGTATAAGTATTTGTGCGTTTTTAAATATCCGATACCTGTAAAATTGTACCTACCGCAATTGTACTGCTTAATGTTCTATTCTTGACATTCTTGTTTTATATTTTCGAAATGTTGAATTATACTCATAAATCATAATGCATTCTGGTATTCGATGAGCATAATATAAATCAATGAAAAAAAATAACCTACGCTACCTAAAACAGTACCTAGCCTACCTAGTACCTACACACCTAGTTATACCAGTCTTGACTTGACAAAAATATGCAGTGCGCGAAGCGATCAAAACGAAAATTGCATGCAAGACAGAGTAAGTAGTGTTGGCAATTACTGCGAGAAAGAAAGATATGCCACTATTTTCTAGGTACCGTGCCGTGGCGGCCTTGTGGCGTGTTGTTTGTGGCCATTAAATTTTAGACACCTGGTTGAACCGTGTGGCGGTTCACATAGGTAAATTATCTATAGTTGACGATGACACCCTAATTCGTCTATGTGTTAGTGCGTTTTCAAGCGAGGAGATCAAGAAATCTAAGTGCTTGTTATTCGAATCCGTTTCAACGAATCAGCGAAATATTAATAGGAAGGATCATGGAAAGGAAGTACGCGATACTGAAGACATCGTATTCCTGTTTAGATCGGTTGATGCCGAAAAGGTGCCTGTTTTTGTTGCACGAAACCTAGGCCGCGATTCGAAAAATAAACACACACACTGGAAAGACACAGCTCCAACCCAACTCAACCCAACTCAACTCAACGCTATAACGACATTGACATTTGCTATTCGAACAGATATTCATTCAACATTGGTATCACATTGGTCTCACATTGGTCACACATTGGTCGCACATTGTAGCAATGTTGTACCAATGTGAGACCAATGTGAGACCAATATGAGACCAATGTGAGACCAATATGATACCAATGTTGAATGAAAATCTGTTCGAATAGCAAATGTCAATGTCGTTATAGCGTTGAGTTGAGTTGGGTTGGAGCTGTGTCTGTCCAGTGTGTATGTTTATTTTTCGAATCGCGGCCCTAGAAAAATTGCCACCTTTATCTTTGGATCACCTAGATTGTACGAAAATCTTGAAGGACCTGGCGAAACTTCAAAGAGATATAGATACAGTTCGAAGAACGTATGTAACAAATCAACAATTTGAAGAACTGCGAGTCGATGTTAACAACATGAGATATGCGTCAGTGCCTTGATCGCCTTTTGGAGGCGTAAATGTAAGACGAGGGGCATGGATACATGACAGTGGACCCGTCGGACTATCTACGTTTACTCAGGAGTCGATGGAGGATAAAAATGTCAATTCTGATTCACATATATCGCTAAAAGCAACGACAGAGCCAACGCAATTTTCTTCAAAAGAACCTTTAAAACCGCCGTCATTTGAACTAAACAATAGCGGTGACAAACAGACGGACAAGGCGACTGTGGAAAGTATACCAGCTACACAAGCGCAGTCCCAAAGACATATTAAAACTCCAGGCCACCAAAGTCCATCGTTATTAAATAATTTGAGTAATTCAAGTGATAAAATGACAAACGTTTTCACACCGATAACTGTGGCCGAGGCTGTGACGTCAGCGCCTGAGCCGGCCGGCTGCAAAACCGGCCCTAGTGACAATATGCAGGTGGGCGATCAGCTGGCTGTCTGTGCGAGTCGTTCAACAATGATTGCGGAATGCGACAATGATAATTTATTATTCGGTCAGCCATCCTTCGCTGAAACTTTCAAAGCGGGAGGAGAATGGAAAAGAGTCGAGCGACGACAGCCGAAATCAAACTCGCGTTATCGATTTCTAGGTAAGAAAGGTTGCGCGAGCATTAGTAACGGAAATTTCAGGGCTGCTGGAGCCGAAACTACCAATGTTTATTACTAAAATACACAAGGATACAACCGAACAAAACATAGAGGACTATGTGTATGAAAAGACCAAAGAAAGAATTACGCTAGAAAAACTTTTAATCAAGAAAGGAAAAGAACACAACGCGTATAAGTTTTGGGTGTCCAAAAGTAAATTGGATTTGTTTTTGAATGAATCATTGTGGCCTAAAGGCGTGATATATCGTCGGTTTGTGCATTTTAAGCAGAAAAATATGGAAGGGGCGCGAAATATAGCCTCTGGCGGTGCAACTTATCAATTAAATGGATGATAACGGCTCCATATATAATGTAGTATCCTTTAATTGTAAGGGCGTAAAACGGTCAATTGACAGCATACGACAATTATGTCAGTCTTCGGACATCATCGGACTACAGGAAACGTGGCTGATGCCAGCTGATATCCCTTTTCTTGGCACCATCGACAGTAATTTCGGGTACACCGGAACATCGGCGGTAGATGCAGAGGCCGGCATGTTG
Organism: Pammene aurita; assembly: GCA_947086415.1. NCBI lineage: Eukaryota > Metazoa > Arthropoda > Insecta > Lepidoptera > Tortricidae > Pammene > Pammene aurita. Next base: position 8,330,197 of record OX352314.1, on the reverse strand, counting down.
CAGGGCCGACCATACGGAGGAGTTGCGATACTGTGGAATAAAGCCGTGTTTCGAAACGTGTCTATTGTGGAATGCGGTAATCCGCGAGAATGTGGTATTTGTGTGTCGTTAGGTCAAAGGTCATTCTTAGTGTTAAATGTTTACATGCCAACGGACAAGCCGGACAATTTGACTAATTTTACGGACTGCCTTGCGCTGGTAAGTGCCATTGTTAATAGTAGCATCGCTGAGTCAGTTTACATACTTGGAGACTATAATGCCCACCCGGGTGAACGTTTTTATAACGAACTGGCTTCTTTTTGTGTCGAGCAAGAGTGGAGTTGTGCGGACGTGGAGGTGCTGGGCAAACAATCTGGAACTTACACATATATAAGTGAGGCGCATGGGTCGAAAAGGTGGTTAGACCACTGTGTGGCCACGAAATCAGCTGTGCGTTCTATTACAAATATGTATATTAAATTAGATGTTTTATGGTCAGACCATTTTCCATTAATTATTGAATGTAATTTTAATTTAATTAAACCTAAAAACATTATTTATAAAAACCTGTTCATTAATAAGGTCATTTGGGGCGATAGAAAACCCGAACAAATAAAATTGTACACAGCTCACTGTCATGAGACATTGAAGGAAGTAGATTTTCCAGAGGTTTTCCGGGACTGTTGTGGCCGTAATTGTAAAAATCCCAGACATCTTATTTTAATTGACAAGCTGTATAATGAAATTGTTACCGTCTTGAGCGATGCCGCAACTAGCAGCTATGGTATAAAGTTGGGTCGAAATAGGAAACCTGTAATAGGCTGGAACAAGTATGTAAGCGCGGCTTACAGAGAGGCAAGGTGTAAGTTTAATCTTTGGTTATGGTATGGTGAACCTAAATCGGGGCACGTTTTCAATGACATGCAGGAAAGTCGAAAGATTTTCAAGTCTCGCCTAAAGTGGTGTCAAAAGCACCAGGAACAGATAAGAATGGATATACTTGCGGGACACCATTCTAGGCGTGATTTCCGTAGTTTTTGGAAGTCCACCAATAGGTTGGACGACAAGCCGAGCCTGCCTGTGACAGTGGACGGGGTGAGCGAGAGCGGCGATATAGCGGAAGTTTTCAAAGAACACTTTGCAGTCAAATCACCTTTGGGGCCATCGCAGGTGACGTATGTGGTCGGTTCTGAGACTGGTGAACAAAATATGAGTACTCAATTTACAGTTAAGGAAGTAAAAAATGCACTAAGCTCCATCTCAAGAGGCAAATCTCCTGGTCACGACGGTCTCAGTGTGGAACATTTGCTTCATGCTGGCCCACACCTATGTCGAGTTCTAGCGATGTTTTACTCGTTATGTATAGGACACACATATCTGCCGGCTGACATGATGAAAACTGTAGTAGTCCCGATCGTAAAAAATAAAACCGGTGACGTAAGTGACAAATGCAACTATAGGCCCATCTCGCTCGTCACCATAGTGGCTAAGGTGCTTGACGGTCTACTAAATTTGGAACTTAACCGATGTCTAAAAATTCATGACAACCAGTTCGGATTTAGGCCGGGTCTATCAACCGAAACTGCGATCCTGGCATTAAAACAGACCGTCAGGTACTACACTGCGCGACGAACAGCTATTTATGCATGTTTCTTAGATCTATCCAAGGCATTTGACCTGGTGCACTATAACACCCTGTGGCAGAAAATTGACAGCATTAACTTGCCAGCTGACATTAGTAGTATTTTCAAGTTTTGGTACCACAACCAGGTAAATGTCGTCAGGTGGTCAGATTCGTATTCTCAGCCATATGGACTAGAATGCGGCGTACGACAAGGTGGGTAACTTCGCCTAGCTTATTCAATTTGTATTAACGCATAGAGGAGCTCAGCAGCACCCGTATTGGCTGCCATATTGATGGAGTTTGCGTAAATAACCTAAGCTACGCCGACGATATGGTGCTGCTGAGCGCCTCAGCCTGTGGGCTTACAAAGCTTATCTCGATATGTGAGAAGAATGCTGCTAGTCACGGTTTGATATATAATGTGAATAAGAGCGAATGCGTCGTCTTTAAGGCGAAAGGTAAAACTACGCCAATGTTTCCGACTGTCAAACAGAACGGCCATCCGTTACAGATAGTAGACCAATTTAAATATTTGGGACACATTGTAACGGTGGACCTTAAGGACGACGTTGATATTGAACGTGAACGCAGGGCGCTGTCCGTCAGAGCCAATATGATAGCCCGCAGGTTTGCTCACTGCTCCAAAGATGTAAAAGCCACCCTATTTAGGGCTTACTGCACAACCTTCTACAAAAGCAACCTGTGGGCTGATTATACGCAGAGACGGTACAGCGCTCTGCGAGTTCAATATAATAACGCGTTCAGGGTGCTGATGGGGCTCCCCAAATTCTGCAGTGCCTCAGGGATGTTCGCAGAGGCGCTTCTACGCCACAATGCGCAAGCGAGCGACATCCCTGGTGCGCAGAGTGCGGGCCAGCTCCAACAGCATACTGAGTATGTTAGCAAACCGACTGGACTCTCTGTACCTGAGTAACTGCTGCCTTATTCATGTGCGCAGTAATATGAAATAATTTAATATGAATTAAATAGTTATGTACGTAGTTAATTACTAACACTTAAAATAAGTAAGATTTTTTTTTAAGACTGTTACTAACACCATGATCCTTTGTTGGTCCTGAATAAAGACTTATTATTATTATTATAGGGATCGTCTATTGATGGACGCTAACAAACGTGAATAGCTCGGTAGCGTCAACAGACTTGATACGCAATGTTTTATTTTAAAAACGAGTTCAATGTAAAATATTTCAGTCGAACTATTACGTTCATGCTTATTTTAATTGTCTAAAAAGCAGATTATTTCGATTTCGATCCAAATGTATGTATTATTGATAGAATTTGATAATATTCGCTATTGACTTATTGTAAATGTCTAAACGCGTGAGTCAATTTTTATACGGGTAAGCATGTGCCAATGACGTACGTACATAATTAAGTATGTAGGATGGTATATATGTTCGTATGCTTGTTTGTCTATATATCTTGGAAACTAGAAATTAATGTGTTTTAGAAAGTTTCAGTACTTTACCTTAATAATATACACTACAATGCTTCGCTTATAGAATTATTAGCAGGTAACTAAAATAACTCAATGTCATCAATTTTAAAGTTCTGATGCAAAGTTTGTCTACCGCCGTTCAATGTGGCAACGCGGCGAGCGTGATGGGCACCTTTGTGTCTGGGGGTCGTGGGGTGGGTTCCTGGAGTAGGTCTTTAACTAACGTTTAGTTGTATGTAATAGAACTTTTTTATATTTATTTGTGTAGGCTTACTTTAGTGTTTCGATTTGATTTAGTTGAATTTATTTGTTTTGAAATTGGTACTGTATTTAATTTAATGTTAAAAGAAATAACTAATTCACCATTAACTTAAAAAAAAATAAAGTCAGAAAAATAATAGTAGTAGGTAAATTTAATTATTGATGCTACTCCTGACATCGACGATGACATCGACATAAAAAAGGTATCAAGTTAAATATAATTGTTTGTATAATGTAATAAAGCCTGGCAAGATTATATTTGGCCAAATATTAGAGAGAAGATATTAGAGCTTGCTGACCATATTTACGCACGCGTTAGTGTGCGCATGTCGCAATCTTAAGGACGCACACATTTAAAAATTATACTAAATGTTTTCGCTTTGAGGGCGGCACATTTAACCTTTTGTATCGATGTTAATTGGATAACTAATGATTGCTAAATTATTTTTTATGTATATTCTAACTTCGTCATTCATTATTTTTACTTTTAGATGCGTATTTTATTGGTTCTTGTGCAGCGCCATCTATCGCGGCTTAGTCGTTTGCCATAGCTTAGTGTTTTGTGTTTGGCTGGTTTGGTGGCGCTGTTACTCGTAATTGTTATTTTTAGTTGTTTTTAGCAATCCGTTTATTTTTTAAATAAAGCACCTAATTTGTATTAAAGACAATGTTTGCATTCAAAGAATAATATTTATAAATGATTATTGTACATTTACTGCTAAAATTGAAGAATAAATTTTGCAATACTCTCTATCGATACACGTAGCGCCATCTATTGATATTTTGTGAACATTAATTATATAATGTTCCAAATGGGAGGGCATGTTATATTATAAGTTATAGTATTTTAATTTTTTTATACACTCTTGGTCTATTCTACGTGCAATTCTTTCAAATTAAAGCATAAATGAAAATTTTGCATCTTGCCTATTGGCTATATCCCTTTTATCCCCTTTTTAGGGTTCCGTAGTCAACTAGGAACCCTTATAGTTTCGCCATGTCTGCCCGTCCGTCCGTCCGTCCGTCCGCGGATAATCTCAGTGACCGTTAGCACTAGAAAGCTGAAATTTGGTACTAATATGTATATCAATCACGCCGACAAAGTGGTAAAATAAAAAGTGAAATTTTTTTTTTTATTAGGGTACCTCCCCTATACGTAAAGTGGGCAGTGATTTTTTTTTCATTTCAACCCTAACGTGTGATATATTATTGGATAGGTATTTAAAAATGAATTGGGGTTTCCTAAAATAATTTTTCGATAATGTAAATATTTTCGGAAATAATCGCTCCAGAAGTAAAAAAATATGCGTCCCCCCCCCCTCTAACTTTTGAACCATAAGTTTTAAAAAAATGAAAAAAATCTCAAAAGTAGAACATTATAAAAACTTTCTTGGAAAATTATTTTGAACTTGATAGAATGAATAGTTTTTGAAAAAAAAATACAAAATAATTTCTGAACTAAGTTTGTAATTTAACCGTATAACCTGCTTATACTATATATAATTTCTACAAAATTACAATGAAATGACGTGCTTTCAAATAAAGTAAAAACGGTGAAAATCGGTTCACGCAATAAAGAATTATCCCATAAAAATCATCTTCCATACTTTATGCTCGCGCGCAATAGTTTACTCAATTTGCCGATAGATGTCGCTGTATATGGAACTCTCATATCATATCCTACATGGCGGTGTTATTAACTCTTAAGTGGGGACACTTACTGTGACGGACGGAAAACTACGGAACCCTACAGTGAGCGTGGCCCGACACGCTCTTGGCCGGTTTTTTGAACATCGGTCGGACAACAGTGGTTTTTAATTTATCGGGAAATACTCCATGTTCGATGCACATGTTCACAATACAGCTAATACTTAGGAGTTGCAATAATATTAGCAACTTCTTTAACTATCTTCGCGTTTATTCCGTCATATCCAGTGCTGTGGTATTGTTTAAAGAGTTTATTATTGTTCGAATATCATCTGGATTAGTTGGCTTCATAAAAATAGAATTGATAGAACTATATGTCATTGTTTTACCTCTGATTATTCTGTTTGTACGTTTCTTTTTTTGAGGTGTGCAATAATACGAGTAGTACGCCGCAGGCGAGGGTTGTAAATATGCGATAGAGGGCTTTCTTTTTTACTGCCCGTGGTGAGTACACAATTTTACGTCTCCAGGTGTGACGTAAAGAGTATTTATGTTATGTTTATGTCATTGTTGGTTTCTTAACTGTGCGATTATTATTATTGTTTGAAACATTATTTCCTTCGTTAAAATTTACATAGTCATATCAAAGTGGTTGTACGAAGCTAAATTGATGGCTAATTGAGAGAGCACTATAAATACGAACTTTTTCAATACGATGGAAAATTATTATGCACTACATCTGTAGTCTATAGGATACGTTAACTTATGTGCAGGGCGCGGAGAGTTCGGCGAGGTGTGGCTGGCGCGCCTCGACGTGTCGGCGCTGAAGCGCACGCGCTCGGTGCCCGCGAGCGCCGCGCCGCGCTTGCGCCCTGTGCTAGTCAAGGCTCTGTCTTCTAAGGACGAGGTAATTTTGCCGTTTTGATACAAATTTGATTAATTATTTTTTCGCTTAAGACAAATATGGATTACGAAAATTCTTTACCCTGACATTTCAGGAAATTTGCTTTTATATTCATAATTTTTATTTGTATTGATCATACATTGTCACAGGTATAGGTAATATACAAAAAGACACTTAACTTAAGACTTTCAGAAAAGTTTTTACCGTGATTTTGTATAACTTTTGAAATTTTAATCATCAGTCATAATGAACGAAGTGATTAGGTAGGCCATACTGAAAAACTTTGACTATGGGTTCAACCCTGAAATTCCAAATAAAAAATTTGACTTCCCATAGATATCGATACCTCCTAAGTATACTGAGCCAAGTGCAAAACCACGATTTTACAGGAGGGCTGTTCAAAGGTACAAAGTTCCATAACTAACTCATACGTTGAAATAATTTCATGAAAATTTCAAATATGTATAATAAATATACTTTGCTTAAATCTACATATTTACTTTTTCGAAATAAATAATCGTTTTTGAAAAAACGGTAGTTAGTCCAGGGCCCCTATTCGAGATGCCAAACTGTAAGACGTTGCTCTCACAGTTGTCTCACTAGGTGATAGAGTGATACACCTAACTGTCAAGCTGTCAGTAGGTCTCGCTAGAGCGTTTTGTCTATGGCTATGGCCACCATTTTAGATATGTTGACAGGACGTAGGGAATCCCATGGTCTGCCATGGGATTCCCTACGTCCTGTCAACAGTTTATTTATTTGTGTAGGCTTACTTTAGTGTTTCGATTTGATTTAGTTGAATTTATTTGTTTTGAAATTGGTACTGTATTTAATTTAATGTTAAAAGAAATAACTAATTCACCATTAACTTAAAAAAAAAAAGTCAGAAAAATAATAGTAGTAGGTAAATTTAATTATTGATGCTACTCCTGACATCGACATAAAAAAGGTATCAAGTTAAATATAATTGTTTGAGTTTGGTGGTTTTTTTAGTAGGTATACGTAGGTATCGAACCATGGAATGGATGTATAAGAAGTGGATCTCATTCTTCGGTCACAAAGTGAGGCCGACAGAGAAGCTTATCTAAGGGAGTGTCTCGTTTTGACTAAGGAGGTAATGACGTCAGCAGACAATCAAAATGTGAATATGTGTCAAATGTGACAATTTTGTAACGAGTGCGAGTGAGGTACCGCCCCTCACTATTATGCTCTCTATCGGACCGTTTTTAGTACTTTTAAGGGTTCCGTAGCCAGAATGGCATAAACGGCATTATAGTTTCGTCATGTCCGTCTGTCTGTCCGTCAGTCCGTCTGTCCGTATGTCACAGCCATTTTACTCGGAAACTATAAGAAGTATAAAATAAAATTTAGACATAAGGTGTATTTTTCATGCCGCTATTTAATTATAGTCTGGCAAACCATTTTTTCAGTAGAAAAGCGCGGCAAATTCAAAATACGTACATGTGCCAACCCTTTGTGATGAGACACCGTGTTCGTGACGAACATTTCAATTCACATTTCTTTTACATTGAATTTGTTTCTAGTGCATTTCACTCTCTCGTCTTAAGCGCGAGTGAGATAGAACTCTTGCAACGTTCTACATTGAATTTAAATTCGTTTTTATGGCATATGTCAATTGCCTCAACCAGATTATTTGTTACAGTTGATGACAGATCAGACGAAATATATCCGTCTCCTTTTTACACACCGTGAATGTCACGTAATTAAAGGGGTGGAAATACCAACTAAAATTAAAAACATAGAATTTGATGATCATTGCTGCTTTTTTCACTGATTCTTAGTGTTGTCATACTTTTGGTCGCTGTACATTGCTACTGCGTTCGTTGGCTGGACAGACTATATCGATGGCAAAAAGCGGAACTGCTGTAACCGCCACTTGGTCAAAAAAATTTTTTTTACATATTTGAAATCAGTGATTTTTTCTGCGTCGAAACGTCTGGGTCCCATGGCTCTAAGACACTTGGAAAAAACTGGACAGCATTGCAAAACGAATGTGTTTTTTTGACCATGTCCCCTTCTAATTGTTGTAAACGCCCAAATATTAGCAAATTTTTAAACGAGTACACTTACGCCTATTTCGGATTTTCATGGCCCGATGAGCATGGTGTTTACACCGCTGCCGAAATTTTGTCCTGTGGCGTATACACCATTTATGCATGTAGTGAAAAAATGACTCCTAAGGATTACTGCAATTTAAGTAAAATAAATTATCTGTCATAGACGCATACTACGTTTAATTCGAATATAATATCTCATCAAGTCGCAGTTACGATATTTGAAAAATGGCGGGAATCAGGCGCAGCTCATCAATAATACCATTCAAATGTGCGCTCGCGGCGGTGTCGTTGGTGCCTACTGCCTGCGAATCAGTCGGTTGGCGATCGCTGGAACGATGGGCAGTGCGTAGTAGTAAAAGTTAATTCGAAAGTTAAGGATCAGTTGGCAGAAACTGACGAAGAAGACGTTGTTGATTATGAGGGTGATGAATAACTAGTTCGACTATTAATAACCTTCAATTTTTTTCTTAAATCAGTAGGATTTAGCTGTGTAATTGACTTTTAAAGTAAATATTTTATTTAGAAGTGCAATAAACAAAATCTAATTATTATAACGAAAATCTCAGCAGCTGTTGAGATTTTATAAAAACATTAATTTTTATGTAAGTGCAATTTCGTTCCTAAGTCAATTATTACGCTTCTAAATCTTTGATTTGACTGCAATTTTAATATTTTAAAGTATTAAGGCTCCTTATTCCCTAAAAGGTCGAAAAACTCTATTAATGAAAAAAGCCGCATAAAATGCTATTTATAAGATAGTTTGAAGTATTAGTAATACAAAAAAATAATTTTGAACCATGTTTATTATTATTAAGAACCCAAAAATACGATTCTTACTAAAAGTGTCCTGTGAAGTGTGATTTAAGTGTCATTTTTAAAAATTCATAGTAATTTGAAATGTACTGCTATAGTAATGTTTTTTTTATCGAGATAGAAATATAGTTTAACTTTGCAATGGTAATATTTTTAGGGCAAAATATTCATAGGGTTTTCGTGGAAAAAATGAAATGTAACCGTGTTTTCATCAAAAAACTGGCATATAATCAGAAGGTATTTTGTCGATTATCCAAGATGAATCTTCGATTTTTGTTTCCATTGCCGTCTCGTACATGATATACTCAATTGAATTTAATTCAAATTTAATAAGAATTTTTACACTTTATTTGCGTAATCTGAAAATGAACGGTATACCTAACTGGAAAATCAGGAAAGGCCTTCCAAGACAACAATTTTTTTTCATATTTCACTCGTTAAAATGTAATATTTGCTAGGATGGCCGTCTAGATAAAGAAATGAACTATTATGTGCCTCAATAGTTGATTTAAAATAACTTAGTATTTTCGCCATAGCCTTCGAAGAAAATGAAGCATTTCGTGAAATTCGCGCGTTTTGTGAATAAGGCCTCTTAATAAGTGCAATTATTTAAGTTAGTAAGTTTATAATGATAAAAACCGATACTCAGTAGCTCTTATAAGTAAAATCATTAAGTTCCTATTTAAAATTTAAGTGAGATTATACTTAAGAAAATTACTCTTTGCGTTTTTAAAAGTCTTTAATACAGAATTCATGGTATAGTGTAGTTTCAAATAGTTGCTCAGTTTTATAGTGAGATTTTAGTCATTACAAGGTTGTAAAGGTGATTGTAATGTTAGTCAATTGTTAGGCCAGTTGAAATTGGTAAGTTTGGTTTTTAAGCAAATTTTTGTATGGTTTTTAGTAAGAGATATAAAGACTTGATAATTTTGCATGTTTGTAGACGGTAATTATTCTTATAAACCTTTTTATTAATTATGAAACTAAACTTAAACTTTGATAACATTTAAAAAAAAGTGTTAATAAAGGCTGATTGATACTTAAGTCGTATTAATTTCACAGTTTATTTTTATCTGTTGGCACTTACCTCAATTCAGTAAGTCGACTAACGAACGTATTTGGCATTAATGTCAAAATTATTTAATCTTAGAAATACGGTTACGGCATTTATGGTTTATGAAATGTCTACCCCTCTCACTATTTTAGTACATTTACCATTTGTACGCACAGCGTTTCCGCGTTACGAAAAAAAGAGTGCCATTGTCGTAAGTGACACTATACTGTAAACTATTCACTTATGTCAAACTTTCAATATGACATTTGATAGAAATGTATAAGTTATAAGCTAAATCCAGATTACAAGTATTTTTGTTAATAAACAAAGAAGTTATGATTTTTTTTTCAAAATCGAAAAGTATTTTGGCTCTGGTGTAAACTTTGCATTTTGGCGTTTACAGCAGTTCCGCTTTTTACCATCGATATGTAGTTAAATTGAAGGAGAAAATATTTTTATGGGGGGCGCTCCATGTAACTAAATTACAAAAAACAATTTTTCCCCTAATATCAACATGTTGCACATCAATCGATAGGTGTTTAAAAATATTTAGTGAATATTTTCAGAAATAATCGCCTCGAAAGTCAGAAAAATTGAGTGAACTTCGACACGCACTTGGCCGGTTTTATGCTAGTCGCCTATGAACGACTCTTTTACTCGGTAATAATTTTCAACTGTGGCTAGGGCACCGAGTAAACAATAGTACTATACAGAGGTCCCTATTTGACGTTACGAATCATGTTGTCCCTTCTTCACGCATGGCAAGTTCTCTTTCTCACTTAGGCAAACGTATCGGATACTAGTTGTCAAATTCAATGACAGAAATGCACATCCTTGGTTAGGGACAAGGTTTAAGAAAAAGATCCACTTCATATAAATCCGTGATACGAACACAGATTAGATTACACCTTGTTAGCCCGCCCCACTGTAAATTTATCAAAAATCTTATCGGTTGGCTTCCATATAGCGATATAGAGCCCATCTTCGAGATCATGAAAAAATAAGTCTTACTAGGTCTTAAATGGGCGCTAGTATGTATAACACGATGTAAATTGTTCTTGAATAAATATCATATCATATCATATGGCGTCAAGTTGAAAATACAAGAAAATAACGTTAATTAATCAGTGGTTTTACCGCTCCAAATTTGTACTTACGGTAAAGTCTACTTCAAATAACCTACATACCAAATTCCGGTGGGAGCATACAATATAGGCATGGTGAATTTTTTTCATGTATGGTATCAATCGATTCGATATCTTTGAGCCACTTCAAAAGAATTTATAAATTTTTACTTAAGTTGGATATATTGATCATTTTGCATCCTATCAACTAAATTTTATTGCATAAATCAATATGTGTCATCATGCCTATTTTAAGATTGGAATCTAATCGCAATTTTTGCATTTGTATTATTTTTGAGCTAACACTCCAAATTTTTTGACCATTAACTAGGCACTTCACCGCCTTATTTTAAATTTTAAACCGTAAAAGTTAACCTTGCGGGACAGTTTTGAAAAAAAAATACTTTAAACAGTTTCAAATATTTACTTAATTGGCACACGCATAACTGGATATCCATCTTTAAGTGGCTTATAGTTTAACATGCCGTTATAAAGTGTATAACAGGTATATGTTTTTTTTTTCCTGTTTTTTATTGTTTTTTTTTTCTCGTGTTTTGATTAAGGTATTCTTACTTTGGGGATGTGATCGTGGCGTCAATGCGCCGTGTCGTCAAATGGTTGCAACGGAAGACCAGCGCTGGCCCTGCCGGCATTTAACGCTGAGTTGCGACGATTTCTTGGCAATTAATGTTTCGGGTTGTATATGTTATTGTTTATTATGTTTTTTGTAATTGTCATGAATAAATCTTTTATTCATTCATTCATTCATTCATGTTTCTAAAAGAATGCTTTAAATGTTCGTCCTTATATTTTTTTTATTTTTGAAAAAAAAAAATGGTATTCAATATTTATATGACGTTCTAAATAAATCAATTTTTTTTAACGTCGTAGAATGCAATTTTTTTTATGGAAGTTACAAAAACTATTTAAAACGGGGTATTTACCGTGGGTATTTGTTTTGTCGAGGTTCCGATATATATTATATGTATCGACATGTTAGAAACTAGCAAACGAGGATGGTGGCAGCATTTCTCCGCTGTATCGCAAAACTTATGAGTTGAGCGAGGAAGCTGCCAGCTCTTTGGTCACCAATTGAGTCGACGAGCCTCTTTTTGCGTTCTTTAAAAAGTTACTGAGCACTGGGTCCCCACGCGCCAAGGGTCTTGACTACGTTTTTATGGGTCTTCAGTTTTTCAGCTTCTTTGGCCACCGCACCTGCTTGTTTATTGGTTCCGGTGAAGTGAGAAGCCGCCAGTGTGTCTACGCATATAGCATCCCACAGGCACGCATGTGGTATTTACTTAAGTACCGCAATAACACCTGTGTGGAGCACAAACACGGACTCAAAGCCGGAATCAGATTTCAATCAATCAGGTGCCGGTCCAGATACAATACGGTTTAAGACATTTATTTCTCAAAAAGATTTACATAAATCACTTACTGAGAAAACAATATTTATCTTAAAGCTAAATGGGTGAGGGTAGAATGCAAAAACTGGTGGACGAGTTAAGAACAAAGGCGCTCGGTAACACCAAGCGCGATGCAACAATGTAATGTTGTGCATAGGGACCAGTTAAACCGAACTACCCGGTGCGTTCACTGGTTAACTTACATATGATTTGTGTGTATTCATTAAGTGCATATTTTGTGGAAAAGCCTAAGAAGACGTTTTTATTTTAGTTTTTAACTTTTTTATGTTATAGATTTTTGTACATTTATATATTTTTTCTTTTTCTTTTTTTTAAAGTATTTTAATTATTTAATGTTATTATTATTTGACTTATTTCTATCCAGTAATAATGTCAATATTTCTGTACCCATCCTTTTCTATGTATATGAATGAAGGATGAGCAAGATGAGTAGAGAATTAATGTCATTATTACTGACAGTGTCTGGAAAAGCTGTCCACACTGTAAGCCGGTAGCCAGTGCTGCGGCTTAGGAGTGAGTGACTCATAAGAAATTTGGCACAATACGTCTTCCCAGCTCCATTGACAATTTGGATGGGTAAAAACATCCTGACCCGCCAACCACTTCACCAAGCTTTTTTGGCCTCCTCTAAGCCCACAGTTCCATGGTTTGGGGGTGGGGGTCCTGTAAGATTTTAGTGACTTTACCTACGAGGCTGGCTGAGCTGTAGACGGAGGAGTGTCTTACAGTTGATGTTATGAAGCCGACTATTTCTTAAAATGGTCTTAAATCTTTATGCGCCCACCGGTATGGTCTTAAATTTGGTATTTTCTTACTAAACGGGTCTTATAGCTTTTGTAAAAATTTCGAGCAGTAAGCTCAAAAATAAATTAAGGCTCAACAAATTGCGATTTCAACTGGTCTTAAAACCTTATACGCCCACCGTAATGGCCTTAAATTTGGTAAGTATGTAGAGTTTGTGGATGGTTAAGTAAGTGGGCTTCGCCGTGTGTCAAAATTTAAGCGTAACGATAAATTAACGTATTTTTTTGTATTTTCAACTTGACGCCACACATACTAGCGTCCATTTACGACCTTTAAGACTTATGTTTTCAATATCTCCGTTATGGGCTCTACAACGCTGTCAACGCTATATGGAAGCCGACCAGTAATTTTAGATTTTTGATAAATTTACAGTATAGCCGGCACCAGTATCTATAATGTTTAAGTAGTGAAGTATCAGATGTCAAACAATCCTTTAAGGCACTGACTACCAGGCTACCGATAGTAATGATGGAGGCGACCTCTAGTAATTGCCCCCACGAAACTTTTGCGCGAAGTTGATTTCTGACTATTCAAACTAGGTAAGATACCTCTAGAAGTAATTATAAAATTGATATGATTTTAAGACATTTTCACTGAGAGCACATTAATATTTATAATTTTTATGATTATTAATTGTAGGTATTTATTAAAAATATATAACTGTTAAAATATAATATGATTGGCATTACCTATTTAACCTAAAGTTCAATTAACATGCCATAAAAGAAATGTCGATATCTGGCCGAGGAGCGAATGGATAAACATCAAAAAGTGCGATGAGTTGTAGGTGTTCTTCCACCCTGCTGTTGGGAATATCTCTACAGTACCCTGCATTCACTGTGCTCTGCATTATTTTGTGTAATTTGGATGCTATGTTAGAGTAGATTTCCTCAGATTAAGCAAGCCACTAGCAATAAATCTCCTACAACGCCTTGACTGTATGCGGCTGTATAGCCATTCCCCATGCACATGTGCATGTGGGATACTACATGCGTAGACACACTGGCGGCTTCTCACCTCACCGGATCCAATAAACATACAGATGCGGTGGCGAAAGCAGCTGAAAAACTGAACACCCTTAAAAAAATCGATGTTTAAAGAAACAAGTATGTATAGTTTAAAGTGCCATGTGTAACCATATCAATTCATTATATAAGAAATATAATATGATATAATATTGGAATATTAGTCCCGTCTCGTTGGCAATATTTTGAGGGTTAAGTTTCAAAAATTCTAAAGTCACTTATTATTGAAGTTGGAAATACAGTGTGGACATGAGAATCTTTCAGTGCGTTTTGTGTCATATTCAATCGGAGCTTTTTTTGTAATTCAATAATTTAAGGTTAACTTTTTTAGCATGCCATAACTTGAGTAAAAGAATATTAGAGTTAGAAAATATAACTGTTTTGTATTTAGAACAGTTTTATTGTTGTACAAAACTAGTTTGTGTCATTTACGTCGAGTGCAATTTTATATAGTATGACAACGCTAAAAAACTACGTATAAAAAATTAGAGTTCATAAAATAAGGATTAACTATATAATCACCTCAAAATATGTCAATAAAATCAATATGTGTCAAATTAAGCAATGAAAATTTAAGTTTCTTGGTAATTTCGTTTTTTTATTCTGTTATCGTTTTAATAAATTATTAAAGTCATCAGAGTTCACATTCTAATAATCAAAAAGGGATTTTAAAGTAGATGTTTCAATTTGTGTCACTTTCATCAATGATATTCCGTCTAAAATTAAACAGAAACAATATTTGCGTTCAGAGGAAATCTTCTTAACTATAGCGCGTGACCTTGATGGCACGCCTGTTCGGCTTACTTCTGTAGTGACCACTAGAAGTAGACCCCGGGCTCGCTTCTTAACAAGCTAATCCATGGGTCAACCAGGCGCTGGCATCTTAGCTGTTACGATGTAGGTACTTGCTCACGGAGGCACGCGCGGGGTGATAAAGCTGACATACTCGACAAAACTGAGCGGAGGAGCGAGTCGCGGGAAGCCGGCGAGTAGGGCAATGAACTCGTGCGTGTCTGGGCAATACGTACCTTTTAAGCGGTAGCCGCTTTGTTTGTGTTTTGACTAGACTGTCGAGTACATTTTCGAAGATTTCAAGCATCGTGAATTATGGGAAGAAAACGCAACGTAAATTTTTTATTTAGTTGTTTTATTGGAACGAAGTTCCTTATCGGACGGTTCGCGGATGGGGGGGCTAGACGAAAAAAAGTCACGACCGTCACGAAAACGCATTGAGAAACATGTGAAATGGAATGAAATAAAAAAAATGAAAAATAGAATAAAGTGAAGTGAAGTGAAAGTGAGAAGTGACAAAGTGAAAAAAGTAAAGTTAAAAAATTTCAATAATTTCAATAATTTCAATAATTTCAATAATTTCAATAATTTCAATAATTTCAATAATTTCAATAATTTCAATAATTTCAAAAATCTCAAAAATCTCAAAAATCTCAAAAATCTCAAAAATCTCAAAAATCTCAAAATTCTCAAAATTCTCAAAATTCTCAAAATTCTCAAAATTTTCAAAATTCTGAAAAATTCTCAAAATTCTCAAAATTCTCAAAATTCTCAAAATTCTCAAAATTCTCAAAATTCTCAAAATTCTCAAAATTCTCAAAATTCTCAAAATTTTCAAAATTCTCAAAATTCTCAAAATTCTCAAAATTCTCAAAATTCTCAAAATTCTCAAAAATCTCAAAAAATCTCAAAAATCTCAAAAATCTCAAAAATCTCAAAAAATCTCAAAAAATCTCAAAAATCTCAAAAATCTCAAAAATCTCAAAAATCTCAAAAATCTCAAAAATCTCAAAAAATCACAAAAATCACAAAAACCACAATCACAAAAGTCACAAAAAATCTCAAAAAATTCAAAAACGACAAAAATTACGAAAAAGTCAATAATATTACTTCGTTCTAACCGAGTGTTCTACGACACTAACGTATTTTTTTTTACTCTTGTTTATTTTTGTTTTTTATTTTCGTCTGTATTTTGTCATTTTGTATTGATTCTGTTTTTATTCCGTTTATTTTGTTTTATTGTATTCTTATTTTATTTTTATTTTTTTATACCACAGCGTGGCAAACAAGCATACGGCCCGCCAGATGGTAAGCAGTAGCATATGGATGCCTGCAACACCAGAGGTGTCGCGTGTTACAAAAAGGAGGAACAAGTTCAGAGTCCATTACCTCGGCCATTTTTGGTTTTAGAGCAAAGTTTTTTAAATAAAACGCTTATTTTAGCGTATTCTATATGGAAAAATCATAAAAAAGTACATGTTATAATTACGTCCCGTCGATGGTTTTGTTTCGAAATGCAAATAATATATAAATTCAAAGTCCATTATCTCGGCCATTTTTGATTTTAGAGAAAAGTTTCTCAAATAAAACACGCTTATTTTAGCGTATTCTATATGGAAAAATCATAAAAAGTACATGTTATAATGACGTCCCGTCGATGGTTTTTTTTTTCGAAATCCAAATAATATATTAGTTCAAAGTCTATTATCTCGGCCATTTTTGATATGAGAGAAAAGTTGTAATGGCGTCCCGTCGATGGTTTTTTTCGAAATCCAAATAATATACGAGTACAAGTTCAAAGTCCATATTATCTCGGCCATTTTTGATTTTAGAGAAAAGTTTCTTAAGTATAACACACTTATTTTAGCATACTCTATACGGAATAAGCATAAAAAGTACACGGTTTAATGAAGTCCCGTCGATGGTTTTTTTTCGAAGTCCAAATTATATACAAGTTCTAAGTCAATTATCTCGGCCATTTTTGATTATAAAGAAAAGTTGTTCAAATAAAACACGCTTATTTTAGCATATTCTATGCGGAATAATCACAAAAAGTACGCGTTATAATGACGTCCCGTCGGTGATTTTTTTTCGAGGTCCAAATTATGTACAAGTTCAAAGTCCATTATCTCGGCCATTTTTGATTTTAGGGAAAAGTTTTTCAAATAAAAGACGCTTATTTTAGCATATTCTATACGGAAAAAAATCATTAAAAGTACACGTTATAATGATACCCCGTCGCCATTTTATTTTTTAAGTCCAAATTAGACCATGTAGTCAATCTTCAAATTCCGGTAACTTCGATGTTTTTGGGTAAAAATAAATGTTTCTTAGAAAACTTGCTTATTTTAACACATTCTACAAAATAAAGTATGTGTCATAATGACACCATTCCAAAAAACATAGTCCAAATTGTACTTAACCTTCAGGGCTCCATAACTTCGAAATTATTGAGTTAAAAAAAATGTGTTAAAGAAAAGTTGCTTATTTGTATGTGTTATATACGATAAGTTAATAAAAACATAGCCTTATTATGACATCACACTGATGAAAAAATTATTAAGTCCAGCCCGGCCCTTTGCTAGTCCAACCGAGAGGCAGATAACGATATTTCGATTTTCGTGTTTCACGATAGCCACTCTGTAAACACACCGCCTTGATGCATAAATTACATATTTATTAGTTACAAGTTCCAATTTGCCAAAATACTATTTAAATGGTAAACTAGGTTTACCGCGGCACACAGATCCGCCGTTGCAGTCCCTTATGGACTACGTTTATATTAATTATCCTTTACTTACTTAAGTTTTATATTATTGCTTTCTTTACTATGAAAAATAAAGAACAGCGACTGAAAAATCGCTGTTTGTCTTTGTCGCACTTATTACTACTATTACTATATGTATGTATAGAGTAATAATAGAAAACAAACAAGCCGCTAGGCAGCCTGGTCGGCACATGAACCCCGCCCGCGCCTTACCCTTCCCCGCGCATGCCCGTTACGCAAAACAAATTTTTATTCTGAAAAATAAAAATAATCCATTGATTATAATGACACAAATTTCAAATATTGTTTCGATACGCTTATATAAAAATATTGATGCAAACTTTAATAACTTTAATATTTAATTGTACTGTTAACAGGGGTCATACAAGAAAAAAAATTAAAGTAAATAAATATCATTGATTAATATGGCACAAATTTATTCAAATAATAGATACCGATATTTTAGAAAGCACAGTACCTAATCGATCAACTCTAATTTTATATAGGCTTGTAAAAGTCCACATATATGTGCTGATTGAACGTCAGTATTCCCATTGACGAAAGTGACACAAAACGCGTGCGTGCGTCAGTAACAACTTTGCTGTTACAGTGAAAAAACAATTTTGATCTCTAATTTTCTATTTAACGAATAATGTTTAAAAAAAGAAATGTCTATGTTTCTACCTACGCATCAACCTAGGATGACACAAATTATTATTATTAGCTAAGTTGAATGGCCTGAACTCTGTATGCGAATAATAAGCATCTTTAATATTATCGAAACTTCATAAT
Source organism: Pammene aurita (assembly GCA_947086415.1). Lineage (NCBI taxonomy): Eukaryota > Metazoa > Arthropoda > Insecta > Lepidoptera > Tortricidae > Pammene > Pammene aurita. The sequence goes on along the minus strand of OX352314.1, from coordinate 8,311,644 downwards.
TTGTCGGTACGGGTCTATATAACTTACACGTAAGTCAGTCAGATACACAATTACATTTACTTGCAGTAAACGTCAACTTCTTTTTTGAAATGAAGACCCATTGGTTTTCATATCCCGAGTCTCCTAAATAGTAATTCAAAACTTGGGTCTTGCTAGTGGCAATTAGTTATAATCATGAGGATTATGACTAGTACTACTGTGCACTGTATTTATTTACCTGATATGTTTATATTTCCATAACATCCTCAACTCTCAGGATTAGGAATACCTTTGTAATATAAGAGTCTTACATTAGATTAGAATCTATGAAGAATATGTGTAAAATTGTTTGAAGTGTCCAAAACCTTAATTAAGTTAGGAGGCAGTAGTACTCGTAGGAGCCAAGTTTGAACCCGCGATCCTTAGAGCGTAAGTCGGGCGTCTGGCCGCCAGGCTACCAGAGTTTGTTTTGATAATTACTATACTGTTGCTCCATTTTTCTACTATGTTTATCTGCGTGAAGTATCAAATGTCAAACAATCCTTTAAGGCACTGACTACCAGGCTACCGATAGAAATAACGGCCTCCTAGCCCAGTCGGTAGTGACCCTGCATACGAAGCAGGAGGTCCCGGGTTCGAATCCTGGTCAGGGAATTTGTTTGTGTGTTTATCACAGATATTTGTTCCCGAGTTATGGATGTTTTCTATGTATTTAAGTATTTATCCATATTTATCTAATATATATATATATATATATATATATATATATCGTCTAGTACCCATAACACAAGCCTTACTGAACTTACTGTGGGCTTAGTTGGATTTGTGTAAGATTCATTTATTTCTTGAATTTAATTTCTTTTCTGATGTTTTTGAAATGCCTCAAACTTTCCATAGACGTTGACGTAACAAAGAAGACTGCAGCACTATAAGTAGGTATTAAAACAGACAAAAACATTGCAAAATTAAATAATTATATTATTAGTAGTTAGGTTTTCTTTTCTTATTAAAATTATTTTCTTGTGTATGAATGCTTTTTCACCACATCAGCACCACCATCAGCATCTTGATTTTTTTAAAGCGTTAGTAAAATTGTTTTTTTTTCACAAGGGAGAACAGTTATTACTTTACGTTATAGAACGATGATTTTGAACCATAAATATTTGGCAGAATTAATTTGTTTTGTTTTATGTATTTACCTAAGCTTGTATTTTTTTGCCGTGGCGTGGTGAAAAATGTTGTGATACTCTCGGCAGCAGTTTGTTGGCTTCTAGTGCCCCCCGCAATGCTCAAGATACCACTTTTTTAACCCTAGTTATAATTTTGTAATCTTTCACTTTTTCGGGTCTCGATATAAACACGTGAGATAGATATCAAGGTTGTATTCTTGATATTATAATTTATTTACACTAAACCTATTCTACATAATATTGGATCTACGTGGTCGGTTTACAAGTCAATGTATTGTTTTATTTCTTGTGACAAAAAACATTTATTGGTTACAAGAAATCTTAAAATCATTCATACCAGTCATTTTTATTCAATATGTAATATTTGTCACATATCTTTTACCCAAAGCACAGGTTTCGTCATAGTTGCTACACCCAAAAATGCATCGTCAAATCTAAAAAATTGCTTGTAAGCCGTCTATGTAGACTACCCTAGTTCTAGCCTAGTATTGTAGCACGAAAATACACGTATGATTTACACACATACTCACACACGTATTTAGTTTCAGAAGACATTCAGAGATGTCGCTTTCAAATGAGTTTTCATAAAATGCTTCAAGGCTCTCTTTACCTACTAGAGGTAAACAAATGCCTTACGTGGGATTCCCATAATTTACTGACGTCAACGTCAAAACAATAAGATGGCGCCCATGCCAATAGAGAAATTCCTCTAGTGAGACCTGTTGATTTTGACGTAGTTGGTTAGATGAATCAACTGTCACAAAAGTGTGATATCATAGTTGTCTCGCATGCGACTGTCAGTTATGCCATGTCGAATAGACTCCCAGTATACGTGAGTACTAGGTCTTTGATAAACTGAGCCAACTACCACTTGATCCAGTATACGTAGTAAATTATGATTAGATGAATATGGTCATAATTTTATTAAACTAGATGTCTATTATGTGTCATGTACCATTAGATAACTAAACAAACTCAAAGCTCGTGCGCAGATAGATTATATCGGCTATTTTTCGTCTGATTTATCACTTGTACCAGTATACGCCTGAATGAATGCATTATGTACCAGTATACTGTTAAGATTATTTTGTTTGTTATGACCATTATAGGAAGTTTAGAAGTTTATTATATTTAGGATATTTAAGCAAGTTATATTTGTAATACAAAAAAAAACAAATTAACACTAAAATTTTGTTTATTATAAAAATTAATTAATCACAGCCCGCATTTAGGGAATGGTGTTTTTGTCGTTGCCACAAAGTGTTATTATCAACATAATACTGTTTTAATACTAATTATGGATTAATCATCTCACAGTCTTCATTCCCATTACTTCGAGAACGAAGTAATGGGAATGAAGACTGGGATTCTACAAAATCACAAAAAGCACTTTCTTTTAACTTTAACAATAAAAATCAAAATGATTAAGTCTAAGTTAAGCACGTTATAAATATAACAACGCAGATCAGTTTTTACTAATACAAAATTAAAATAATATATTAACTCTCTCTGACACAAAAATTAAAATATAACTTCTTAAACATCAGGTTCTTCTTAAACACCTACTTATTTTAGGTTAAAATATATATATTTTTAAAACGATGGCACTTGCATGGGATCAATCATTAATCGCCTTCATTGACTATAATAGCTTCTAGTCATTGGCATAAAGAACACAACACAAATCAATTTAGTCTTAACATAAAAAACTTAATTCGGACAAACATCCTAGAACCCCAAAAACAAATGTGCTAACAAAATAGTTAACTTCTAAGAAATAATATTACTTATTTTAATTAGGCAAGTATTAATAATTACTTACTGATGGCACATGAAAATCAGCCAACAGGATGTTATTATAAGGTAATTAAAGTTTTGAAAAAGTCGTGGTATTGAGCTGGAATTATACTACTTTGACATAAATAATTAAGATCTTAACTTTTATCTTTGTCGATAGGTATTGGGCTATTATAGGCCAATTGAATGCTATTGAAGCCTTCCGATAACTCATTTTGTCGGCTCCTAGTATTTTTATTTGCAGAACATTCAATTGACTGATAGTGATATGTACTTCAAAACTGTATTTTATTGTGAAAAGCTCTTCAGGTGAAACATGTACTTCACACAATTTACTCCACATTGCAGCTTGTCCGTTAGTGCCAGTTTTCCAATTATTAAAAAGAGGTAGGCATGCTTTAAAATCAAACACCGATTCTTGCAAATTTCTTGCACTTCATAGGGTTTATCAGTTTTTGCCATACGCATAGCCATGTACCATTGTTCAGGAGTATAAATGTTTATATTTTTTGTCTTTCTTTCCATTGACAACCAGAAAACATGCAGAAAACGATGTGTAATTATTATGTTATATTTCCAGCAAGCGTACATGAGAAATACGATCCGGTTCCTATTTTGTCCCTCACAGTTATCAGACCAAAACCTGAACTCTTTTACATCGTGTTGAAGCTTTAATTTAATTAAGTGTAATACATTGCTAGCAACTTAATCAGACCTTTTTTTAGCTAAATAGCTAATCAAATCAAATGATCATGCCAACAGAACAGTAGCCCTCTAGTGTTCCCAAATCAAATGCTGTGAAATTGTGCAAATTAAGTTTTCTTTTGTAATAAAACACGCTTATATTACCGTGCGATAATTAATCATAACCAACAGAGCCTAATTTTATACGTAGTAGGTAGAAAAGACGTATGCCGTATCGACTATTGCTCGCGTATAGTGGGACAGCGTCCACCCGCAACGACGACGAGCGAGCATACTGAGCCAACTGCCACTTGCGCTGCGCCCGCGCCGCCCTTCCTCGATAGGTGTCCCACGTATAGTGGTACAAGTGACTTAGCTCAGTATACGATGTTCTAATTCAAAAAACAGTGTTATAAGTTATAGTTGGGTCAGTATACGTCACTTTATTTTGAAAACTAGCAGTAATTTCGCTACGAAATTTTTATAGCATGTAGATATAAGTATTTTGATTCTAAATATGCAAAAAAACGAAAATCGAAAAAAATGTCAGTTGGCTCAGTATACGTAGGAGGTATCGATATTTGATCGGCCGAAATGTATGAAACAGCCAAAAAGTTTTCGCGATTTCAGCTTACTTCATCACCTCGCTCAATATATCAGTCATATTAAAATTTGTATAACTATGTACTAAGTGTTCTTTAAGGATTTTTTAGTACTAAACCACTTAAAAGACTAAGATTTGCTAACACGTTAGTATTTTAAAATTATATTTTTCTTTATATCTCAAACATTATATTTTCTACCAATCAGGCGGCCGGGGCAGAATTCCGTCGTCAACTGGAGCTGTTCGGGCGCGTCCGTCACGAAGGTATGGCGCGCCTCCTGGCTCTCTGCAGTGACGCCGACCCGCACCTCATGGTGCTAGAGCATACTGACTGGGTATGAGCTACTGTATTTATTTATTTATCGAACGATCGTAACATACTTCCGGTGGTCGATACGGACGATTTAGGATTAAAACTTCATGGCAGAATCGACTACAAGATAATTGATACCAAGTTATCTTTTACTTCAAGACGAAACAAACATGGTAAAAAAATCGCATTGACGCAGTTCGTAGGATTAAAAAAGTACTTACCTATCTGAAAATTATAAGCCAGTTGGTTTGTGTTGGTTCTGACATTGTTAATAGCCAGACTTCTTCGTAATGGGACCATTAACATTGTGATAAATTGATAAAACTAATAATCTTGGACAATCTTGTCTTGTTTTGGGACTGCCGTTGTTACGTTAACTGTAAATCTACATATACAGCCTCCAATTCTTACTTGTTCGTATACAGGGTGACCTGAAGACGTTCCTCCAAGCCACTGCGGCCGAGCAAGCGGCACAGTTCGGCGCCACGGGCGCCACCGCGGCGCCCCTGTCGCCCCAGCACCAGGCGCTGCTGGCGAGCCAGCTGGCACACGCTGCAGCCGCACTGGCCAGCCAGCGGCTCACACACAGGTATTCTAAAACTTATGAAAAACTAACACCCATCCTTCAACACATCCTTCAACACACAACACACAAAATAAACTAACATTTATTAAGTAAGTAGGAAACACAGACACTTTTATACATCAAGTAACAACAACTGCCTCCTTAGCCCAGTCGGTAGTGACCCTGCCTACGAAGCAAGAGGTCCCGGGTTCGAATCCTGGTCAGGGCATTTATTTGTGTGTTTATCACAGATATTTGTTCCTGAGTTATGGATGTTTTGTATGTATTTAAATATTTATCCATATTTATCTGTTATATATATCGTCGTCTAGCCTTATTGAACTTACTTTGGGCCTAGGTCGATATGTGTAAGATTGTCCTATAATATATATTTATTTATTTAAGTAAACTAAATTTTAGTAAAAAAAACCGGCCAAGTGCGAGTCGGACTCGCGCACCGAGGGTTCCGTATAAACCTGTAGGTATATAGGGGTAATCATTTTAAAATTATTAAAAATATTTTTATTATATGATGTAACTAAAAAATTACGGTTTTCGCATTTTTTCCTTTATCTGTGCTATAAGACGTTGCTTCGTACCAAATTTTAAGATTCTGAGTTCACGGGAAGTACCCCGTAGGTTTTGATTCCCTTGCGAGGTACGAAAATTTGCGGCATAAACGGCTGTATCTTTTGATTTAGTTGGCTTAGAAGTCTGATTTTTTGACAGCTCCAAGGGACAATAGACCTGAGTATTTGATATAAATTTCAGCTCCACGCGTTCCTGAGAGAAATGGTCTTGACAGACAGACAGACAGACACACAGACAGACGGACAACAAAGTGATCCTATAAGGGTTCCGTTTTTTTCCTTTCGAGGTACGGAACCCTAGAAACCACCGTTGTGTAACCTTACAACTCTGGCCCGAGACGAAACATAACCATTAAGAAGCACGGCGGGCCCTTTCTTCTCAAAATAGTAGTATATAAAGTATATAAAGTAGTAAAGGTTGTCTGGAAGAAATCGCTCATTAGCGATAAGACCGCCTGTTGTTACCTCTACCTAAATTTATCTAATTGTAAAATTTGTGCTTGTAACTGTATGAGGTGTGCAATAAAGAGTATTTATTATTTATTATTATTATTATATACATCAAATCTTACCCTTCATCAATAGCTTGCATTATAACCCTACAACATATTTAGTGGAAACCCGGACAGTTGGAAATGTAAGTCAGAAATGAGTACACAGGACGCACTATGAGAAGAAACGTGTGTCTGAAGAGACTAGAAGGAGCATGGAAGACAGCACAGTAACTGCCATGTCAACTGTTGGTTAAATGCATCGTGATTTGAAGATGTTCCTGCAAGCTAGTACGGCCGAGTAAGTGGCAGGGGCGCCACTGCGGTGCCCCTGTCGCCACAACACCACTCCTGGCCAGCGGATCACACACAACTCGGTCAACCCACATTTCAATAATAAATAAATATTATAGGACAATCTTACACAAACCGACCTAGTCCCACAGTAAGCTCAATAAGGCTTGTGTTGTGGGTACTAGGCGACGATATATATAATAGATAGAATAAATACTTATATACATAGAAAACATCCATAACTCAGAAACAAATATCTATGATAAACACACAAATAAATGCCCTGACCAGGTTTCGAACCCGGGACCTCCTGCTTCGTAAGCGGCTCACTACCAACGGGGCTAGAAGGCCGTTACAAATTCTAAATTGACTGACCGAAATGTAAAAATAACCAATAAATTCTCGCGATTTCGAACTTGTTCCTATCGTAAAAGTTGTTCAGAATGCCCTAAGTAATCACCTCGCAGAATATGGTAAAGTTAGAAAAATCACCCTGTATAAAATATAATGTTTAATTGTTGCAGAGATATCGCGGCGCGCAACTGCGCCGTGTCGTCAGCGTTGCGGCTCAAACTAACTATGGCCGCCATGTCTCGAGGGCCCGATACCGCACACTACTACAAGCGGCATGACCAGGTATACTCTGAAAAACTGCACTAACAGTAGAAATAAGCTATACGCGTCCCTTTCTTAGTGGTGAGGGTACAGTCGCCATCATATATAGGAACGGCCAAGGTGGTCACAAATATCTGAACAACGCCTCTATTGAAAATAGATGTCATATACTTCAGAAAAAAGTGACATAACCCTCCGGTGTTATATGACATCTATTTTCAGTTTATACGAGTACATAGTAGTGTAACTACTTAAAAATTGCAAATCAAAAAAAAAAAAAAATTTAACAAAATAATTTAATTTGCTTTAAGATTCAACGCCTCTATTGTCAAGGTGATAAAGTGCATGTTCAGATATTTTAGAGTACCTTGGCCGCTCCGATATATTTGATGGCGACTGTACTAGCGTAAGAAAAGGACAGTATGATTCTCTCTGTCTATGCTTGAAGTGAATCAGACCCTGGCCAAACTATAACAGAGACTATAAATAATGTAGACAGCCAACACATCTCGTAACGAGTAGCGTACCGTAGGAACGCTAGATGGCGCTGCAGCGCAATGTCATTTCCCCCTACTATTTTTGTATCTATAGGCACTGGTCCCACCGCGAGCGAGTAAGCTATAAGCTATAGTTAGCTTATAGTTCATCGCTGGCTGTTCACACTGCGATGAACTATAAAGATACATCTCTCTCTTTTATTTACACGGGAACGATTATCTTTTGTTCGTTTCTTGGGCTAGAAAATAGCCGATAGCTCATAGTTACTCGCCCGCGGTGGGACCAGTGCCTTAGGTTGCTCTCGTTCTGGTGGCCCTTCAGACTTAGGCCTCAAAAAGTTATTAAAAACTGGCTAGTCTATCCGTTATAGCTTGACAAATTTACTTTATTTAGCGTATTTACCCGACTGCTGAAGGCCGAAGGAGTGTTAATATGTCAATTTTTTTAGCACGCATCACAGACTACACCGTTTGATAGATTACCACGTCTGAGGTGTTATTCGGTTGTGGGATAACTTAAAGAATATTGAGAAAAAAATGAACCGTCATTAACTAAATCGCTTGCGATTTTTTTAATCGACTCCATTTTGTCGATTTTTTAACGACTGACTTGCCTCACCAAGTATAAATCGACAATTATTTCATGCATATAACAAAGATACTGGTGACCCGTTTAAGGACATAATGGATATCGTATTGCGACAAAAAAAGTAGAAGAAAAATTTTTAAGCTAATTTTACTTTTTGTACACGGTCGGCCCAGCAGGCTAACCCTTCAACCAAAACAATTTTTTTTTTTGCGTCAAAATATTTTTCTTCTTGGTTTTTATAATTAGATTAGGATACCAATTACGCCCTTAAAAGCATCACCAGCATTTTTATTACACCTTGTATAAGAAGCCCTCTGAAACGAATTCTAAAAAAAAGCCTCTTTTTACAGGTGATCCCGCTACGCTGGCTGCCAGCCGAGGCGGCTTTAGAAGGAGAATACTCTGCCAAATCCGACGCTTACATGTTCGCGGCCACTGTATGGGAGGTTAGTACCGCTACTCGATAACAGATGGCGCTAGTATATGGGAAACGTAATCTGGTGACGTTATTATGTATAATAGAATAAGAGCCCACGACACTGAACCTAGTTCGATAAGTCTCCTAGATGATATATATAATTAGTCACGTCTTTAATGGGGGAACACGAAATGCCGATGCAGCAATGCAAAACAAGTGGCGGCGTATTTAATTTAAAAAAAAAACGGTTGCCGGTATGATAAGTCTCCTACATTTCCTTTGTTCCTCGAAACAGGGGAGGGATAGGGCTACACGATAATGCGGTGCTGCAAGCCCCCGTGCATGGCCTTGTCAGTGGCAGAAGCATCAAAATATTGCAGATGTATGCCAAAACAAAGTACCTGTTCTTTTTCTAACAGTAACACGATGTTATGTAACCTAAACTGCAACAAGATTTTACGTTATTAAAATGATCTTGAAGCAAATCAAATTATTTGTGTTGAATATTTATGATTTGCAATTTTTAAGTAGTTACACTACTATATATAAATTATAAACTGAAAATAGATGTCATATACTTCAGAAAAAGTTATTAAAATGATTAAAATTATTAAAATGATGTTAATATTTTTAAAGAAATAATTTTAATTTTAGTATATATCAGAAACCGGTGGATTGCAATTTCGGAGCAATTTGAGACAAAACATTGACGTTCGCGAAAATAAATAATTACTACTTCGCGCCATACAAATTTAGCTTTTCTAAGGACCAATGTTGGAGATGTCACTTTGACAGTTTGACTTTGCCTTCCCCATTTATTCCTCACGAAATATGTTTGAATTTCAGATTTACACAAAAGCCGAACTTCCATTCGTCAAACTGAATGACAACTCTGTGCTTGAGCGGCTAAAGAGCGGAACTCTGGAATGGACGGTGCCGGCGTCTATGCCTGAAGCGCTCGGAGGATTACTCGTAAGTTTCACTATTAACACTTGAGCGTCAATGACGGCCAGTCACGGCATCTGTAAATCCGGCTACCGACGTCAATAGACGTCCGTTAAAAACTATGAAATACGTAACGGCCTCCTAGTCGTTAGTGACCCTGCCTACGAAGCAGGAGGTCCCGGGTTCGAATCCTGGTCAGGGCATTTATCTGTGTGTTTATCACGGATATTTGTTCCCGAGTTATGGATGTTTTCTATGTATTTATATATATCTATCTATTATATATATCGTCGTCTAGTACCCACAACACAAGCCTTATTGAGCTTACTGTGGGACTAGGTTGATTTGTGTAAGATTGTCCCATATTTATTGAATATAATTTTCAGAAACGGTGTTGGAGCAACTCCCCATCCGGACGGCCACAATTCGAAGCCATCTGTACCGAAGTAGACGCGGTGCTGCAAGCGGTAACGTCCGACGAAGCTCCGCAGGAAAACAGACCTTAACCACATTATTTTACGGTTCAGTTTCTAACGCTCGCTTCAGGCACTTAATGCCTTTTCGAAAACAATAGTAGGCCAAGTCTCAAAAAATAGCTTTAGCCTTAAGTCCTACAATAGTGAACCGAGTTTGTTTTAGTATACAGGATGGATTTTCCAAGTGATAGCAGCTAACAGATTCCATGATGATGCATACAGAGCTGAAGGTCCTGAGTTCAAATCCAGGTAAGGGTGTTTATTTGTGTATTTATTTAAAATATTATTCCAGAGTTATGGATGTTTTTTTTTAAATCTAAGTAGGACAGATGCCCTGGTTTTGGCCACTGTAACCGACTAAATTATGTAGGCTAGTTACGGTATGCTATCACCCATCTTGAAACGTGTTTTAAAATTAGTCGCGTTCCGTGTATTCTGTCCTTGGGCGAACGCGTGTTTCAATTCTAGAGATACTTGCTTTGAGGTCTATACCTTAGTAAAGTTGAAAATAGCCAAAACCGGCACTTTGGCCACAACCGGGGCATGTGCCCTATGTATTTACCTTTGTAATAGGAAGTGGAAGGCATTGGGCCTTCAGACTAGACATCAACTAGACTTTTTAAAAATTTTATATTAATTATAATAGGTTTTGATAAGAATGGCCTAGATTTTTTTTCATCGACCCAGCTTAAGTAATATTCAGATCAATGACGCGTAGTTTCAGTGACCGCGAGGCAACCGGATGGCTCGCGGTATTCAAGGTCCATACGTATTGTGGAACCAACCTGTGCAACCCGAACTGAGCCTCGTTGCACTTGGTTTTTCCATCCTCTCCCCCTCAATTTCCAGTATCTTTATGTGATGAAGAACGAGCATGCAAATTGCCATTCACACCGGCTGGTCGGTTATCGATCACTCAGAGTTGGAAGCCGGAAAAAAATTACTTGGGGGATGAAAAACAAAGTCCAACGTATGTCAGTTCAGGTTGCAATCCGGGTGCCTCGCGGACACTGTGACTACGCGCCATTGCTTTAAAACTTCAATCCCTATTCAAACTTAAAATTCTCGACTAAATACGATAATATCTAAAGTATTACTAAGCGTAGCTTTAGAAAATAGTTATGTCATTTTGATGCATTTACATTTTAAAATCCGTTTTTATTTCGGAATTATTTAAGTCATATTATAATTATGTTTAAGTAAGTTTAAGGAAAATGAAAATGAAGCTAAATTATACTGCCATTTTGTACATAATGAGATTAGTGTTAAGACTGATGATAGCCATATTAGATAAGGTTTAAATAATGCCATAGTCACAGATAAGATATTAATAATGATATATTATCTGTGCAGTGACAATCTTAAGGAACCATACACATTGTTTTGAAATCACTATTTAAAAATGACGATGTTATTGCAAATCTTTAGCTTAAACCGAATCAGAATGATTTCACTTTTATCGCTCGAATACAATATAGAATCTGTATACAACGTACGGTACCTTGTCCAAAAAAGTGTCACATATTTAGTTTATGAAAATTGAACCATAACTGTAGATCTAATAGCCATAATAGTCGAAGAGGTTATCTAGGGGACTGTGTCTCGTTTTGACTAAGGAGGTAATGATCAATTTTGTAACGAGTGCGAGTGAGACACCGCCCCCTACATTATGCTCTCTATTGGACCGTGTTTACTAGTCACCTATGAACGACTGTTTTACTCGGAAATAAGGTTCAACTGTGGTAAGTACAAAATTAGTAAAGTAGAATTAGATCCACTTCATATAAATCCATGGCACATACATGTTCAAAGTTCATGTATCTTGGAGAATTCAACCTGGATGGAGTAGCCATGTCTGTCATTTTCAATACATAAAAAAGGCTGCCGATTTTTGCGGGGGAGGGGAACGTCAAATGTATGGCTATTCGTATGTAACGTACAAATAGCTACGTCAGATAAACGTCTGTCCATACATGTGTATGCCCACTGGTCATATGTTTTCGGCAGAGGGGAACGCCTGTCAATGGCGAATCCGGTTGGTTGAATTCTCTAAGATACGAATGCGATTCGCTTCAACGCCGCTTAGTATGCGGACTCCTTTGAACATGTACTATCCGGTTCATAATTGCATACCCAATTAATGAATAAATACATTGATAAATTGGGTATGCAATTATGAACCTCATACTACGCGCGTATCGTAAACGCTGACGCTGCGACGCCGTGTGTAGCTACAGTCGTTGTCAACAGTATGTATACAAATTTGGACCTTATTGTAATAGTATAAGGTGCAAAATTGTATACATATTTTTGGTGTTCACTGTTCTACATGAGATGTAATTTAGAGTAAAGGGATCAGAAAATAAAAACGAATCTGATTTAAGCAGACGGCAGTGTGTCAGCCAAGTTCGCTTATAATAGGGCTACACTCATCACTGTGACGTTTTCTCAATTTTATTTACGTTATTTATAAATGTATACTTTATTTTGTCTATTTTGCAAAGTATTTTGGAACTCTATCTAGTGCCAGATTAGTAAGTAATTTTAGTAAAGATGGCGGCGTAGTTTTATTTCGATTGATTAATTTATTAATTATTACTGAATCGACATCTGTAAAATTAGTAACTCAATTTTCACATCAATTCACATCTGTGATTTCTGTCTTGATTTGAATGTAGATTGATTTAGAATAAAAAAGACAGACGTCAGAGACCAAGTAAGAAATTGGATTTGATTTGAACTGTGGAAATGACGACATGATAAAATAGTAATATACACCTGTTTCCAATTTGTGGTAAATTATTTAAAGGGACTAATTCTCTCTTAGGATCAAGTCTCCCCAGGTTCCCCTATCTTTATATCCGCTGTCTAAAATTATGTATGATTTTATTATAACGAAATTATTTATAGCATCGTGTGATAATGACTCTCTTTTAACGTTTATTACTTAGTTATATTACTTTATACTTGTCTATGATTATTTTGTAATTGCATTTGGATTCAAATGTCCATTTTTATAAAACAATTAATTAAGAAAAATTATGCTATTCTAAACACATAACATAAATTACGTGAAACATTGAAGTAGTATGTACTTACCTACTTTGATATCACAAAACGATGTGGTCACCAGTCAAAAAACAATGTCGAATTGTATATTTATTATTGGTCATATCCAGGGCCGCGATTCGACATGCCAAACTGCGAAACGTGGCTCTCACACTTGTTTCGCTAGGTGATAGAGTGAAATCCATCTGTCCACACGTGTCCACACCTAACTGTCAATCTGTCAGTAGGTCTCGCTAGAGCGTTTTGTCTACGGCCACCATTTTAGATGTCACTCTTGAGTGATTCCACCCCAAATTTCAACTGTCACAAAAGTGTGATCTCATAGTTGTCTCGCTACCTACTGTCAGTTATGCCATGTCGAATAGAGGCCCAGTGATCCAGTTTTTTTTGTGGTGTTATTTTCATATTTAGTTTGCAGCTATTTAATTAATTAGGATAAGGTACTCTATTTTTTTTCAAAAGCAGGCTGCGGAGCCAACGTGCCAATCGTTAACGCTATGTAGCGAACGAAACGCATCTGTCACTGTCGCACTAATATGGAAGAGTGATAGAGAGGGGTGACTACGATACACTACGGAGCGTTAACGATTGGCATATGGATGGTATAGGAAGGATGGAACTCTCTTATAGGAAAACGGTCGAAAAAGTATCCAGCGGTAAGTACTAAACAATAGTTCCAAATATCTCCGGGTGGCGCTAGGTATAGTTCAGCACTTGAAATGAATTACCGATATTTAATACTTGTATGACTTTCTAAATAAAATTAATATTCAGAGTGTTTTTCATCTCCGCAAATAATTATTTTGAATTGATTTTATTTTAATTTCAAAATTAATTTAATCAAATTTAATATCATTGTGGCGCCATCAGTTTATCGCCTTTTGACGGACACTTTTGTAACATAGAGATTTATATCCTTCTTGTACCATCCATAGATTGGCACATTGGCTACGCACCTAATAATACTTAGGGCCAGTTGCACCAAACCGTATGTTAACGTCAACGTCTTCGCAAAAAAAATCTCGTATCAAAAGTTTGGCAGTTTTCTATGTTATTATATAATCGTACTCAATAGATATTGCATGTATTATGTATGACTTGCTAAATGTAACGTACTTTGTTACTTGGCCAAATAAATGAACTTGAACTTATGGGATGACAGCTCCGACGCCATGTTTAACGTTGATCAGTGCGTTTGTTATGTGTGGTGCAACCCATCCTTAGGGCCGGTTGCACCAAAGCGTCTGTTAACGTCAACGTCGTCGTTAAAAAAATCTTGTAAAAAAAAAAAAGATAAAAGATATTTATTCTGCAATTTAGGCACATTACAATGCACTTATGAACGTCAGAGAGAAAAAAAACTACCACCGGTTCTAACCCTACACCTCTGACCGGCGAAGTATTATGACCGGCAAGAAACTCGGCGGGGCTTATTTTTTCAAAACAGTAATATAGTAATATTATATCTTAAAGATACACAACAATGCGTAGTTCTATAAGAAGACATATCAAAACAGCTTGAGAGACATACAATGTACGTATTGTTAAAAACAAATAAAATAATTATAATAATAAAATCCAAATCTGGTTGCTTCACAAAACGTTTGATATGCTTTCCTATCTGAACTGTGTCCTCTAAATGTTAGATGACTTTGTAGTAGTTTCTGGTTTGGGCCATGCATCTTTGTCCGTCATATAGTCCTCGACCCTGTAATAACCCTTTGACATTATGAAAAATTTGTAATTTTTCTATAGGATGACAGCTCCGTCGCCATATTTAACGTTGATGAGTTCGTTAATTGTGCGTGGTGCAACCCACCCTAAACTTTTCATATAAGATTTTTTTAACGATAACGTTGACGTTAACAGACGGTTTGGTGCAACTGGCCCTTAGTATCGTAAACGACCTAGTAGGTATATTTGCTTTTCTATTACTAATAAATTTTCTAGCAAAGTATGTATAGAATGAATACGAAAATAATACCACTGTACACGAGTTTAATTTCAATTAGTACGTAAGAGTATAGGAAAATCAAGCATTTGCAATTCTTTTTAATAAAATGTAATTAACTGCTAGTAATGATTTTGTTTCATTTTGATAACACCTTAAGTACAGTCGCCATGAGGTATATCGGAGCGGCCAAGTTGATTACAAATATCTGAACAACGCCTCTATTGTCAAGGCGATAAGGTGCATGTTCAGATATTTTTGAGTACCTTGGCCGCTCCGATATTTGATATTTTGATAGTCGATATTTGATAGCGACTGTACTAAGCCCCTAAATCCTATACATAATGAAATGGATGAGCATGTTTCTGGCAGCAAGTCGCTGGCCCAATATTACAGGGGATCAATGTTACTCTGCGTCCGTCAGAAACACCTTAGACAACCCTACACGTGATCCCTGGGTGGTACTAAAAGAGTAACAAACTTGGCAGCTGCACTGTCCCATCAGGACCTCGCAGCACTCACTGGATTTTCTTCATCATCTGCTTTCCCACTACTACTACCCCAGATAAGAAATGCCTATCTATATCCAGTGCCATATTGCCATACGAGAAATAAATAATTACAGGGTTCTATCCATGTATCACTTTTATCGAATTGTTAACAAGGTTTTTTCTACTCGTCGACTATAATGCTTGAATTGAGACTTTAGACCTGTCTACTAGGGCATACTTTTCGATGGAGCTATTATGGTCGCAAATTTTAGCATCGTCGCGGATGCTGAAATGGATTTTCAAACAATATTATACAATGGTCGGGGAGGACCATCCTCCTCCCCGACCGTTGACGATCCACCGGGAGATCGAAGTTACTAAATTGTATAGAGGGTTGTGTAAGGCATTCGTCGAACTTAATTTTTACCGGCTTGCCTATTTTGAGCACTCGTAGAAAAAGTATTGTATACAATAGTGACATAATTAAGCTTTTCAATCTCGTACCTTACTAAGGCCACTCAGCAAGCTTCGTTATAGTTATGTATTATACAAGCGTGTTTTTACCCGATTGCTGAAAGAAAGGAGGGTCATTTACCCCTGGATTCATAAACATGATGAAGTGAAAGATTACTTGAAACTGTTATGTCCAGGGGCCGAATGCAGCGTAGAGGAGCTCAAATCCAGAGGAAGCTACAAGTCCTTCAAACTGGGTGTCCCGGCAATTCACTATGATAAGTGTATGTCGGCGGACGTGTGGCCTGAAAACGCGAGAGTCAAAGTATGGTTATTTCGAAAGCAAGGAACACAGGCCTCGAAACCAGGGCGACCTGGCCAACGTCCCCTTTATTAACATCGCTTATCAAAATGTTAGAGGCTTAAATACTGAGCTTAACTATTTTAGACAAACTGCTACCGCTCATGAATGTGACGTCATAGCAGTCGCTGAAACTTGGTTGTCAGAATCAGTTGAGGATGCTGAGCTAGTGGGACCAGGTTGGAGCTTGATACGCCGAGATCGCGAGGGCTGTCGTCGAGGAGGCGGTGTTTTAGTGGCTGCACGACCAGGTATCATCCTACGCCATAGACCCGACTTGGAGACAACAGGTTGCGAAGACCTATGGACCTCATTGGTGGTGGAAAACAAAACAATTTATCTGTGTGTTGTGTACATCCCGCCCAATGCCGTAGAAAATGACTACATGCGGTTTTTTCAGAAAGTCGAATCAATCATTGACTCTCTCGCGGGTATTGTAATAATTATGGGGGACCTTAATCTGAACCCTAAGTACACTCCTATTAGTATCTTAAGTTATTATTGCTATTTTACCACTGTTTGTGATTTGAATGAGATGAACGAAGTGTTAAATGCGTATGGCGGAGTGTTAGATGTTGTGCTGGTGCGTAAGCGTGAGCGCAATGTCTCTGTATCTGAAGTTCAAGAATCGGGTCTGGTTCCGCATCCCGATGCTTAACACCCCCCTTTAGAGATTACCATTCCACTCGTAGATTCCCCAAACGATACTGTAAAGATATGTCCAAGTAATATTGACGCAAACCTTGATTGGAACTTCTCCAAAGGTGATTACAAACTCTTTTATGAACGTATCTCTACAGTGTCTTGGAAAGAGGTCCTCGAGTGCCGCGATGTCAGTACTGCTGTGGAGCATTTCTATAAAATATTATATAACATTTTTGATGACTGCATACCTAGGAAAACAAGACATAAAAAGGCTTGCAGACGTTATCCAATCTGGTACTCCGGAGAAGTAATTGCTGATATCAAGCGAAAAGCGTTTCTCCATCGACTGTGGAAACGTACTGGGGATAAGGCAATATATGCTAACTTTTCGGCGCTTAGGTCAGGCATAAAGTTAAAAACTAAAATTAACTACGATAATTACGTGAATCATATTCAAACTAAAATTGCATGCGAACCTCGGGCTTTCTGGCAGCACGTAAATAGTCTCAAAACCAAGGGTGGATTTGAGACGCAGGTTAGCTATAAAGGAAAGGTGGCTGAGGGCGCTGAGGCTGCCCAAGCATTCGCGGATTTCTTCTCGAGCGTATTTCTGCCGTCACAACCCATTCTCGATTGCGAAAAGACGATTTCTGAAGACGTTACGTGTACAGCAAATTTCGTCCACATCAACAAAATATCCCCTAAAGATGTAGAAGTAGGCATAGCCCAATTAAAACCACATAGTTCGCCTGGTCCTGATGGCTTGCCTTCATTTATCCTTAAAGGCTGTAAGGAATGGTTAATCAGTCCGTTGGTTTATATCTTTAACCTAGCTCTTAGTACTGGACACTACCCATCTCAATCGCCCTATAGCTATCCTTTCCTCCGCGGCCAAACTGTTTGAATCAGTCGTGAACAAACTCCTCGCCCCTCAAACCATACCTCTGCGACTCTCAGCATGGTTTCAGGTCGAAGCGATCCGTAGAGACGAATCTTGTAACCCTGGTTGATTACATCTCTGAACATATGGATAAAGGAATACAGGTCGACGTGCTGTACTTTGATTTCAAATAAGCTTTTGATCGCGTAGATAACGACGTGCTGTTAAGTAAGCTGTGTACCATTGGCTTTTCGCCTAAGCTGCTTCGGTTTTTCGCCAGTTATCTGCGTGACAGACAGCAGTATGTACAGCACGGATGCTTTGTATCCGAACCATACCACACACGTTCGGGAGTCAGCCAGGGTTCGATTTTGGGTCCGTTTCTCTTCGGGATTATGGTGAATGACTTGGCCTCAGTACCTAAGTATGCAAGATGCCTACTCTATGCTGACGACTTGAAGCTTATTTATGGAGCGCAGCACTTATCGGACTGCGTATCTTTGCAAGAGGACTTGGATCGAGTTCATCTATGGAGCGTCAACAATAAGCTCATTTTCAACTCCTCTAAGTGCTCGGTAATGAGTTTTAGCCGTGCAACTTGTCCATTGCTAGCTGAATACCATCTGGGGTCGGAACTCATAGTTCGGGTCCAGTGCATCCGTGACCTAGGGGTAATTTTTGATCCGCATCTTAACTTTCATGAGCATATGAGAGGGCTAGCCAAAAACTGCTACCGGAGACTGGGGTTCGTAATCCGAAATGCGCGCGAATTTCATGACCCTATGGTTATTAAGCTTATTTACACTGCCTTGGTCAGGAGCAAACTGGAAACAGCATCTATCGTCTGGAATCCCCATGAGACCACTTACATATTGCTTCTGGAAAAAATTCAAAAGGCCTTTTTGCGATTTCTATATAAAAAGATGTACGGCTGCTACCCATATTTGTATCCCTCGAAATTTCTATATGGCTTTTTGGGATTTAATTCTCTGGAAGTAAGGCGTAACTTTGGACTTATGATTACTGCCTGTAGCATCTTGAGAGGAGCTTCGGACTGCCCAGAACTGGTGACGCAGCTGGTACGTTTACATAATATGTTCCGTCGATAGATAAGGCCAAATTTAATCTCCGACCACGAATGCCTCAGCTAATGGCTGTACCAGGAACACGCACTGTGTCCTATAGTGAGTCTCCTCTAGTCCGCGCTCTTCAACTGCTTAACGCGCTCCTCGCATCAGCACTGGAATGGGATGTTTTTGCAAGTGATTGGTCGGTTGTCTGTAGTGAGTGTATGAAGTTCTGTGAGGCGATGGATAAACGTGAGTCGACTGTTATATATTAGATTTGTATTTTATATGTCTCTGTTATATTATTGATTACATAATTGTATACACTTTTATATGAATTCCACAGTAAATTGGTTTAACTGTCATACTGTGTAATTTGTTGAACAATTAAAATAAAAATAAAAATAAATAAAAAAAAACATCCCTCAGACCTCAATTAGTTTAACATAACATAAATACTCTTTATCTATACCATGGATGTACTTAAAGGGGATCCGATATGTAAATCAAAACACATAAAAATATATTCGCCTCGTTTTAACTCCGCGCCATATTCATAAGCAAAAAGAAATGACGAGTATATACGTAAAAGCCCAATGCGGCCGAAAATCCGCCATATTAAGATCTGAGGACGTCAAAACCTATACACTATAACCGCCATGTTGATAGCTCCGATACTTCCAAATCAACACTCTTATTTCGTTAATGTGACACCAATATCATAAATCCTCTATTCCGCGTTCGGAAACCGTATGTAATTACTACCATTATTGCAACCCAGTAACGTAACATCAGTATATTATCTGTGTCAGTGTAATAAAAACGTATGAAAACTCATTACCTACGGTAACGTAATGAAAATCTGCCCTCCTCTGACCGCCGGCACGCGCCCGCCCGACCGCCGGCACAATCGAGTTGGTCATGGCGGTGAAATGGCTGTCATTTTAATGGTTTCCGAACACTTCATTTAGGATTTATAATATGTGTGTAGATAAAGCAGTGTATGCAACTGTACGTAATTAGGCCTTAAAACACTCGTGTGATCTTATTATAACCACGCTCGTATTTTAAGGACCCTTATTAAGTAACAATTTCATAAACTGCTATTAAGGTATTTCTTAAACACAGCAAGAGATGTAGCACGCCTTAAGTCTAAGGGTAAGTTGTTCCAGAGCCTAATAACAGTCTGAGAAGTGAAAGAGCTACTATAAAATTTATAGTTTATTAATGTTTTGTCTGTTTCTAACAAACACAACTGTCAAAGTGACAGATTAAGGACATAACTTAAATTAACAAATTCAGCCCTGAGAGACGTTTATGAAGAAGGGAGTTAGTAATTAATAATCGTTACTGCTGATTTGTATACTGATTAGATCTGCGTTGCGGCGAAGATTGAAACGTAACAATCCATGTTATTCACGGCTTCTTCGAGGTATAGGCGCTACATGCCATTTTGGTTTTTGGGTAATCAGTTTATTTAATTTTACCGCTACCCTCGCTTTCTGACCAGGGACCCTCACGTTAGGCTTGAACTCTTTGCTTACTTCTGGTATGTCGTTTTGGTTAGCCGACTTAATAGGTTCACTCACATAAACCTCTTCGTTCATTTTTCTAGGCTTAACAAATTTGCTCATTTTCTTTGTTTTCATATTCTGGCTCAGTTTATGCTGACCGATTGGCTTAATGAATTGGCTCAGTTTATTTGGATTTTTCCTTAGACCCAGTTTTTTCAGTCTTTTGTTATGGATCAATTCATGTGCCTTTACGAACTGGCTCAATTTATTCAGATCTAACTGTTGACTTAGTTTATGCAGGGTTTCTGGCTCATTGGTTTTGCCCGTACGTAAGGCGGAACTTCTCGTGTACTCTTGCAGCATAATTTTGTAAAGCTTCGCAATCTCCGCAGCGTTTCCGGGTTCCTTAGGGAATACACAAAATGTAACATTCAAAAATACAAGGTGTAACAAAAGTGCTTGGATCCTTTTAAGGGCATAATTGGTATCGTCTTCTAGTAATGAAAAACTAAGAAAAAAAATTTTTTTCGCAAAAAAAACTTTTTTTTTGTATGGAAGGTTGGCCAGTGTCCCATACTTGTCCCATACAAAAAAATCTTTTTTTCGCGTCCAAAAAAAATTTTCTCCTACTTTTTCTTACTCGCAATACATTACCAATTATGCTCTTCAACGGATCACCAGTAATTTTGTTACAATCTGTATGTAGTAACGTGTAAGCATACTGATATCATAATTAAAAAGCAAAATTATGAAAAATAGATGTCATATAGTTCAGAAAAAATCCAGAATCACGTATAAGAGATTCGGATAGGAGGTGCAAGCACGTACTGCGCATGCCCTTAGAGTATGGTCAACGGCGCCTAGCCGTTTCAAATTCTTAGATTGCATATACATGAGAAAATTTGTCAAGTTCCGCCGTGACCGGGTGGTCTAGTGGTCAGGACGTCAGCCGCGAAAACTGAAGACGCCAGTTCAAATCTGGCCTCGGACACCGGAGGGTTTGGTCACTTTTTCTGAAGTATATGACATCAATTTTTCAGTTTATATATAGTAGTGTAACACTTAAAAATTGCAAATCAAAAAATATTGAACAAAAATAATTTGATTTGCTTCAAGATTCAAGTAAAATCATATTTTAAATAGTGATATCAGTTTGATTTCAAACTTGCACGTCGTACTCGCGCTTATTATTACATAACTAAATCACCTAAATAAGTGATTGATCGAGCTTTGGACTGACATTGTATTGGCATCATATTGTATGTATCTGAATATGGCTATTGACAATTAAGAACCTATTTTACTAAGAAAAATAAGTGCCTTTAAATTCTAATCTCGTTTTGACTTCATCCGGAGTGGATCGGGCTCGCACGTGGCAATGGCAACGTTTGTGTAATTTGGAATTTGTTAATTTATTGAATCAGGCGTTACCTTCGCAAGTCCGTATTATTATTAACGACAATAATATTGCTTTACTATTCCGGGGTATTACTATTAAAACGGGGATCTAGCAGAGCTGGCCAGCGACGGCAAAGCGTCTTTCGCTAAATGGTACTTTACCGAAAAAGTGTCACAAATAGAAATAAAATTTACCTCAATCATCCTAACGCAGTTAGTTTCTCCAAAAGCAGTGATGCAGTAGCGGGACCGATGGTATTTCACCTGCAACATTCAGCGGCAGAAGTAGCTAAGCGGGCGTGGTGCTCAAAAATATATATACAGCTTTGTTAAGAAATTAAGGGCGAAAAGTCGCAATTTTTCGTAATTAAAACACAATACCAATTATGTAACGGATCACCAACATTTTTATTACACCTTGTATCTAGTGCTTTTCTCAAATATGCAATGGAATAAAGAATGAAACTTATAAAAAAAAAATTAAGTTCCGTTCATAAGGATTGATGTTTCTCTGTTTGGCCTAAAGGTTGACTGCTAGAGCCTTTTGTAACCGTATATTTGTTACTGTGCAATAAAGTTTAAATAAATAAATAAATAATAAGGCAAACTTTCCAAAAGTTGTACGAAAGCCCATTACAGCCCCCTCGAAAGCTGCGGTTGAAACAGGATACTTACAAACTTATTATAAGGACCGTAACGACAATATTTTATTGCATGTTTGAAGAAAAGTAATTTTATGCGAATTCTAAACTCTGACTATACATGTTAAGTAGCTGTACTTAATATATGTTCGTAAATGGACTTTTAAGTGAAGATTTTGATTGATGTTTGTCAAAATATTAACTTGAATTAAGTTTCAAAGGAATAGGTACATCTGCTTCGTATTCTTTTGGTGGAGCTGGCCCTGTAGCCAAGATGACAATCGTTTGCAGAAAACGAAACGCTACACGCTCTCGCTCACTCTTCCATATTAGTGCGATAGAGAAACGGATAGCGTTTCGATTCGTTTTCTGCAAACGATTGTCATCTTGGCTAAGCCCCTGTAAATGGTGATTCCTCCTTCGGAAGCAAGTTTTGTTCGCCATTCCTGAAGCCCTCGCAACGCTCAAGATTCCACTTTTTGAACCGACCGAACCGAAGTTTAAGACTAGCATGAGAGGTAGATAAACAACAATTTTGCTCCCTTGTATACCATACCAAAGTAGGGATGGAAAAAAATAATCGATTAAGGTGCGACCACACCGCTGCTTAAAATACGGTGACGTTACGGAATCGCAGTGACGCATCGTATCCACCACACCGTTTTAATCGCATGTCCCCACACCGCTGCTCAAAATACGCTGACGGTACGGAATCGCAATCGTCGCCATATTTTAAGCAGCGTTGTGGTCGCACCTTTATAGAAATAAATATATTAATTATTATAATAAATCTACACTATTCTAAACACATTAAGAAAAATAAAAGAAAATAATTTGTCTTTTACACTGCCGCTAAGTAAACTAGTACAGTCATCACAGGGGATGTTGAGCCACTTTCCATTGTTCGTAATTTAGCAGTGTTTTTTTTTTCTATACCACGACGGTGGCAAACAAGCATACGGCCCACCTGATAGTAAGCAGCTACCGTAACCTATGGACGCCTGCAACTCCAAAGGAGTCACATGCGCGTTGCCGACCCTTTACAAAAAGGAGGATTCACTGTGTTGACGGCTAAAGGAACAAGATGGCCCCTCATCGTCAACACACTGGGTCCTCTTTGTGCTCTTTGGCAACCTTACTCATCAGCAGGAACACAACACTATGTAATATGAATATGTTTGAAAATGTACCAAAGGATATTAGAAGTCAATTTATTAAATTTAAACTTTCGTGAGACATACTATCACTATAAAATATAACGGTTACACTCACGTCACTTTAGTCACTTCGCGCGACATGTTTATTTATCGTCGCTCATGTCGGATGAACCGAATGCGCTGCAAAGCACGGTAGCAGCGCCGGCGCAAGATCACCCTCAACAAGCTTTGTCAGAGCGGGCGACACGAGCTGCGCGGCGAGCGGGACGCAGGCCAGTCGGCAACGCGTCGTGCAACAGCGCGCTACGGACTGGTTCAAAATAGCACTCTTAGTGCTTGAAGATGGAGACCTAAGCTCTCCGAAACATGTCGCGCGAAGTGACTAAAGTGACGTGAGTGTAACCGTATATTTTAAAGGCAATTTATGTTAAATAAACGCTTACCTTAGCCTGTGCGAACGGAAACTCGGTCGCCACACTTGGATAGTCTTCGTCCCTTCTGGCTAATGCTATATTGAAACACTAGAGAAAAACCAAAAATTTAATAGTTTTAATGAAAACTTGTCAGGAAGTTTATTACTCCCGATGCAATGGAGATAGTACCTATACTATTGATCCGGGCAAATTACGTAATTTGACAAGCAAATGTACATATTGACTGGTTCAAATAGATAGGATAGAGGAATTCAGCTCAGATACCCGTGGATGAATTCCACTAAAATGCATTGCATCTTAGGGTTAGAGGCGTATACAAACGATTGGGGTGTTTTTCAAGCGACTTTGAAGGGCCGTTCTCAATTCTTCGGGATCTTTTTTTGTTATTCACCGATTATTCTAAGACGGCTGGACCGATTTGGAAAATTCTTTTTTGTTTAAAAGAGTATACTTTACAATCGGTCCCATTGTCATCAGATCAGGATCTGGTGATGGGATCCTGGAGAAATCGAGAGAAATCTATTAAAGGAACAGCTATTATAGTATTTTATGCAACAGTTGTATAAGAGAGGTCAAAAAAGGTGAGTGGCGTGGGTAACAATTTGAGCCGTAGGCGCAGCTGGAGGCGAAAATTGTTAAGAAAAACGCCACGAACATTTTTTGACCTACTTATACGACGTTGCATACAATACTTTTTCTACGACTACACATAGTTTTACAAAAAATGCGAAATTGAACACTTCATGGATATTGCAGTTATTTTGTCAACATAATCAACAATAATTTAAGTTTCACCTTTTAAATCACTGTATTTCAAGACTACTAACACAAACACACACCGTCGTTATTAAATCAATTATCAAAGAGCGACAGAGATTAGTAAAAATATATTATTTTCAAAGTTTGCAGTTTGCCATCACAAACGAATGGCAAACGTAAAAACTACAAAGTATGTCTGTGGTTCTTTTCATTTTTTCTTTTTTAAAGTTTTTTTTTCTATAAACGCTGCGTTTATTTAGGTTTCTCAGGTTGGCAGTAATGTATTTCTTCTAAAGTCCTGACTGCACGCGATTCTATTTTGGTGCTTTTATTACAAGTTGTTTTTTTTTTGGGAATAGACTAGATAGACTCTTCTTCGAGTATATTATCTATGTGTTTCTTCGAGTATATAGATGATTATGAATGTATAAATGATAGATAAACGGGAGTAGAAAAAAAAATATTTGTTGGGTTCACAGGGCACCTCTGTTAGCAGTTGCATTATATCACATAATAACCCTAGGGTCTTTATGAAGAATAGACTAGATATACTTTTTTGAAATTGCATAAGACATGCTTTTATATTCGTTAGAAAAAAGTGATTTGAGTATTTGTTACAGTAGCTCGGGCATATGCTTTTGGAAAGGTGGAGGCTAAGTGAAGTCGGTTCTTTTTTGTTAAAAAATATTATTAACTTATAAAGGTGTTATTTCTCCATTAATGAAAATACTTACCGAACTTAGTTTTAAAATACTAATCAAAAAGAATGCTAGGACGGTCTTCATTTTCAAACCGATATTGAAAATGATTATTTTCCTCTAACGAGTTTTTTAAAAGCAAATAATTGATTTTTAGATTTTTAATGAAGTTATCACGATTATGGAAGACGTAACCGTAGCTAATCAGGTAGGTAATGAAAGATTTTAAGCGCGGAATATTTATGTGCGCTTAAGAATTTTTTAATTACATGATTGTAGCCAGGGGTGCCTACAGTGAAGATAAACTCGCAAGAATATGTCGCTTGAGTGTGCCAATAAATAACTTTAGCATAACAGTAGAATAACTAGTTATTAACTATCTCACCTGCAGGCAAAATGTGAAAACAGTATTGCAGGGCACTGTATAAATTAATGTAGACTTTTCGAATAATAAATCTATCTATCTATATATACATATATCTATCTACGCGCAGATGGCGTCCCAGTAGCAAAGAAATAAACATCTCATTGATTATGATTTGGAAATGTCAAATCAGTACAGAGTTTCTAGACCCCAGAAAATTATAGATTAACCTATAATCTGTGGGTTTTTATGATCGTTTCGAATTTATCTAAATAGCTAAGGTTACCAAGGGTCCGACCATATACCATTTTAGGGAATATCTTAAGAACTCAAAATTTTCTATTTTAGTTGAATAAGACCTTACTAATCCTGAATCTTTTATAAGTAGGTATATAATATAATACAAAAAAATCTTACCTACTGCTTATTGTTTTCTCTAGTCTCCACTACCCAAAGGTTGTCTGGAAGAAATCGCTCCTGAGCGATAATACCGCTTGTTGTTACCTCTACCTAAATTTATGTAATTGTAATTTTTTGTACTTAAACTGTGTGAGTTGTGCAATAAAGAGGATTTATTATTATTAATCTTACCTATACCGAAATTAAAAACCGGTTAGTAATATTATGGAAATACCGGTTTCCGACCTTTTAAGGTTATTATCGTGAGCACTATATTATACCTACACTATAGCCGAAAGAAATAACTAAATTCCGTCAAATACATAAAAATAACTTTAGCAAATCCTGATATGAACAATACTTAGTTTGTGAAAGTATAATTATTACAGACCGCAGCCTGTAATATGGTATTTTCCTTCGATAGCTTATGTTGTATATCCATCGGTTGCCGATCCTAACTCAGCCGTTACCCATGCGGAGCTGATTCAGCGAAGTACCCCGTCGACGAAAGCTCCGTAAGTAGATGTAGGACCACGTGACAGAGTCTCGAGGGCTCTGGCACGAACAGACGACACGCCGCACTGCCAGCCGACGCTCGATGAGTACCCCGTAGAAAATCTTCCTGTTGAAGGAGGGGAGCGGTTTTCCAAAAGTCCAGTTGGTTTTCTTCTAGTTTATTTTTTCTTCTTGCTGCTTGTCCGAATTACTGAATAATTTCACCGGTTTGTATGGATGTTTATAGCACGATTTGATTGACTAATAAGCGGATATACCTGCCTGGATTCTTATTGGAATTTCGTCCAATCAGAGCATTTTTCTCAGGTCCTCTCTGTCTAATTGTCCTATCCCTTCTAGGACCTAATTGGTCTTTTAATCGGCGATCTGATTGGCCGACCCTATTCCAAAATGAATTTTCTTAAGCTAGATTTTCATTATGTTTTATAAATTTTTCTTTCTTTCAGAGTTTCTATGACTGCCATTACGTCGTGAGTCCGAACAGTTACCTACGTAGTCTATGCGTTTAGCGATAGACCTTTCGGTTACCTCAATAAAGATCTCTTGAATCTCCGAGCATACACTATTGTTTTATTATAACTTTACCTTATCTTTTACCTATTGTAGGGACTCAGGGCGTAAGGTTAATGTTTATTGTTAGATAATGTACTTCAATTATCTATGCCTGACAATAATTTCCTACCTATCTATCCGCTCTCTAGATAAGGGATTTATTGGGGAATTCCTATCCATTCATCCATACAAACTTACAATGTTCACTTAAGCTATCCAAGTTAACTCTAATACACGTATTCAACTTAAATATTTCAAATCATAATAGTTTACATTCTAAGTTTGACTCTACCTACTTAATAATAAATCTCTTTATTTCGAATACAAACTTAACCATATTTACATAACATAACAAATCACATATCACGATAAGTCTTCAGTGACGGTCGTCAGCCTTCAGGAC
Organism: Pammene aurita; assembly: GCA_947086415.1. NCBI lineage: Eukaryota > Metazoa > Arthropoda > Insecta > Lepidoptera > Tortricidae > Pammene > Pammene aurita. The sequence goes on along the minus strand of OX352314.1, from coordinate 8,283,845 downwards.
GGTCGCCAGCTTTCAGGACGCGGGGATAGTCGCTCGCCGCTCGTCGTCCTTCTCGCTCCCTCGGTGATGTCTCGCTCCGTCGTATGGGCTGGAGTCTCGTTCGTGTTGTGTTCAGTTGTGTCGCTAACATCGCGCCCCCTAGTTTTGACAAAAACTACCTGGTGCAAGGGCTGCGACACTATTACTGCTAGTTTACACGTAGGCCTACGTAGTACACCACAGGAGGTACGTACGTCAGCGGACCGGATCTTTCCATCAGGTCCCCGATGTGTGGCTACGACGACTCCCTTTGGCCAAGTGTTACGGGGTCCTGCTGGGTCCACGATGATCACCACGTCACCTTGCTGGATTTGGCGCCCTCCACTATCGGATGACCCTCTGGGCGCCAGCAATGGGTACACTTCTCTCACCCATCGCTTCCAAAAATGATCTGCTAACAATTGTGCTGCTTTCCATTTTCTTGTTTCGTCTTCGTTGTAAGGTCCGTAAATGGGTAAATTGGCCGATTTCACTAATAAAAAGTGATTTGGCGTTAACGTTTCAGGATCTTCCGGATCGACGGATACGTGAGTGAGGGGACGCTCGTTCACAACGTACTCTATTTCCGCGAGCACAGTAAGAAATATTTCCTCGCGCGGGGCTCGTGTGTTAAAGGTGTAGGCCATTGCCGACTTTACGGTGCGTACCATTCGTTCCCACGCGCCGCCGGCTGATGGGTTTCCCGGTGGAATGAATTTCCAATCCATTCGATGTTGTATACCGTATTCTTGCAATACAGGTATCCACTTTTTGTAGGCCGCTTGTAATTCCACTGCTGCGGCCCGAAAATTAGTACCATTGTCGCTCCACATTACTCGCGGCCATCCACGTCGTGCAGCGAATCTTCGAAGAGCGAGCAGCGCGCTGTCAGCCGATAAACTGTGTACACACTCCAAATGTACAGCTCTTGTGGTTAAACATGTGAACAGCGCGATCCATCTTTTTTCTTTTCTGCGACCTATTGTAACATATACAGGTCCGGCGTAATCCACTGCGGAGTATGTGAACGCTCGTTCGAAGGCCATCATTCGTTCCTTAGGTAAGTCACCCAGTGGTTGTGAACGAGGCATAGTTCGTCGCAATATACAGATAGCGCAGGATCTGACTACAGCTTTCACCGCTGGTCGCAAGTGTAGTATCCAATATTTCTGTCGTAACTCGTTCACCACGGCTTCATTATGGATATGCGCCGACTTTCTGTGTGTTTTATCAATTAAAAGCCGTGTAAATGCGTCCCGATCGTCTAGTATTATCGGATTTAACGTAGTATATTTAACGGGCGCATTTCCCATCCTTGTTTTCATACGCAGCACACCGTCGTCGCTTAATTCAGGCGCTAATTTATATATTCTTGATTTACGATCCAACTGTTTTCCTCCGTTCAACATCCGTATTTCTTCAGGGAAACTTCTCCTCTGGCTACTTTGATATAGTCGATGTTCAGCGTCATTCAGATGTCGTAACTGGAGCGTCAATCCTCTGTTCTTCAACCGACTTCAAGATTTCGAAGGAGGAGGTTATCAATTCGTCGGGATCTTTGTTTTTGCTATTTTTTTTATTTATTTTTTTATGTATGTTCACCGATTATTCGAAGACGGCTGGACCGATTTGGAAAATTCTTTTTTTGTTTGAAAGAGTATACTTTACAGGTGGTCCCATTGTAACCAGGTCAGGGTCTGATGATGGGATCTTAGAGAAATCGAGGGAACTCTTCAACTATTAAAGGCACAACTATAGTGATTTGAGTATTTTTTTCAGCAGCTCGAGCATTTGGTGTTGGAAAGGTGGATGCTAAGTGAAGTCGGTTCTTTTTTGTTTAAAATTATTGTTCGTAACTTTTCCACGAATAATAACACATATGCCGTACTTCGTATTAACCGATCATAATTGCTGAATCTTTGTACGTCGGGTAGCGCCGAGGCGGGTTCTCGCCCTTCCATCGTTGTATAAACTTCCAATTGTTGTTTTCTTTCTGGTAATTTGGTACGATCTATTGTGCTTTCTTCTAGCAGCGGTGGCCACTCCACTTCCGGCTGTCTTAGAAATGGTGGTCCCTGGTACCATCTATCGTCTATTTTCACTACTCGCTTAGGCTTCGTTCGCGTTGCGTCATCGGCCGGATTTAGTTTCGTAGGTATCCAGCGCCCAGCGTTACGATCCGTTAACTTGGCTATTTTGGCTATTCTATGACTTACGAATGGTTTATATTGGCGTGTGTCATCCCGTATCCATGACCACGTAGTTTTGCTATCAGTCCAATAAATAACGTCTTTCTCTTCGTATCGTTGTTCTCGTATTATGGACGCGGCTGACCTTGCGCCGGTCCACACGGCGCAAAGCTCAATTTTTGGTATACTTAGTAGTTTCAGCGGCGACACTCTCGCCTTTCCTGCTGCTAGACTGACCCGTATCCCGTTGTCTGTTTCACACCGCCAATACGCGACTGCGCAGTACGCCTCTGCGCTCGCGTCTACGAATACATGTAATGATCGTTTCACATCGATCCCATCTGGATTTAAATATCTTCGCGGTATTCGTAGCGCCGTTACGTGTTGGAGGGATTTCAACCAGTTAAAAAAATCGTCACTATCTTGATCGTCGAGTTCTTGATCCCATTTCGTTCCTTTTGCCCAAATTCGTTGGAGAATTATCTTCGCCGTAATCACGTAGTGTGAAAGTAAACCGAGCGGGTCGTAGATTGACATAACTGTAGATAGCACCTGTCGTTTCGTAGGTCGTTGCTTGAAGTTTTTGACTTGTTCGGGAACTCGTAATAATGACGTATTGAAGCCCAGACTGTCGGTGATTGGATCCCATATCATTCCCAATACCTTCTGTGACTTTTGCCCTAAAGCGGTAGGTTCTATAGCGTGTAGCTCGGGATCGATACTTTCCATAAGTCGCCGACTGTTACTAGCGAAACTCCGTAGATTGAAGCCGCCCTCGGCGTGTGATTCGCGTACCTGGTTTACAGTGTGTAACAGTTTCTCCTCGGACTCGTATGAACTCACGTAATCATCCATATAATGATTTGTTTTGATGTCATAGACAGCGTCTGGGTACTTCTCGTTATTGTCGTCTGCGTTACGATTTCTTACTGCATGTGCCAAACACGGACTGCTCACGCATCCGAACAAGACTCTTGTTAATTTGCACACACGCGGCGGTCCCTCCTCTTCCGGGTGACGCCATAAAAAAAGTTGGCTGGATTGATCCTTTTCTCGCATTTGAATTCGTAAAAACATGTCTTGTATATCGGCGGTAACGGCGAACTCGTTTTCCCTGAAACGTAGTAATATTCCCAGCAAATTTTGCAATGTCCCATGCTTTTAGCGGCGCAGTCAAAAACAGGTCGTATCTTATTCTTTTGAAGATTTATTACCGGGAAGTGAGGTAAATAAAACGCTAACTCGTCGCATGACGGAACCTTCACTGGTTCGGCGAATCCCTTATCAAATAAAGCCTGAATGTGCTTGCAGTATTCCGATGCGAATTGCTTATCCTTTCGCATTCGCGCCTCCAGGTTCATTAGGCGTGAATAAGCGTTTGCATAGCTCGAAGGTAGCTGCGGGTGTCCGTCGATCCACAGCTGCCCTACTTCATATCCGCTTTTTGTTTTCTTCACTGTAGATTCAAAAATATTCATAGCACGTTCATCCATTGGTTTTATGTTGTCCTGTCTCTTTATACCTAACGATTCGACGGCCCAATGTTGTTTCAGTTGCTCGTCAAGCTCTCGGTCGGCGTCCTGTTGACAACATTTTTTTTTTTTTTTAATACTACGACGGTGGCAAACAAGCATACGGCCTGCCTGATGGTAAGCAGCTACCGTAACCTATGGACGCCTGTAACTCGACAGGAGTCACATGCGCGTTGCCGACCCTTTACAAAAAGGAGGATTCACTGTGTTGACGGCTAAAGGAACAAGAGGGTCCCTCATCGTCAACACACTGGGTCCTCTTTGAGCTCTTTGGCAACCTTACTCACCAGCAGGAACACAACACTATGAGTAGGGTCTAGTGCTATTTGGCTGTGGTTTTCTGTAAGGTGGAGGTACTTCCCCAGTCGGGCTCTGCTCCAGATTTGAGCGAGATGACATTCACTGAACGTGCCCTACCACACTAAGCGAGATGCCATTCGCAGTGCCCATACCTCTCTTTTTGGCATAGTTTAAGGACATACCCAAGTCCGGACGTAGTTTAAGGACATACCCCGGGTCCATAAACATACTGTCTTCCGCGTTGTAAGTATCGGCGCCTCGTCCGCGGCGCCCTCCACGTTTCTGTCTTCATGTAATACCTAATTGGTGATGGCTCTGCGAACATCCGTCCTTGTCGCACCCTTTCGCCTTGCATTGATACTTCATATGCTTTGCATCCATGCACCTGAAGCACATCCTGTTCTGTCGCCAATCCCAGCGCGCTCCAACCGTTAAAGATGACAGCTTGCGGCAATCCGTAGTATTGTGAGCGCCTCCGCAGAATAGACACGTAGTTTTCACGTTCTTAACTTGCTGCGTCACGTAGGTCACTCTATTTGACAACGGTGTCACGGGAGCGCGGCGCGGTTGACCTCCGACCGTATAAGTTCTCGCGGCGCTCGTCGCGGGCTGTCTATCTGTTGGATATCGGGCGCGCCCGGCGGCGGTCGTCACCGTAGCTCGACGACTCGCGGTCGGCGCACGCGCATGTGAGTACAGGAGCTCTTGTTCACTTTCCTGCATTAGAAACTCTGCCAGCTGCATTATTTCCGGGTCCATATTGTGTCGATGGTTCTTCGCGTATTCACACCAACGACTGCGTAGATGAGGGCTCAATCGATCCGTGATTTCCCGAATTAACATTGGATTATCTGCGTAGTGACGATGATCCAAGTCCATAACTGTTGACACGATGTTCATAATCTTGATCGCGAAGTTATTAAGGTCGTGTGCACTCGGCCCTACCGGTGCCATTCGACGTAAATCTTCCAAAGCTTGATCTAGTAGTACTTCACTACGTCCGAATTGTTTCTTAAGTATCTTCATAATAAGGTCCCGTTGCGTTGCCGTCGCTAATATGTGTTGTACGCACTGCTTCACTTCGCCTTTCAGTGCTACGCGTAGGCGCGCTACGTTCTCGTATTCAGTAAACTTGTAGCGCGTCGACGTCTCTCGATACGTGTTGTAGAAACTTCTCCATTCACCCACATTGCCGTAGAACGGAGGTAACTCGTATATTTCTTTCGGTGCGGGTCTCGCTGCCATCTGCATTTTCTCGAAAACCTGCATCATGCTTGCCGCTGCACTCTCGGCGGCCGTCTTGTGTGTACGTCGTATACTGCGTCCTAGGTTCTGTGTCTTCCGGCGATGGCCTAGGCGCTCCGTCGTCCGGCGGTCGATAACGTGTCGTACAGTGTGACTCGTGCCTCGGCGGGTTAGCTCCTCCTCGTTCAGGAACTCGCGCTGCAAGCTCGTAGTCACGGTGGGGACCGTCTCTTTGTCGGTCGCCCGTCGCTTGGGAAGATTCCAGCCAGTCCTTGACATAGCCGTCACCCGAATGTTCCGAAGCGCTGTCTCTCGCTGACTGTGCATCGATGTGTGATAAGCGTGTCTCCAGACGCTTGTTCACTAGCTCCTGGTTGAGACGAATTTCTTGTCGTTGTAGCTCCGCCAATTCCTCTTGCGCTTGTAGCTCGGCATCTTTTCGTAACGTCGCGGCGCGGCTGCTCGACGTTGACCGCGGTCAGCGCGGCGCGCGTTGCACGGGCTTCGGCTTGGCGAATAAAACTCGACTCGGGCTTGGTTCCGGTTGCTTCTGTTGTTGTGGTTTAGCTAGTCGCTCCGTTGCTCGCGTTCTAGCTTCTTCGTTGTTGGTGCCTTGTGTCTCCGTCGAAGGCGATAGTGGTGAGTCCCTGGCGTAGACGTTGCTGTCGGCCGGCGGCAGCTCTCCGCTCGGCGCGACACGGTTCCGCGACGCCTCGTTGTCCAGGCCATGTTCCGACTCGTTGGCAGGTAGGGGCGGGGACGTCTCGTTCCCCGTCGCTGTCCTGTCCTTGTTTTGTTCTTGATTCAGGTTCTGGTTTTGTTCCGCAGCACGTCGCGCCTCTTCCGCGGCCGCTGCTCCGGCCTCGAGGAAACGTCGTCGCTCTTCATCGTCCATTGTAGATGTGACTGATCGGGTAATTGCTCCCGCCTTGCGCTTGTGCATCGCGGCGTCGTACCAATTCACGACGCCTTTACCCGCGAATGCTCCAAACAATCTTCCACGGCGCCGTCGATCCTTTCCCGTCGACGACGAACACGGAGCCTCCGTCTATCTTCACTGAATTCCACACGTAGTAACAGCTATCCGGTTCGAAGGACCAAAATATTACAGACCGCAGCCTGTAATATGGTATTTTCCTTCGATAGCTTATGTTGTATATCCACGGTTGCCGATCCTAACTCAGCCGTTACCCGTGCGGAGCTGATTCAGCGAAGTACCCCGTCGACGAAAGCTCCGTAAGTAGATGTAGGACCACGTGACAGAGTCTCGAGGGCTCTGGTACGAACAGACGACACGCCGCACTGCCAGCCGACGCTCGATGAGTAGCCCGTAGAAAATCTTCCTGTTGAAGGAGGGGAGCGGTTTTCCAAAAGTCCAGTTGGTTTTCTTCTAGTTTATTTTTTCTTCTTGCTGCTTGTCTAAATTACTGAATAATTTCACCGGTTTGTATGGATGTTTATAGCACGATTTGAGTGACTAATAAGCGGATATACCTGCCTGGATTCTTATTGGAATTTCGTCCAATCAGAGCGTTTTTCTCAGGTCCTCTCTGTCTAATTGTCCTATCCCTTCTAGGACCTAATTGGTCTTTTAATCGGCGCTCTGATTGGCCGACCCTATTCCAAAATGTATTTTCTTAAGCTAGATTTTCACTATGTTTTATAAATTTTTCTTTCTTTCAGAGTTTCTATGACTGCCATTACGTCGTGAGTCCGAACAGTTACCTACGTAGTCTAATATGCGTTTAGCGATAGACCTTTCGGTTACCTCAATAAAGAGCTCTTGAATCTCCGAGCATACATTATTGTTTTATTATAACTTTACCTTATCTTTTACCTATTGTAGGGACTCAGGGCGTAAGGTTATGTTTAGGGTAAAACCCGGATAGATGCCCCACATTTTGAAATTGCCTCATAATCCCGAAAACTTTAACTATTCGTGAATAATTTTAATGAATTAAGCTAGTCTAATCTTTTTTCTTTCCCTATGACTTGTTACTGTTGTCCTAATAATTACAGTTTTTCCAGAGCATGTTTTTGAGGATAGACGCCTTGCAGGTATGGATAGATGCCTTAGAATCAAAATGCAAAGAAGGATAGATGCCTGGGGTATAGGATAGATGCCCTATGGAATAAAATAAGTTAAAATTTATAATAAAATGTTTATTTGGTCTCGTAATAATACTTTTTTAATCAAATCAACATCAATTTTAGCATATTTTTTGCATTTATTTAAAAATTTAAAACACTCAACATACGTTTATACAGGGTGAAAAGTATAAATGTGCACTTTTCAGGCAAGAGGTATCGAGGCCGATTGTCGATAAGGGTGATTTCCAATTATATCCTTAAGGTATCAATCCATACCAAAAAGGTGTGATACTTAATGTAAAACCGACAATAAGAAACCTTTTGCTTGAAAATGACACAAACAATTATAAAATTTAAATATCTTTTACGAAATAACTTTGCATATATTTTTTTTAATGAGATAACAATTACACAGAGTGGAATGTAAGTAAAAAAAATTAAATTCAGCGGTTTCGAGGAGTGACGGGATAGATGCCCCTAAGGGCAACTATACCTCGAAAAATCGGGGCGACTATCCTTTTCGATATGGATAGATGCCTTTTAATTTTTTTACCAAAATAAACACAATGGAGCGAGTACAGGCAGTTAGATATGTACTTAACATATCAGTGTGTTGATATAATAAAAACAGAATCAAAATTATAACTAGTTCAAAAGTTATGCTTCAACAAATACTTACGTTCCAAACTTGGCCAAATTTTTTTTGAGTCTCGCGGAGATATCTGTGCACACACGCTAGACGCATTCATACAGCGTGGCTGCTTGCGGGGGACTGAGGTGGGTGGCGCTGGCGCATCCTATATAACCTACTGTTTCAGTGCTGCGATATTGGGAAGTTGGGTTTTTAGGAATTGGGGCACCTATCCCAGTGGGGCATCTATCCGGGTTTTACCCTATTGTTAGACAATGTACTTCAATTATCTATGCCTGACAATAATTTCCTACCTATCTATCCGCTCTCTAGATAAGGGATTTATTGGGGAATTCCTATCCATTCATCCATACAAACTTACAATGTTCACTTAAGCTATCCAAGTTAACTCTAATACACGTATTTAACTTAAATATTTCAAATCATAATAGTTTACATTCTAAGTTTGACTCTACCTAATTAATAATAAATCTCTTTATTTCGAATACAAACTTAACCATATTTACATAACATAACAAATCACATATCACCATAAGTCTTCAGTGACGGTCGTCAGCCTTCAGGACGGTCGCCAGCTTTCAGGACGTGGGGATAGTCGCTCGCCGCTCGTCGTCCTTCTCGCTCCCTCGGTGATGTCTCGCTCCGTCGTATGGGCTGGAGTCTCGTTCGTGTTGTGTTCAGTTGTGTCGCTAACAATAATCATTTGCCAATTTCACACTTGTACTAGATATTTGTAATTGTCAAAGATAGTGGGGCAGTCAGACTAACATCCAATTATTCTGTGATAATTGAATACATAATGACAATTTTAATAAAGGAATAGCTTAAAAATGTATGGCTAGCGGGCGACTAGATGTCTAGGGCCATCCAGTATAACATTGATCTCTAGTCGGAGACGGGGAAGAAAGTATAGATTATAGAAAACTTTAGTTATATCGTCTGGCAAACCATTTCTGTCAGTAGAAACGAGCGGCAAATTCAAAATACGTACACGTGGGAACCCTTTGTGATGAAACACCGTATTTCATGACGAACATTCCAATTCACAATGAATTTGTTTCTAGTGCATTTCACTCTCTCATCTTAAGCGCGAGTGAGATAGAACTCCTGCAACGTTCCCAATTAAATTTAAATTCATTCTTAAGCCAATCAATTGCCTCAACCAGATTATTGTAGTTTATGTTGCAGCCAGATTATGTTGCAGTTGATGACATATCAGACGAAATATATCCGTTTCCTTTTTACCCACCGTAAATGTCACCTAATGAAAGGGGCGGAAATACCACCTAAAATTAAAAACATAAAATTTGATGAGCATTGCTGCTTTTTTCGCTGATTCTTAGTGTTGTCTTACTTTTGTTCGCTGTACATTGCTACTGCGTTCGTTGGCTGGCCTGGCCAGACTATATATTTATATCTATTATTTTTCATGATAAACCATTCCATTATTTAGAAAAGATGCAGATTAATGACGACTGCAGGGTCTGAATAATAAAAAAAATAACTAAAGTCAATTACCCGTATTAATTTTTTTTATAAAAAAAAAAAGTATAATCCATGAGTCGATTACTTATTAAAAATTTATTTTTCATGTTAAGAAATCCCATCCTTATTTAGTTATTATAGAACTTAAGTTCTCATTATAGTGGTCTTCCGTCAAGTCCACTCGTGCGCTCGCGCAGCTGAGAACTACGCTGTTTGCCAGCTCTATTTGCCTCTCAACTTTATATATTCGAGCGATAGAGATAGAGATAGCTAACTCTTCGATATTAGTAGCAGTTTCTTACCATTTGTCAGCTGTAGTTTTCAAGATGCGCACGATGTTCATTCTGTGTTTATTTTTGTTTTTGATTATTGGGATATTAGCCCAAGTAAGAATTTGCTATATTTAGTACCTACCCATATCATTTTTCATCATATCAGCCGAAAGACGTCCACTGCTTAACATAGGCCTCCCCCAAAGAGTGCCACAATGACCGGTCCTGCGCCACCAGCATACAGCTGACTCCCGCGACCTTTACCAGGTCATCAGTCCACCTTGTGGGGGGTCTACCCACGCTGCGCCTTCCGGTTCATGGTCGCTACTCGAGAACCTTTCCGCCCCAACGGCCATCGGTTCTAAGTGCAATGTGCCCCGCCCACTGCCACTTTAGTTTAGAGATCCGGACCGGACATATCAATATACAATACTATCACTAATGAAACTGAAACTTGTTTAATAATTATATCGATAATTGTAATCATGTCCTTTATAGAAATATTCGCATAAATTACTTTTTAAAATATTCGATTAAATATGGATTCGACCAAATGAATTTGTTGCTTATTTACAGCCTAAAAAATTACAGCAGGTAAGGTCTACTCTGAATTCTCTGATTATCACAAATTAGGTACTTAGGTACATTATAGGGATCTAGATTTGTTCCTGCAAGACACAACTATAAGTAAATGTATGAAAAATCTGACGGAGTTAAGTCTGACCGGATCATAAAAGAGAGATTATATAGAGATTTAGGTTTGCATCTTTCCTATGGACATGGAGAAACTTGAGGGTTTTACAGCTAAATATTTTTTTATTTGACTTAAAAACTCTCGCTTCCATATAAATATAAAGGGAGGCCTTTACTCGTAGATATATTCGCATAAAAATCTATGCGATAGCAACATAATTTACCTACTTACATACATAATGGATTTTCTTTTTAGATCAGGGAGCTGTGCTGCTACGCGAAACTGGTCTTAGGAAACCTTCCCTCAATTTTTAGGGTTCCTTACCTCAAAAGGAAAAACGGAACCCTTATAGTGTCAGGTAGATAAAATTTAGGCTAGGTTTTGATAACCTAGAACTATGCCACAGCTTATTTTTCCTGAACACAATTAAACAAATTATTATTAAATCACTAAATCAAATGTTGATGTCACAAGGGTCTTGCTCTATGTAGGGCTGGTGTGAAATTAAACAAGTGGATACTGTACTAAATCTTGATTACCTATTCTTGCTTTTGAAAATAACTTTTAAAATCTAAACACTGGATAAATCTCTCTTTTCGTTTAAGTTCGACACCAACTAAAATTTCTAGGAGCTCAGCGGTTAAGCTAGGTCGTTAACAAGGTTCAAAGGTTGAGATTTATTCAGGTTTCTATCTAAATTCTTAACTACTTAGGTTAGTCCCTATGGTTTTATATATCAGAGATTTCTAAATTTTAATACTTAATGTTGGTTCTCAAAACTAATGATATTTACTTTTCCACAGAATTCCTACTGCCATTTAAAATTAATAAAGGACTGAACCGACCTCAGAAGCTGTTCTTCGCCAGTCGCTGATGTGCAAGAAGCTTGCCACGTCGCAAAGCTACAGGACGCTGTCCGGAAACTGCTCACACAGACTTTGGAGCGGGGCACCGACTTCCGAGAAGCTCAGATCGCTTGGCCGGAACAAGGTGGTGATGAAACACATGGAGGAGCCGCTGCTCGATCCATAATGATATGAGAGTACAATTTAAGTCTTCACTATAACATTTGTACTACATTGTACAATGGTTGCAAAATACAACATATTGGTTGAAAAATACAACATCATTGTACGATGGTTGGAAAATACAACACCCGACTCCTGCAAGGAATAATATATTATCTGCATTAGTCGACTGAACTACAGCCCTGATAAATTGACAAAACTGAAGAAAGAAACCTTACCGGAGAATGGAAAATATTCCTATAACATCTCTACAGAGCACGCCCTCCCTCAGGCAAGTTCAAATCTGAAAACCAAAAGCATGGTCAAAATAGCTAGAACACGTTTCACGCCGTGATAGCCAAAAACCCTATTAATCTTTACTTACGATTCTCCTTTGCAGATAACCGAGGATTAGTGAACCGCCACCTTCGCTGCCACCAAGGGCAAAACTAAAGAAGGCTGCATGAGCCCGCCCTTCCACATGGCCGCGAATCAAATGACCGAGTCATGTCAGTGACTCCCAAGATGGAGGAACCAGAGGGCAGAGGACCCAATTCAGGGTGGCAATTAAATAAATATAAATCCCTCTAATTATTGTTGATTGATTTCAACCAAACAACTTTCCTATCAATAGGTCAAAGCCATGATATTAAATAACCAAATACTTTACTTCAGAACCCGCTTTGAGAATTTCCAGATACATTTCCTTTGACTACATTTCATTTACTAATTTTCCAAATATACCTATTTATGAAACGCCAATGTTATTAAAAATGACAAAAGAAAAACCCATAATTTAGGCTAAATTTATTATATGACAACCCCATACAGATAAACACAAGGTGCATTCGAACGGCGCTGTTTGAAGCATTGTTATAACCGATCGAATCGAAGGTGTTGAAATTGATTGATAAGAAACTATTCTAATTAGAACCAAAAGACAATGTAACAACGTTACAATACATCTCCCACCGATTTCAAGGTTCAACGTAGGTGAACCGCTCGCTGTCCTCAGCGACTCTCGTCAAATATTTAATGTGAAATTGATTTGAAGAATTTTTTCTCCAAAAGCAAGAAAAGTGGATTTAAAAATGGAATTAATGGGAAAGAAAAAGAAAACAAAATCTTGCATAAGTTCGAGATTGCAAACCAATAAAACTAATACTCGGAACTCTAATTCCTATTTTTAGAATACCTCTTCATCTACTTTTCGAAAGAACGAAAAATAAAATAATAAATATATAATCTCGAACCCACACAGACACCGAAGGTAAAATAAACTATGTGGCCTACATGCTGCACAACATAGTAACCCCTTCCATAAACTAACTATCTAGTACTCAGTCCGCTAGCGTTCCCAGGACAACGCGGAGTTGACCCCGTTATCCTGTGAACGCAAAAGCCAGCCGCCAGGTCTGTAATTCAGCATTCAACAATATATTCCCTCATAGACCGGGCAAAATCAACTTCCTTACAGTCGTCAAACTGTAAGCATTCAACCAAAACGAACCAAACAAAACAACAATTTGTCGCAACCCTACAGGTTGAGGACACCAAATTGTCTCAACCCTGATGTTGACAACAAAACAACAAACCAAACCAGCAAAAACCATTCCTCCAAATTCCAACATCAGCCAGTTGAATTGTAAACATACCGCTGTTCCAATTCTCCCGACTACAAAAAAACAGACGAATCAAAAAAAAACCAACACGGCCCTTTGAGTTGATGGGACCCACTTTTCCCCGCTCTACTCTCCGGTTAACCATACCAAAGACCAACTAAACCTCAACCGTGACCGGCTGATCAAAAACCCGTGTCACACGCCTAACCCGGCGGAGACACTATGAGCCATACCAACAACTTCATAATACCACTTATGAAGTTTAGTGTTGGATCATCAGCACCAAAACCAACGTGGTATCAAAACCACCACCATAAAACTTCAACCATTTCAGCCGAGAACTATGCCACAGCTTATTTTTCCTGAACACAATTAAATAAATTATTATTAAATCACTAAATCAAATGTTGATGTCGCAAGGGTCTTGCTCTATGCAGGGCTGGTGTGAAATTAAACAAGTGGATACTGTACTAAATCTTTATTACCTATTCTTGCTTTTGAAAATAACTTTTAAAATCTAAACACTGGATAAATCTCTCTTTTCGTTTAGGTTCGACACCAACTAAAATTTCTAGGAGCTCAGCGGTTAAGCTAGGTCGTTAACAAGGTTCAAAGGTTGAGATTTATTCAGGTTTCTATCTAAATTCTTAACTACTTAGGTTAGTCCCTATGGTTTTATATATCAGAGATTTCTAAATTTAAATACTTAATGTTGGTTATCAAAACTAATGATATTTACTTTTCCACAGAATCCCTACTGCCATTTAAAATTAATAAAGGACTGAACCGACCTCAGAAGCTGTTCTTCGCCAGTCGCTGATGTGCAAGAAGCTTGCCACGTCGCAAAGCTACAGGACGCTGTCCGGAAACTGCTCACACAGACATTGCAGCGGGGCACCGACTTCCGAGAAGCTCAGACCGCTTGGCCGGAACAAGGTGGTGATGAAACACATGGAGGAGCCGCTGCTCGATCCATAATGATATGAGAGTACAATTTAAGTCTTCACGATAACATTTGTACTACATTGTACAATGGTTGCAAAATACAACATATTGGTTGAAAAATACAACATCATTGTACGATGGTTGGAAAATACAACACCCGACTCCTGCAAGGAATAATATATTATCTGCATTAGTTGACTGAACTACAGCCCTGATAAATTGACAAAACTGAAGAAAGAAACCTTACCGGAGAATGGAAAATATTCCTATAACATCTCTACAGAGCACGCCCTCCCTCAGGCAAGTTCAAATCTGAAAACCAAAAGCATGGTCAAAATAGCTAGAACACGTTTCACGCCGTGATAGCCAAAAACCCTATTAATCTTTACTTACGATTCTCCTTTGCAGATAACCGAGGATTAGTGAACCGCCACCTTCGCTGCCACCAAGGGCAAAACTAAAGAAGGCTGCATGAGCCCGCCCTTCCACATGGCCGCGAATCAAATGACCGAGTCATGTCAGTGACTCCCAAGATGGAGGAACCAGAGGGCAGAGGACCCAATTCAGGGTGGCAATTAAATAAATATAAATCCCTCTAATTATTGTTGATTGATTTCAACCAAACAACTTTCCTATCAATAGGTCAAAGCCATGATATTAAATAACCAAATACTTTACTTCAGAACCCGCTTTGAGAATTTCCAGATACATTTCCTTTGACTACATTTCATTTACTAATTTTCCAAATATACCTATTTATGAAACGCCAATGTTATTAAAAATGACAAAAGAAAAACCCATAATTTAGGCTAAATTTATTAGATGACAACCCCATACAGATAAACACAAGGTGCATTCGAACGGCGCTGTTTGAAGCATTGTTATAACCGATCGAATCGAAGGTGTTGAAATTGATTGATAAGAAACTATTCTAATTAGAACCAAAAGACAATGTAACAACGTTACAATAGGATTACTTTGTTGTCCGTCTGTCAGTCTATCTGTCGGTCTGTCAAGACCCTTTTTCTCAAAAACGCGTGGAGCTATCAAAATGAAATTTACATCAAATACTGTCCCTTGTCTGCGGTCCCTTGAAGCTGTAAAAAATCTTCTAAGTCAATTCAATCCAAAGATACGGTCATTTAAGCATTATTTTCTAACACTTCGCAAATGGACCGTTAGCCAGGAACAAATTTCATGACCGATCGTGTCCCAGGCGATAACTTGTGAAGTGGTTAAGGGCGATGTATAATGAAGCCTCGTGAAGGTCAGCTGCCGCTCCGTTGGTGGGTTGAGGAATTGCTGCAGCTATTTAATCACTTAAAAAATCGGTCATCGCGTCACGATTGAAAATTTGTCAGACGATAGTTTATATGCTCATACAAACATGAAAAATCGTCAGCCGGCTGTATCTAGAATCATGAAAATTTACAAAAAGTTAGAGCATCAATAAAGGAAAAAGTCATAGTTTATTTGTTGTGCCATCGCAAAAAAATTTGACCCCCATTCCAATTTTTCTTTTCGTTACATACAGCAAAGTTGGATGAAAATTAAAATAGTGTGATATCGAAACCCTCAAGGCGCGAGTACGACTCGCACTTAGCCGATTTTTTAATTAATTAAATCTTTTATTTTTATTTTCATAGGAGACAAAGTCAGGAAGGAGGGTAACACTATTTAAATAATTTATTACATTTTTAATGTAAGTTGAGTGATCCAATTTAATGTTCATTATTGAAATTTAAACAAGTAATTTTTTTTGGCTAGAAGGTATTTAAAGGTGCAACAAAAATATTATCATAACCTAACTACATCACCTACTAACATGCGCAGCGAAACAAAAAACATCAATCACATCAAAACGTCAATTTGAATGACATTACTTATTTAAAGCCCTGTTACACTTTACTTTTTGAGTGTCCTAACTAGCATCCTAATTAGGATCATAACTTTTTTCAATAGTAAATTTACTTGCTAAATGCGGTTAGACTTGACTAAATTTAGAAACTAAATCATTTAGGAAGCTAACTAGGACAAGTATAACAGGCCTTTTATTTAAATTTTATCACATTCCACCAACTGACAAAACAAATAGAAAAAGTAATAAATAACTATAAACTACCTACAAATAAAACATATCCTCTAAATCGCTGCCAATGGGTAGGGTGCCCAAAAGGCTGGCCGTATTTTGATGAGCATTCAGATTTTTTTGCTGCGCAAGTCAGTATTATTTAATATGCGGAATAATATTACCCATTATTTTTTATAGACATCTTACACTACCTAAGGTGTTTTATGGTTTTTCAGGTTTGCAACAAATACATGTGTCCCGCTCTTTGGCGTCTATAATAGGTATTATTCTCATCATAGATGCTGATATAGTACGATTTTTTTAAGATGTCGGAATTGTCGGTAGAACTCCTAAATAAGATTCCGACATCTTTAAAAATTACTATTTAGTCTATTCCTCACGCCGCGCCAAAGACTTTTCTATTAGTCAGAGCAATATATGACGCGTAGTTTCAGTGTTGGCGAGGCAACCAGATGGCTCGCGGTATTTAAGCTCCCTACGTGTTGTGCAACCACCCTGTGCAACTCGAACTGACCCACGTTGGACTTGGTTTTTTATCCTCCCCCCCTCAATTTCCAGCATCTTTATGAGATGAAGAACAAGCATGCAAATAGCCATTCACATGCACCGGCTCGTTACTGCTCCGGTACACCGTTATCGATCCGCCAGAGTTGGAAGCCGGAAAAAAATGAGGGGGGGCGAGATGAAAAACAAAGTCCAACGTGGCTCAGTTCGGGCTGCATAGGATGGTTCCACAACGCGTAGGGAGCTTAAATACCGCGAGCCATCTGGTTGCCTCTCGGATACCTACTGTAACTACGCGTCATTGCTTTAACTATATCTCGTCGATGGCGAGTCTTGCCCACGATCTAACCTATATGTACTCCAGAGACACAGGGCGGACTACAAAATTCGTTTGATCGCCGTATGTGTGCACGGCACGTCTGTAGACAAATAAATGTGTTTCTGAGTTCTTAAAGCTTTGTCATGCTCTACTTTGATGCTTTCTTTCGAACTGTTTCCTCTGATCTCTTATGAACACCTGTTTTTTGTAATATTTAAGGTTGAATTTTGTATAGCGAAAAAAAGTAACAGTACCATCCGGTTGCCTCCCTGTAAATCAGTGGTAATAAAATTATATCTTCTATAAATTATATATATTCACTGGCGCGCGGCGCCTTGTAGTCAAAATATAGGCGTCACTACTAAGGTGTCTCAGAAATTTAAGTACTTGCTACGTTTTTTATAAGATTGTTTTTTTCGTTTTGACGTTCAAAAATAGGGAAGTGTATAATAAAAATAAAATAAAATGTTATTTTTCCAGATTTTTATTAATTCTTATCTCCCCTTTTTACAGATTCAATATCTGTTAAAAATGAAATAAAATCAATAAATTTTATTTCTTATTATTTACACTTTCCTTTCTAAATGCCACCATAGATATTATACCCAAGTAACACATCAAAGCAGTATAACGGCCGTCTTACAGCATATCTGTATGCTTTTAGCATTTTGAGTTCGTTTTATAGTAGCATTATAAACGTTTATAGTGCTGATGTAGGTCTTAAATGGGCACAAATTATCCAGCTTGAGATCCTATACAGGTCATTTAATAGCATTACAGGCGCATTATGTCTGCGCTATTAGCATTATCGTTGTCATGGAAAGTGCCAATCGCAATAAAGAAGCATTAGTACGCTCTATTAAGTTGCCAACCGCATTAAAGAAGTATTAATACGGCCAAAAAACTTGCTAATCGCAGTAAAGAAGCATTAGTACTCTCGATTACCTTGCCAATCGCAATACAAAAGCATTATTACTAGCATAAGAGTGTAGTAAAATAAACCTTACGTCAAAGCAAAAACGTCTCTAATACCGACGGAACAAATGTTATAATATAATGAACATTGTGATTTAACTACTTTGTCTCGCAATATAAAATGGACGAAGATGGTACTAAAAACTGAATGAGTGACACGTCATATTTGTTTGCATCGTAACAAAATTTATAAAAGTTTTTGACTCTTTTACGTTATTATATCCTTCAAATATTGCTGCGCAATGTAGTTTACTGTAAATGTGTATATAAGTTTCATTGAAATTTTTCACGCGCCTTTGGTTTATTGTGGTTTAGCTATAAAATATTATAAAAAGATATGCGTCAAATAAACAAAACAATTGTGTAATCCTCGTATAGAACGAGTTTCACATTATTAACATAATAGTGTTGGTTGAGCAGTCTTAAATTAAGTTATTTCATTATTATATAGGTATTTTCCTTGTATAAATAGGTCCGCATGATTTAATTTTTAGGTTATAAATTATTTACAAAATGGCGTTGGTCTATATAGACGGAGAGCTAGCCACATCAGATAGGACACAATAATGAGAGCAACCAAACCCCTCTAGTCAGTTTGGTATACTATGCTTATTTCTAGATCTGGACATCTGGCAGCTTTAAAGTAGTGGAGGTCAAAGAATGCAAACCATTTCAAGAAAACAAATCCTAGAGATCTGGGTTTGATGCAATATTAGGAGAAACTATACAAATACTATACAATATTAAGAGAAATTATACAAAAGTTTATGTTGGGGGAAAGTAGTGACAAACAATGTGTTCATAGTTTGTCGCCTACTGTTTTTGTTTCCGTAATAATACACAATATTTTTTGGTCTAACGTTTTTTATCGATTTTTGACCAGTTTTGAGTCGATATTCCAACCTATTCCCTACAGATAGAATTATAAGGCAAACGACTATCGGTTCTTGAATCTTTTATCTCCATTCTATAGAGCCGGATCTTGAAATAAATGAGCAGTTATTTTTTTATGATATTTTTTAAATGTGGTCTAAAAAAACACTTTTATCGATATTCGAATGGTGTAAAGAATCTTACATTTACGTAATCTACATATTAGGGTTCCTCTTTGATGTCTCTAAAAACTGTAGAGAGATTTTAATTTTTAACTAATTGACACAAAATTTATGACCATAAAACCAATTTTTTTGCCTAAACCGGTTCGACTTTGATGTCAAATATCTCGAAGACAATGAATATTGAAGTAAATATAGGATACTATATTCACTTGTTTAAAGCCGTTACTGATAATATGATAAGCTATATAAATCATTAGAAAACTAAGGGAATCAGATCTAAGGTCGTTGGCTCCAGGGAGCCCCTTAAAATATAGGCCCTGTCCTTTATAACTGAGACAACTGCGGCAGTTTTTACCTAGTTTGGTATTACTATTTTCCAATTAAAACATTTTGCTAGTCTGTCACTGTGACCTCCACCCATTAAAAACTGCCAGATGCCAGGATCTAGCTATGAGAATAGTATAGCAATCTGACCAGACGGGTTTTGTTGCTCTCATTATTGTGTCATATCTGACGTGTCTAGCTCTTAGTCCAATAGCAGCTCAATGACCCTTAAAAAAAGGTTATTAATGCCTACAGCATTACACGTGAATAATTAGCTATTAAACAACATTAAGCATTTATTTATGCCATTGTAGAACCTAAGGCACTAAAACAGCTAAAAGCTGTAAAGGGGCTGTTCATAAATTACGTCATCAATTTTTGATAATTTTTACCCCCCCTTAAATAATCCAACCATCCCCAATAAAGTGACGTCATTTAAAAAAAATGCGTTTGTAGCTTAATTGTAAAATAAAAAACCATTAAGTAGAGAATATTTTATAGCATTAAAAGTTTATAGAAACACGACTTTCATTCCTTTTTTACACATTGAAACACTTTTTAAAGATGCGAGAGATGATGTGATCTACGGAATGATGCCCCCCCCCCCCCCCTCCTACGTCATGCTACCATCATCCGATGTCCAGACCCCCCCAATTTGAAATTACGTAATTTATGAACAGCCCCTTATAGTGAATTACTTGGCATTATAATGGTTTATATGATTGCTATTATACAGCATTAGGAATGTATTACCTACTTATAAATGCTATTGTACACCCTAAGGCATTAATAATAGCTAAAAGCTGTATAGCGAATTTACGTGGCATTATACTGGTTAATATTCATGCTCTTAAACAGCATTAAGCATTTATTTATGCCATTGTAGAACCTAAGGCACTAAACCACACCGAAGCATTAGTGTAGCAAACCAAAACGCAACTGTAAAGCTGAATGCTGTACAGTTGCATTTTGGTTCGCTGCACTAAAACTAATGGCTAAACAAAAGCATTTACATATGCCATTATACAACCGTTATACAGCGTAAAGCATCATATAATGCTATTGTAGAACCTAAAGCACTAAAACAGCTGAAAGCTGTATACTGGATTTACGTGGCATTATAATGGCTAATATTCATGCTCATAAACAGCATTAAGCATTTATTTATGCTATTGTAGAACCTAAGGCACTAAACCACACCGAAGCATTAGTGTAGCAAACCAAAACGCAACTGTACAGCATTCAGCTGTACAGTTGCATTTTGGTTCGCTGCACTAAAACTAAAGGCTTTAAAAAAGCATTCACATATGCCATTATACAACCGTTATACAGCTTAAAGCATTATATAATGCTATTGTAGAACCTAAAGCAATTAAGTGCTTTTAAACAGCTGAAAGCTGTACATTTGCGTTGTGGTTTGCTGCACTAAATCTAAAGGCTTTACAAAAGCATTTTGATATGCTATTATATAACCGTTATACAGCTCAAAGCATCATATAATGCGACAAATTGCTCGGTGAACGTATATAAGAGTTTATACGGTCCTTAAGTTCGAAATAAGTTAACTATTCATATGTTATAATGCTTCCTGTGTTACTTGGGTACGCCTCGACTAGTAGTTGAGGTGATCTGCACGTCTCAGGGAGTTCTAAAGCACCGCTGCAGAAAGCGATGTAAAATTTCCCTGAGGGTCTTTTAAACCTTTACCTTAAAAAAAGCATGTCATGACATCATTACTATGCATATTATCTACTACTATTACTATACGTCAGAGAGTTCTAAACCAAGAGAGGCCTTAGGTATCATTTCCCCTCTGTCAAAAGTATTGGCAGGAAAATCTAGTACATCTATAAAAACTATTTCAATAATCGATGTCACGCACTTTCGTCATCGCTGTCAATTGATAACAAGCTCCGTGAAAATGCCCTTATGCCCTTATCCTGTTTATAGAGCTTTATGGCACGTCTAGATCAGTACCTAGCGTATATTTCGACACAGTACTAAGAACATCTTTACCCGGGTAACGAACAACTTCTGCGATCTTCTTCCCGTTCTTCACGAGTATAAATCTTGGAACCTGCTTCACGTCAGTAACTGCATACTCCCAATACAATTTTTTTTTATTGTATTAAATTATCCCAGACGATATGAAAGAAGAATAAACATTTAATCCAAAAGTAAGACTTTGATCTTACATTTATAAGAAATTTTCACGAAAGGGAAACGTTTGCCAGTCTACCTATGGTATCGCTTGCGAGTTTAACTATCATCTGTAACACGACATACTCAAGGAGAAAACGTTCAGTTTTCGTGGCAGGTTGCCGGATACGGTTACCGAATCAGGTCACCTGAAGGCGCATATATAGGTTGGAAAGATAAGTCGGGCCCTGGAGGAAAACTACCTTAAAACGTTGAGATAGCTCAATTCATTGAAAGGAAACATTCTTTAATTTTTCAAAGGGACATAACTGCATTTACAAATTTTTGGAAAAGAGTAAGAGTAAAAAGTATTTATTTTGTAATTTTTGCCATAAATAATTTTTATGACAATTGATGCCAATCGATCCTCTTTCCAACGAGGATAAAAACTTCTAAATACCAACCAAGTTTAGGGCACAAGAGAACCCATAAATAATAATAATAATATTTTTTATACAATTAGTATGGAAAAAAGTGAAAATTAAGAAAAAAACTGTGAATAAAAGATAAAATAAAAGAATGTTTCCTTTGAGCGAATTGAGCTATCTCAAGGTTTTAAGGTAGTTTACCTCCAGGGCCCGACTTATATTTCCACCCTGTATATAATACGAAATACCAGTCCTGCATACTCATGGTTCTACTCTTTGTTTGTAGCAAATTTGATGGGGTTTCATTTAATATCCCACATTTGTAAGTGCAACTCACAATTTGGGTCAAATTTGAACTGTTCCAAATAAGCGGAGAAAATTTTGATAACATCATTACTAGAGAGATTGTCCAGTTCAAGACCATTTGCAAATAGTCTTGGGGACCCAGTAATATAACTAACAACATAATAAAAGTCAGTGCTGGTAACTGTATGTTAACTGGATTTAATCTTATCTCATACACAACCCATTTAAAATACATATCGAAAAATACGTGCAACTTTGAAGAGTTGTTTCTCGAGGACTATGAGGTGTTTGTAAACTTAATTAGGCAAATGAAGTCTACTATAAAGTGTCTTTGGGAACTTTTGCCGTTACATGCGTCCTTTGTCAGAAAAAATGTTAGAAACTATAACTAAACCGAAAATGTTAGTGTTTTTTTTAAATTTGATATTGACCCGCTGTGATTCTGAAGTCGGAAACTCTTGTCTAACATAAGTATTAAATTTCATCACCATTAACATATAAAACAATCAGCCATACCTGATTTGATGTAAGGTAGAATAGATCATAAATAAAGAATGGACACATAGCTGCCAGATCTGAATCATTACGTCGTCCAGTCCAATGGCGTGGCGGTGCATCAAGTGTTCATTGAAAAGCCGGAGCTTATTGCCTTTTCTATTCTTGGTGATTGACGTGATTGTAGAAAAAGTGTTGAACTTTCTATGTAATATCAGGAAAGGCGGTGTAGGCCCGTGAAATTAAACAATCTAAGGTTATTTTCAATACTAGTTAAGGTTATTTTCAATACTTACTACAACTAGTTACTTGTGATGTGCTGGCTGACACACAAATCGAATAAAAGCGGGTTCATTCATCAAAATGCAGTACTTACAAGTTTATTTGTTTTTAGTGATTGTCGGTAGATAATTTGCAACAATTCTGATTATAAATATTCAATTTAGTTCGTATCGTACCACGACACGACGTAGCATTGTGTAAATTTTACTTATTGTTCATGCTGAGATGAGGCCAATTCGTGGCACTTTCTTGTTTTATATTCTGTCTTCTTTCTTTATTCATATACTTTGCTTATTATTTTCCTTGTTTTATGTTTTCTTATTACGAATAAACTATTTCTGTTCTAATTGTGTATTGATCCTTAGAATATTATTTTTATAGTTGACCGAGCGTTAGCGAAGGTCTCCGTTTCAGCTTGGGCCGAAATGCTTTCGTATGTCCGGATGTTCTCCTCTACAGGTCGCATTTCTTAACGGATTCCCGTGAGATTTTATAAGCGGATTCTTTAGTCACGTAAAATTTTTCAGACGTGGCGTTTTTTTGGAAATTGTCAAAGTGGTGGAAACAGAATAAAGGGCTTTAGCCATTACGATCCATGACGCTTAAGACCATTTTCGCTAAAATATAAAGAACTTAAGCGCCATGATGATCTACAGCGCTTAAGACCGTTGTGAGTTCACTGAGATAATGACATGTGAGTTCGCGAAAATCGTATGTCGAATACGTAGCCTAATTTTAAGCAACGATTTAAGCCTTACGTGGTGCAGTTGAATGACGGTTTGATAAACGGTAGCTATACATAACACGTCTCAGGTTCGATTCCTCGGACATGACATTATTTTTGTATTTTTTTTTAGTTTAAAGGAGACCGTCAATTCCAGGCCCACTAGCGATAATGGTCTCGTATAAGGTTTATTCTGCAATTTTAAGCAAATACCCATTTTATTACGAAACTAGACAAAATATTTCATGAAAATGAAACGGGAATTAGAAATACAAAATAAAAAGTAATTTCGTTGATCCTTCCGCGATCCAAATAGTGCTTCATAAGTTGTTAACGTCTTTACAGCATTGACATAAGGTTAACTTTACCTAAACAGACATTTTTAGAAAGGAGTTACGTTTACTTTGCTAATCTAGTTTATTATTCTAGTTTGACACTGTCAATGTATGACGTCACCGTCATCCAAGTCTGCCGCACGAAGTTATAATTTTAAACTGGAGTATACTCTTCGGCCACAAAGTGGGGCCGAAAGTAATGGAGCTGCGTCTCATTTTGACTTAGGGCTTTATGACGGCATTATATCATGCTCTTTCGATAACGAAACGCATTTTTTTTGTCAATTTAGTAATGTCTGATACTCGTATGGATTTATAAAAAGTGGATGTAATTGTTGCACTTTTTCCCTAACCACAGATGAACCTTATTACCGTGCAAAACAGTCGTTCATAGGTAATTAGAAAAAAAATGGTCCGATAGAGGGGATAATTATCCTTAGATTAAATATCAAATCAAAATCAAAAATCAAATATGTTTGTATGCATGTTGTTGTTGTCGCGAATAAATGTTTTCTATTTCGATTTCTATTTTTTTAATTATGGGGGCGGTGCCTCACTCGCACTCGTTACGAAATTGACACACATTGACATTTTGACTTGTTGTCATGCTGGCATTATTGTCTAATGACGACATAACTCCCTAAGTCAAAACGATACGCAACTCCCTGTATTACTCTCTCTCGGCCTCACTTTGTGGCCCAAGAGTATACTCCAGTTTAAAATTATAACTTCATGGATACTAGTAGTAGCGCACTAACAGAGCTAAACCTTATCACTTTGTAATAAGTTCTAAGATTGTTTAGTTAATAGTAGCAACGATGGTTTGACAGGCATTATCTTTGTTTACCCCAATACAAGAAATTAGCGGCTGGGTCAAAATATGACTTTTTATTATTTTATTATGGTTTCCGTTTCATTATCATGTCAGATTTTGTAGATATTCTTTAAAAAATCGGTAGTTATTTTGTGTTATACTGTAAATCATAAACATGTACGCTTTTAAATATTGTCCTTATCACATTTATGTTTTTTCATCACCGATTTCTCAATTTTCCCGTTAGATTTCATGATTATTTTATGACCGTCCTGATCTAGAAATTAAGGCGAATGTTTTGATACCTACTTCATAATTATACGCACCTTAATGGGCTGGGGCAAATCGCCTAACAAAAATTGATGATCTCCTTTCGTAATTATTAACAAGGCCATTTACATTAGTTGACTCACTCAAAACCTTAATGGCGCAGGGTGTTCCTGTTAATCTCGAATGCAGCTAATAGAGGGCGCTATAGTCAAAATAATGCTAACAGTGTTTTTGTAATTCCTAACTTTATTTTCTCCGTCTTATAAAAATTATCCTAAACAATTTCTAATATAAGTATTCCACTTTTTTTTTAATTTGATTACTTTTTAGGTGATTTTAACTCAGAATCACGAGATTCTTATGACTTATTATGACGGTAAGAGAATGGTACTAATGAAAAATATATGAAAAAAGGGAGACATTTTGTATCCTACTGGAATCGAAAGAGTTTGTAATTTTGAGTCGATATCATCAAAAATTCTCAAAAAAAATTGGAGGAAACCACATTAAATAAACGGTAACTATATTAAATTTTCTGCCACCGCAATTTAGATTTGCCACCAGCCATCTCAGGAATAAGATATAAATAGCTGTTATGGTGAAGAATACCATGTTTTTCAAACCAGGAAAAGTTGTGCATCGTAGGCAAAGTTGTAGCAGTTGACGGTATTTATATATATACTGAGTTCAAGTGACAAATCTAAGGTTGAATATTTAAAGGTGCGACCACACCGCTGCTTAAAAAACGGTGACGCTACGGAATCGCAGTGACGCATCGTATCCACACCGTTTTAATCGCATGCTCCCCACACCGCTGCTTAAAATACGCTGACGGTGCGGAATCGCAATGACGTGCCGTAAACGTCACGACTTTAACGCATGCTCTCCACACCGCTGCTCAAAATACGCAGACGCAGTGACGTGCCCCATACGAAATACTTTGACGCAGCTCAATTGTCTGCGTATTTTGAGCAGCGGTGTGGAGGGCATGCGATAAAAACGGTACGGATACGATGCGTCACTGCGATTCCGTAACGTAGCCGTATTTTAAGCAGCGGTGTGGTCGCACCTTAAGACGGGAGAAAAAGGAGCACACACTGAACGATTTTTTTTTATACAAAAAATTGTTAGGTTGAATGTTTAAGACGGGACAAAAAAAAGAGTATTTATAAAGTTAACACCATAATAAGGGTTAAAAGGCTCCACCTTCAGAGCCCCCTCTGGGGGTGGAGCCCCCCGCACTAAGAAAAAACACACTGAACTTTCTTTTTTCAAACCAAAAATGTTTACGTTGAATGTTTAAGACGGGAGAAAAAGAGTATTTATATATTTATAAAGTTAACGACGTAATAAAGGACAAAGGGGGGCTCAAAGAAAAATTACACTAACCGATTTATTTTCCATACCAAATTTAATTATAAGTTTGAATATTATTAAGACAAGAGGATAAAGGATATTTATAAAGTCAACCACGTGAAATGTGTGGAAGGGGGAACAAAGAAAAAACACACTGAACGAATTTCTTTGTAAACCAAAAATGATAAGGTTGAATATTTAAGATGGGAGAAAAAAGAGTATTTATATAGTTAACTGCTTACCATTAGGCGGGCCGCATGCATGTTTGCCACCGTCGTGGTATAAAAAAAAGTTAACGACGTAACAAGCGTGAAAGAGGGCTCGGGGGGCAGAGCCCCCCGTATAAAGAAAGAACATACTTGAATAACAGTTTCTGTTTATACCAAAAATAGTTAGACAGAATGTTTAAGACGGGAGCAAAAAGGGCACAGTTTCTTAATTAAAGCCATTAAAGGACAACGCTGCTGGTTGGTTTTTGCACGTTATCTCTCATATACGCCTCAATGAAAATGATACCTTATCGGGCTTTCGGCCTTCCGGCACAGGGCGGACACGCCATACTACAAAACTCTTTTGAGCGCCTATGTGTGCACGGGACGTCTGTACACCCTTCATTGTGTGCGTATATTCTCAGGGCTGTCATTCAATTATTTTTCTAGTTTCGGCTGTCGATGTTGTAAACTCGTAACGTTTAAAACTACGCAACGGAATTTGATGCGGTCCAGAGGAACGTTTATATGTATAATACATGCATAACATAGTAGAGAAACACTGATAATTTTAGAGGTTTCTAAAGTGATATCGTAAATAAACTCATTTTTTGCGCTTTCATTGCAAACGCTGGCTGAACCCTACGAGATAGATCAAAATAATATACTACAGTATTGTACTCCTTAAAATGATCTACAAAAAAGTCCGCGATGGTATATGTCTATCTCTTAGGGATAAACTTTGAACAACAAAAATATGCTTCATTCCATGTATTATATCCTCATGGATTAATGTGCGACTTGCGATAAAGCGTACTAGTTCGACCGAAAAAAACTTCTTTCCTTATTGTAATTACTATAAACACCCATTAACATTAACAGGGCCGCAATTCGAAAAATAAACACACACACTGGACAGACACAGCTCCAACCCCACTCAACCCAACTCAACTCAACGCTATAACGACATTGACATTTGCTATTCGAACAGATTTTCATTCAACATTGGTCTCACATTGGTCACACATTGTACCAATGTTGTAATCATAACATAAGAATTAAACCCTGGTTGTTCTTTAAAAGTGCTTGAATGCGAAACGATGAAGATAAATGGGTTTGCTTACATTATTTGAAATTTCTATCGACCCCGAATTTAATCAGTATAGCTAAAACTCGCGAGGTCTACAGCTCACAGAGCCACTAGTATTAAGTGGTTTGTCATTGTTGTGTCATGCTCCGTGACATCACTCACGTGTGTGGCCCGGGCGGAAGATCAGCGCTGGCCTCCCAGACAGCACCATGCTGAGTCGGGACCATTTCGTGGCAACCATATTCGTGCCTTAATTATAATTAGTTATTATTATAAGATTAAGTATGTTTGTTTGCATGTTGTTGTTGTCACGGCAAATGTTTTCTATTTGTATAATTGAAAGCAAAATTTAATGCGCATTATATTTTATTTTACTCCACGCTTGCTGTGGTTTCAGTCAACGGCTTGATGCGAAAAGTTAGAGGATAGTCCCGTCTGCAATAAAAGTAAAAGGCAAAATGCAAACACAAAACAAATTACAGACAAATTAATTATTATTACATTATAATTACAGTGATTCAAGAGATATGAGCAGAAAACACACGTAGTCGATGTTGTAGGCCGGTCCTTGCCTTAACTTTTTGTTTAGTGATTTCTGATTTTTTATTTTATTTATTTAAGATTTGCCAACAGGTGGTATACAATATACTTTTTAAAACTAGGCAAAAAATGAGCTTGCTTGAGTATCCACCCAATTACAGGCAAATACGGCATGCACATAAAAAAGAAGCTATTGCTTACATAATAGTTCTTAATCTAAGTAGGATTGAAACAAATTTTCAGAATAAGGTCTATAACACTTAAGTACTTAACCTAACAATATTTCTGTAAAGTTGCTTAGGAAGTGAAACATAACTTATAGCAAAGTGAAACATAACATAAAAAATGAATTTTAGAATTAGAGATAACTCTTGAGTTTACGTAAATATTTTTTGTATTGGTAATGTGACATTTTTAACATATCTAGTCTATTCTGTTTGTAAACTAAATTGTGCTCTTTACAAATTCGTGGTATTATACTATTGGGTCCAACATTGGTTCTATAAATTTTATATGAGAAAGGCCGAAAGTTGACTAAACGAGAGCGTTGGCGCGGCACTGTCCAGTTAATTGTTTGCAGAAGCTGTAGGCAGTCTAGCGTGATGGTGGTATTCGATTTTACACGTGTCATAAAGGAAGCAAAGAGTATCGGTATGACAACAGAAATATTCGAATTTTAGCGTGCATGTCGTAATTAATTATACCTGGCCCGGGAGTGCCAACAGACTGTGGCTGCAGATCTCCAGCCGGCTCCAATATTCTTCAAAACGCATTCCACCTGTAAACGTATTAGGATTTAGTTCAAGCAATGGCGCGTAGTTACAGTGTCCGCGAGGCAACCGGATGGCTCGCGGTATTTAAGCTGCCTACGTGTTGTGGAACCACCCTGTGCAACCCGAACTGACCCACGTTGTACTTTGTTTGTCATCCCCCCCCCCCCCCATAACTCATAGTCATAGTAGCTTTATTCTTCAACAATCAAAATTGAAAACAATGGAAAACTTAATACAGCATTAAGCGGTCCAAAATAAAATAGAAAAACCATAGACTTACATATATATACTATTGAATTACTCTACACATATAATTCTATGGTTAGTACGGTACGGTATAATTTATAGGTAGGTACATGTCATTATTCAAACTTAAGTAATTAGCAAGAAAAGTGCAAACCGGGTGTCAACTATTGGGCGTTTGAAATCGAGCTAGTGGACGATTATATTATGTGGTTACAATACTTACCAATTCTAGTTTTTCTTTAATTTCCACACCACGCAGTTGTTTCTGAAAAGGTTTATACCTTTTTCTTTATCAGGCCTCCACAAATAATTGAAATTAGTATAACCCAAGCCATCGCTGAAATTCAGCCTGATCTGTGCGGCAGAGTTATTGAAAATTTGACTTTAAGGATATGGGCTACCAGAAGAAGCTGAGGCGGACATTTTAACGATGTCATGTTTCCAAAAAAAATGGCACGTATGGGCCTTTCAAATAAAACTAAAAAGTAATTCATATCTTACACATAGCCTGTTTTATTGCATTTTAAAATCGACCCGCCCTTATTGGAAAACCCTATAACTACCCGAGAGAAGAAATGCCTTTCTACATCTAGTGACATATAGCCTACACTAACATAAAAAAAAATACTACATGAAATTATTTTCTAAATTGCTTTCTTGGGATTATAGGTAGATATCATTTGGATATTGTACAAAAAAAAAAAAAACAGCCAAATCGTATCTGGAGAAGCCCAAACTTGGTACTTATATAAAAACCGGCCAAGAGCGTGTCGGGCCACGCTCAGTGTAGGGTTCCGTAGTTTTCCGTCTGTCACTGTAAGTGTCCCCACTTAAGAGTTAAAATAACACCGCCATGTAGGATATGATATGAGCGGTCCACGTACAGCGACATCTATCGGCAAATTAAGTAAACTATTGCGCGCGAGCTTAAAGTATGGAAGATGATTTTTATGGGATAATTATTTATTGCGTGAACCGATTTTCACCGTTTATACTTTGTTTGAAAGCGCGTCATTTCATTGTGATTTTGTAGAAATTACAGGTACAATAAATACCTGCTTATACGGTTAAATTACAAACTTAGTTCAAAAATTTATTTTTTTCAAACACTATTCAACCCATCAAGTTCAAAATAATTTTCCTAGAAAGTTTTTATAAAGTTCTACTTTTGAGATTTTTTCATATTTTAAAACTTATGGTTCAAAAGTTAGAGGGGGGGGGACACATTTTTTTTTACTTCTGGAGAGATTATTTCCGAAAATATTTACATTATCAAAAAAATATTTTAGTAAACCCCTATTATTCCGTTTTACTAGAAGGGAGAACGCCTAAGGCATGGAACAGAGGTGTGGTGGTATTGTTCTTCAAAAAGGATGATAAGATAACGCGTTACTGAAGAACTACCGACCCATTTCACTTCTGAGCCATGCCTATAAGCTGTTTTCAGGAGTCATTACGAACCGTCTCGCACGCAGGCTAGATGACTTCCAGCCTCCCGAACAAGCCGGTTTCCGAAGAGGCTTTAGTACCGTAGACCTCATCCATACGCTCCGTCAGGTTATACAGAAGACTGAGGAGTATAACCTGCCCCTCTGCTTATCGTTCGTGGACTACGAGAAAGCCTTCGACTCGATCGAAACCTGGGCTGTACTACAATCTCTCCAGAGGTGCCAAGTGGACTATCGCTATATCGAAGTGCTGAAGTGTTTGTACGAGAACGCCACTATGTCAGCCGGACTCCAGGACCAGAACTCGAAGCCTATTCCGTTGCAGCGGGGAGTCAGGCAAGGAGATGTTATTTCTCCTAAACTGTTTACCGCTGCTCTGGAGGATGTTTTCAAGACTCTGGACTGGAGAAGGCTAGGCATCAACATAAACGGCGAGTACATCACTCACCTTCGGTTTGCTGACGACATAGTAGTCTTGGCTGAGACCATGGAGGATTTGAGTACGATGCTCGATGACCTCAGTAAAGCCTCCGAGCGAGTTGGTCTAAAGATGAACATGGATAAGACGAAGATCATGTCAAATACCCATGTAGCACCAACTCCCGTTACAATCGGAGACTTTACACTCGAAGTTGTGGACGATTATATATACTTAGAACATACTGTCCAGTTAGGTAGATCCAACTTCGAGAAAGAGGTCAATCGACGAATCCGACTCGGTTGGGCAGCGTTCGGGAAGCTACGGCACATCTTTTTGTCCAATATTCCGCAGTGTCTCAAGACCAAAGTCTTTGACCAGTGTGTGTTGCCAGTGATGACATATGGTACTGAAACGTGGTCGCTTACAATGGGCCTCATAAGAAAGCTCAAAGTCACCCAATGGGCAATGGAGAGGGCTATGGTTGGAGTCTCTCTGCGTGATCGCATCAGAAATGAGGCCATCCGCAGCAGAACCAAAGTAACCGATATAGCCCTCCGAATCGCTAAACTAAAGTGGCAGTGGGCGGGGCACATTGCTCGTAGAACCGATGGCCGTTGGGGCGGAAAGGTTCTCGAGTGGCGACCACGAACCGTAAGGCGCAGCGTGGGTAGACCCCCCGCAAGGTGGACTGATGACCTGGTGAAGGTCGCGGGAGTCCGCTGGATGCGGGTGGCGCAGGACCGGTCATTGTGGCACTCTTTGGGGGAGGCCTATGTCCAGCAGTGGACGTCTTTCGGCTGATATGATGATGATGATGATGAAACCCCTATTCATTTTTAAATACCTATCCAACAATATATCACACGTTAGGGTTGAAATGAAAAAAAAATCACTCCCCACTTTACGTATAGGGGAGGTACCCCAATAAAACATTTTTTTCTACTTTTTATTTTACCACTTCGTCGGCGTGATTGATATACATATTAGTACCAAATTTCAGCTTTCTAGTGCTAACGATCACTGAGATTATCCGCGGACGGACGGACGGACGGGCAGACATGGCGAAACTATAAGGGTTCCTAGTTGACTACGGAACCCTAAAAATGGCTAAAATGTAACATTGTGGTATATTTTTAGAATCGTCTTGAAAATACCTTTCTTATGATACCACACGCGATAGGTTTCTGAAGAAAAAACATTTTTTTTCGCATACAAAAAAAAATATGACTCAGCACTCCCCTCCTAAGGTATTTTTTTTAGACTGCTGATCAAAAAATTTTTTTCGACCTCGTGTGTGTGTGTGTGTGGTTGTCTGGAAGAGATCGCTCTTTAGCGATAAGACCGCCCATTGTTTTGCCTCTGCTTTTTTGTTTGTGACTTGTGTATACTTTGTGTCTATTATTTGAGGTGTGCAATAAAGAGTATTAATGTTATGTTATGTTATGCTTGGGGTGTGCCAAACGGCTAAACTGTACATCGTTTTGCGGTTTTTTTTACGTACACCTTCCACTACAGCTGTTTTATCAGCCCTGTCTGGACGTTGGTTTTTGTTTCACCCTGTATGTAGCTAAAATGCACCAATCTTAATCATTACTTATACATTATTCTTGTCTTAAGACGTTATTAAGTCCGCCTTTTCACTCTAAGGTTTTGTTTTGTGCAATAAAGTCCGCCTCGAACTGAGAACTCGCGATTTCCTTGCAAACGAGTTGACCAATATACCAAGACCCTTCTGATGATAGTTTCCGGCCTTCTAGCTCCGTAACCCCTTGATCAATCCTGCTCATATACGAACTCACAAATTGTATAGATCTCTGCTACAACCCCAACAAATTTCATAAAGATCAGAAAAACATTACTAAAAGTTAAGGTATTCTAAATCACAAAGCCATCGAAATTCACAGACGTTTAGGTAGCCAGCTGACAGTTTAGTTGTTTTGTGTTGTGTCCGAAGTTTTCTATGAGAATTCACTTCGCTTACGCTCCGCTCGTTCGATAAAATAATGGAAGAAATATTGGAACGACTAAATTTTTTATGGGCACAGCGCCTGAAATAAATGATAATTTTATTTTATTAAACTGAAACTTTGGGGCCGTGGGGGCCGAACCCGCGCCGACTGTAGGTATATAAAGATCCGTCGGCACGCCTAATAGAGGCTTCTGGTGACCAGAGGGCTGGCTACTATTTCACACAGCAAATAAATATTGCCATTCAGCGAGGTAATACGGCCAGCCTTCTGGACACCCTGCCAGTTGACAGCTATCTGGACCAAATTTTCTATCTGTAGTTTTAAGTAGTTTTATTACAGTTTGATAATTATGTTTTTTTCTTTTCAACCGACTTCAAGATCTCGAAGGAGGAGGTTATCAATTCGTCGGGATCTTAGTTTTTTTTGCAATTTTTTTTATGTATGTTCACCGATTATTCGACGACGGCTGGACCTCTTTTTTTTGTTTGAAAGAGTATACTTCACAGTTGATCCCATTGCAACCAGGTCAGGATCCGATGATGGGATTCTGGAGAAATCGTGGGAACTCTTCAACTATTATAGGCACACCTATAGTGATTTGAGTATTTTTTACAGCAGCTCGAGCATTTGCTGTTAGAAAGGTGGAGGCTAAGTGAAGTCGGTTCTTTTTTGTTTAAGATTATTTGTTTCAATATTTCAATTTTTTTAACGAAAATTAATTAGGTAAAGTTGCCTTTTATATGGCCAGACTATATTTAAATATTTTTAGACCCGCCGCATCGTTTATGCATTGCAAATCCGGATTGCAAACCATTTCCAAATAATTATTTAGATGACTTTTAAAATAGATTTACGGTCCTTATGTATGGTGGGACAATATATCTGTATAGTACAGTATATCTGTATAGTGGT
This sequence comes from Pammene aurita, assembly GCA_947086415.1. Taxonomy (NCBI): domain Eukaryota; kingdom Metazoa; phylum Arthropoda; class Insecta; order Lepidoptera; family Tortricidae; genus Pammene; species Pammene aurita. The sequence goes on along the minus strand of OX352314.1, from coordinate 8,249,763 downwards.
ATTAATTTATAAATTATTATAAAATATACTCATAACGTACATGGTATATCATACAAACCTTCTGAATAGTGATGCAGTACTTCCTGCCGTAGTTGATCATACACAGCATCTTAGTCTCTGGGTCCTCTTTGACCTGATTCAAAGTCCCTGGCCTTGTAATATGATATCTTTTAAAAATTTTACTTAATTCAAAAAATTTAAAGGACTTCAGTTCAAAATTTTTTTATAATTCTAGCTAGCCCCCACCATTAATAATCCAATCATTGGGGAATCATCTCCATACATTGCCTTACAAAAGGTGGAGTAGAAAATGTTTTAATAGTTATTGGTAGGCTATAGGGTGGTAATTAAAATACTAGATTTGAGACCTTGGGGGGGGGGGGGGGGGGGCACAAAGTTACAGGAAGGAAAAAATTACTCATACTCATTGTCTTTATACTTCTCGTAGACATTTTGGTCATAAAGTCAACAAGTTTTTTTTGTATGAAAGCATATACCTATGTGTTTTGTCAAATCTAAATTCATTATACCCAAATTGATCGATAGCTATACCTGAAAACGCCTAGTAGTATTTTTATGATGAGTAATAGAACATTGATTTTGAGTGTGAGACTTACTACTTTCACCCCCTCTATAAGCGCTCTAGGGGTGAATTCAACTTTTGAATATCTTTGAAAAGGATCATTAAAAGATGACAAAACTGTGGTAGAGACTTCATTTCCTTATCTCGAAGCACAAAACTTTGAAGCTAATAAATCAAATTCTTATGGTTTAAAAAAATATACACTTTTTCACTCCCTGTATCTATATATCTATAAGACTTACAGATGTATTGTGTATGGAAATATTGTAGACAATTTTATCTTCTTTATACGTTCCATAGACATTTTAGGCATGCTGATAACCGTTTAAGCGCCAAGGTTCAAAAACGGACTTTTGGCACCTTTAAACCAAGATGGCGGCCGCGCCCCCCCCCCCTCCCCCTCAAGGTATCAAATCTAGTATTTTACTTACCACCCTATAGCCTACCAATAACCAATAAAACATTTTCTACTCCATCTTTTGTAAGGCAAAATGCTCCAATGATCGATCTATAAATAATACTATACTTCGTTTTTTTTGAGATTAGAAATTGAGTAAACATAGAAACAGTTGTTGCCAACCTGTTCTACATGTTCACTTTAAACACACTGGAAGCACACCAACAGAGGATTAGTTAACATGATTAAGAGTTCACATTTGTGAATAAATAATAACAATTTGCAGATTAAATAATCCAACACAACAATAAAAACACAATTTCGTTTTAAATTTTGTATGCCAACGTTAGAGACACGTGAAAAATGAAAAACTGACCTGACAGTGACTCACGTACGTTCTAAAACGTAAACTTAAGATCCAGTTTTTTAAATCAGTATTCACGAAAATTATTTAATAGACAATCATAATATACACTTATTCATCAATTTTCGTA